>CM059431.1:96028431-96493049 GCA_030390025.1 Squalus acanthias
CTCTCTCTGTCCTCCCCCGTCTCTCTCTCTCTCTCTCCTCCCCCGTCTCTCTCTCTCTCTCTCCTCCCCGTCTCTCTCTCTCTCCTCACCCCGTCTCTCTATCTCTCTCTCCTCCCCCCGTCTCTCTCTCTCTCTCCTCCCCCGTCTCTCTCTCTCTCTCTCCTCCCCCGTCTCTCTCCTCCCACCGTCTCTCTCTCTCTCCTCCGCCCGTCTCTCTCTCTCTCTCTCTCTCCTCCCCGTCTCTCCTCTCTCTCTCCTCCCCGTCTCTCTCTCTCTCTCTCCTCCACCGTCTCTCTCTCTCTCTCTCCTCCCCCGTCTCTCTCTCTCTCTCCTCCCCCCCCCGTCTCTCTCTCTCTCTCCTCCCCCCGTCTCTCTCTCTCTCTCCTCCCCGTCTCTCTCTCTCTTCTCCTCCCGTCTCTCTCTCTCTCTCTCTCTCTCCTCCCCATCTCTCTCTCTCTCTCCTCCCCGTCTATCTCTCTCTCCTCCCCCGTCTCTCTCTCTCTCTCCTCCCCCGTCTCTCTCTCTCTCCTCTCCCCGTCTCTCTCTCCCCCGTCTCTCTCTCTCTCTCTCCTCCCCCTGTCTCTCTCTCTCTCTCTCTCTCCTCCCCGTCTCTCTCTCTCTCTCTCTCCTCCCCGTCTCTCTCTCTCTCTCTCTCCTCCCCCGGCTCTCTCTCTCTCTCCTCCCCCCATCTCTCTCATTCTCTCTCTCCTCCCCGTCTCTCTCTCTCTCTCTCTCTCCTCCCGTCTCTCTCTCTCCTCTCCCGTCTCTCTCTCTCTCTCTCCTCCCCCGTCTCTCTCTCTCTCTCTCTCCTCCCCGTCTCTCTCTCTCTCTCCTCCCCTCCCCGTCTCTCTCTCTCTCTCCTCCCCTCCCCGTCTCTCTCTCTCTCTCCTCCCCGTCTCTCTCTCTCCTCCCCCCCGTCTCTCTCTCTCTCCTCCCCGTCTCTCTCTCTCTCTCTCCTCCCCCCGTCTGTCTCACTCTCTCCTCCCCCGTCTCTCTCTCTCTCTCTCCTCTCCCATCTCTCTCTCTCCTCCCCCGTCTCTCTCGCTCTCTCTCTCTCCTCCCCCGTCTCTCTCTCTCTCCTCTCCCGTCTCTCGCTCTCTCTCTCCTCCCTGTCTCTCGCTCTCTCTCTCCTCCGTCTCTCGCTCTCTCTCCTCCACCGTCTCTCTCTCTCTCTCTCTCCTCCCCCATCTCTCTCTCTCTCTCCTCCCCGTCTCTCTCTCTCTCTCCTCCCCGTCTCTCTCTCTCTCTCCTCCCCGTCTCTCTCTCTCTCTCCTCCCCGTCTCTCTCTCTCTCCTCCCCGTCTCTCTCTCTCTCCTCCCCGTCTCTCTCTCTCTCCTCCCCCCATCTCTCTCTCTCTGCTCTCCCCGTCTCTCTCTCTCTCTCCTCCCCCCATCTCTCTCTCTCTCTCTCTCCTCCCCCGTCTCTCTCTCTCCTCCCCGTCTCTCTCTCTCTCTCCTCCCCGTCTCTCTCTCTCTCTCCTCCCCGTCTCTCTCTCTCTCTCCTCCCCGTCTCTCTCTCTCTCCTCCCCGTCTCTCTCTCTCTCCTCCCCCCATCTCTCTCTCTCTGCTCTCCCCGTCTCTCTCTCTCTCTCCTCCCCCCATCTCTCTCTCTCTCTCTCTCCTCCCCCGTCTCTCTCTCTCCTCCCCGTCTCTCTCTCTCTCTCCTCCCCCGTCTCTCTCTCTCTCTCCTCCCCGTCTTTCTCTCTCTCCTCCCCCGTCTCTCTCTCTCTCTCTCCTCCCCCGTCTCTCTCTCTCTCTCTCCTCCCCCGTCTCTCTCTCTCCTCCCCCCGTCTCTCTCTCTCTCCTCCCCCCGTCTCTCTCTCTCTCCTCCCCCCGTCTCTCTCTCTCTCCTCCCCCGTCTCTCTCTCTCTCCCCCGTCTCTCTCTCTGTCTCTCCCCCGTCTCTCTCTCTGTCTCTCCCCCGTCTCTCTCTCTGTCTCTCTCTCCCCGTCTCTCTCTCTCCCTCCCCCGTCTCTCTGTCCTCCCCCCTCTCTCTCTCCCTCCCCCGTCTCTCTCTCTGCCCCGTCTCTCTCTCTCCCTCCCCCGTGTCTCTCTCTCTCTCTCTCTCTCCCCCTTCTCTCTCTCTCTCTCTCTCTCTCTCTCTCCCCCCATCTCTCTCTCTCCCCCGCTCTCTCGCCCCCCGTCCAGTTCCCTGGACAATTTGTTCGAAGGTGACAGTCACACCCCTTAGGTTAAATACTTCAGATTGGTCCCTGGCCAGGGACAGGAGGGTGTGACTATGAGTGAGGCAGGTATGGGTATCTAGAAGGTAGCATTGGAAGAGCCTCAGCCCCTGCACTTGTCCAACGTTACAAGGTTCTTGCAGCCTGTGTGGATGAGAGCAGGGACTGCAGGGAGGATGAGCAAACTGACCACAGCACCATGGTACAGGGGGCCATTCAAGTTGGGGGAGTAAAAAGGAATGTAGTAGTGGTAGGGGACATTATGGTTAGGGGGATAGATACTATTCACTGCAGCCGAGAACATGAGTCCCGAAGGCTGTGTTGCCTGCCCAGTGCCAGGGTTAAGGACAACTCCTTGGGACTGGAGAGGAACTTGGAGGGGAAGAATCCAGTTGTCGTGGTCCATGTAGGTACCGACGACATAGGTAGGACTAAGAAAGTGGTTCTGCTGAGGGAGGATGAGCAGTTAGGGGTTAAATTAAAAAGTAGAACCACAAAGGTAATAATCAGTTTGAGTGGAGATAAGAAATAATAAGGGAAATAAGTCAATGGTGGGAGTAGTCTATAGGCCCCCTAACAGTAGCCACACTGTGGGACAGAGTATAAATCAAGAAATAATGGGGGCCTGTAAGAAAGATACTGCAATAATCATGGGCGATTTTAATCTTCATATAGATTGGAGAAACCAAATTGGCAAAGGTAGCCTTGAGGACGAGTTGATAATGTTTTCTGGCCAGTTTCTTAGAGCAATACATTGTGGAACCAACCAGTGAACAGGCTATTTTAGATTTGGCAATGTGTAATGAGACAGGATTAATTAATGATCCCATAGTAAAGGATCCTCTAGGGAAGAGTGATCATAACATGATAGAATTTCACATTCAGTTTAAGGGTGAGAAACTTGGGTCTGAAGCTGGTGTCTTAAGCTTAAATAAAGGCAATTACAAAGGTATGAAGACAGAGTTGGCTTCAGTGGACTGGGAAAATAGATTAAAAGGTAAGACAGTAGATAAGCAGTGGCAGACTTTTAAGGAGATATTTCAAAACTCTCAACAAAGATATATTCCAATGAGAAAGAAAGACTGTACGAGAAGGATGAACCATCCGTGGCTTACGAAGGAAGTTAAGGAGGGTATCAAATTGAAAGAAAAGGAATACAATGTTGCGAAGATTAGTGGTAGGCCAGAACATTGGGAAATTTTTAGAGACTTGCAAAGGATGACTAAAAAAATAACAGAGGGAGAAAATAGATTATGAGAGTAAACTAGCAAGAAATATAAAAAGACAGTAAGAGCTTCTACAAGTATATAAAAAGGAAGAGAGTAGCTAAAGTAAATGTTGGTCCCTTAGAGGATGAGACTGGGGAATTAATAATGGGAAACAAGGAAATGGTTGAGACTTTGAACAAATATTTTTTATCTGTCTTCATGGTAGAAGACACTAAAAGCATCCCAATAATAGTGGAAAATCAAGGGGCAAAAAGGGAGGGAGGAACTTAAAACAATCACTATCACTAGAGAAAAGGTACTAGGCAAACTAATGGGACTAAAGGCTGACAAGTCCCCTGGACCTGATGACCTGCATCCTAGGGTCTTAAAAGAAGTGGCTGCAGAGATAGTGGATGCATTAGTTGTAATCTTCAAAAATTCCCTAGACTCTGGAAAGGTCCCAGCAGATTGGAAAACGGCAAATGTACATCCATATTCAAGAAATAGAGGGAGACAGAAAGCAAGAAACTATAGGCCAGTTAGCCTAACGTCTGTCATTGGGAAAATGCTGGAATCCATTATTAAAGTAGTAGTAGCAGGACATTTAGAAAATCATAATACAATCAAGCAGAGTCAACATGGTTTTATGGAAGGGAAATCGTGTTTGACAAATTTATTAAAGTTCTTTGAGGCTATAGCGAGCAAGGTGGATAAAGGGGAACCGGTAGATGTAGTGTATTTGGATTTCCAAAAGGCATTCGATAAGGTGCCATATAAAAGATTACTGCACAAGATAAGTGTTGTGGGTAATATATTAGCATGGATAGAGGATTGGCTAACTAACAGAAAACAGAGAGTGGGGATAAATGGGTCATTTTCAGGTCGGCAAACTGTAACTAATGGGGTGCCAGAGGGATCAATGCTGGGGCCTCAACTATTTACAATCTATATTAATGACTTGGATGAAGGGACCGAGTATAATGTAGCCAAATTTGCTGATGATACAAAGATAGGTGGGAAAGCAAGTTGTTAGGAGGACACAAAGAGTCTGTAAAGGGATATAGATAGTTTACGTAAGTGGGCAAAAATTTGGCAGAGAGAGTATAATGTGGGAAAATGTGAGGTTATCCACTTTGGTAGGAAGAATAGAAAAGCAAAATGCAATTTAAATGGAGAGAGACTACAGAATGCTGCAGTACAGAGGGATCTGGGTGTTCTCGTACATGAAACACAAAAAGTTAGCATGCAGGTACAGCAAGTAATTAGGAAGGCAAATGGACTGTTGGCCTTTATTGCAAGGGGGATGGAGTACAAAAGTAGGGAAGTCTTGCTACAACTGTTAGTGAGACCACACCTCGACTACTGCATACAGTTTTGGTCTCCTTATTTAAGGAGGGATATACTTGCACTGGAGGCAGTTCAGAGAAGGTTCATTAGGTTGATTCCTGGGATGAAGGGGCTGTCTTATGAGGAAAGGTTGAGCCTATACTCATTGGCGTTTAGAAGAATGAGAGGCGATCTTATTGAAACATAAGGTTCTGAGGGGGCTCGACAGGGTAGATGCTGAGAGGGTGTTTCCCCTTGTGGGGGAATCGAGAACTAGGGGGCATAGTTTCAGAATAAGGGGTCGCCCATTTAAGACAGAGATGAGGAGGAATTTCTTCTCTCAGAGGGTTGTGAATCATTGGAATTCTCGACCCCAGAGATCTGTGGAGGCTGGGTCATTGACTATATTCAACGCTGAGATAGACAGATTTTTGAACTACAGGGGAGTCAAGGGTTATGGGGAACATGGCAGAAAAGTGGAGTTGAGGCCAAGATCAGATCAGCCATGATCTTATTGAATGGCGGAGCAGGCTCGAGGGGCCGAATGGCCTACTCCTGCTCCTATTTCTTATGTTCCTCTCTCTCTCTCCCCCCAGTCCCTCCTTCTCTCACCCAGTCTCTCCCAGTCTCCCCCTCCTCTCTCTCCCCAATCTCTCTCTCCCTTGCCCCCAGTCTCTCTCTCTGCGCAGTGTCTCTCTCTCCCCGTCTCTCTCTCTCCCTCCCTCGATTCCCTCTCTCCCCCCAGCCCCCAGTCTCTCTCTCTACCAGTCTCTCTCTCTCTCTCTCCCCCTCCAATTCCCTCTCTCTTTCCACCCCGCCAACGGATCCAGTGACCTTCTTATGGAGCCAGGGCTTACGGGCTGCAACTGTGGGGTACTGTGCATGCATGGCTTCAGCGAACAGCGCGCATAGGCAGAAGGGGATCGGCTGCACATGCGCAGCTCTGGGATACTGCACGCCTGCGGAGAAGACCGCAAAGATGTTGGTGATGATAATTAGAGTGTGGTGTACTGGGCCCCTCCTCTGCTCCAGCTGCTGTCCAGTTTGCTCTGCAGCCTTTCAATTGAAGTGTGCAGGAGCTCAGGGATTAGCGCGCAGCTGTGCAGCCACGTACCTTAGAGGGAACAGTGGTGGTGAGTCACCAGGCACGAGTGGGCTGCAGCCAGTGCAGGGGGAAAAGGTAGCGCACAGCACTCAGATGAGGACTTTGATGGGGCGGCCTACAGAAGAACGCTGATGGGTACGCACAACAAAATGCTTGGTGCATTGTCCGGCCTGCCAGAAAGCCTAATGCAATGTCATGGAGCATGGAGGAGTCCAGTGCCAACTTTGCACAGGGCTTTGCGCAGAGCTTGGTGCCCATGATTTCCAGCATGGAAGGTCCATTAGCACACTTGTGGACCCAACCATCATGCAGCGTCTGATGGCTGATGTCTCACCTTACAGTCCAGCACAAGCAACCCTACATCTGAGTGCTTTAGTGGAAGCCCAGACTGAAGTCATGCAAGCTCCGACTGCTCTCATGCAGGCTCAGCTTGCTGCCACCCAAGCTCAGACTGCTACCATCATGGCTGTGTTTTCCAGTGTGGAAAGGGGCTTTCAGGGTGTCACAGCATTCCAGGAATTTATCCTCCAACAGATGGCTAGGAATGCTGAGGTGCCGCCCCGGGGGAGTGGCAGTGGCTCCATGGAGAACAAACCTGCTGTCCTCTCTCAGGATAACAGCATTCGTCCTCCCACCACTGCCACTCCACCAGTGCCCTTGATGATGCCAGTCAGCCAGCCAGCCCAGACTGCTGCTGCCCATGGTGAAGTGATGCAGTCCGCAGAAGGCCTTCTAGGCCCAGAGCTGCTCAAGGTTGTCCTGCAAGGCCATCAGCAGTCTCCCCCACTGAAAGTCAGCAGCTTTCCACCAGCCATGCTGCAACCACTGGATTAGTACTTCGTAGGAGCACTTGGACAGGCAAAGGCATGTGGAAGACAAGCACTAAGGGAATGCACAAGGATGATTAGTTGATTTCTTTATGTAATATTCCATGGATTGATGAATTGGAATGTTTGTTTCGTGGTGGCTTTTATTTCAGCATTCTGGCTAAGAGGACACTGCGATGGTCAGTAACAGAAGGAAGGTAAGATGTGGGACTATTGTTGAATGGGGAATAGGGGTTGCGTTCACTCATACTGCAGTCAGATGAGTCGATCACGGACAGCCCGGGCAGAAAGGGGCTGTCAGGGTTGCCTCCTCCTTTCTGTTTCCTCCTCTTCCACCTCCTCCTCCTCCACTCCTCCTCCTCCTCAGCTGGTTGCCGTATGCCTGGTGGCAAGGGCTGTGACCTCATGATGGCGAGGTTGTGGAGCATGCAGCAGACCACGACGAATCTTGAGACACGGTCTAGTGAATACTGCAGGGCTCCTCCAAAGTGGTCCAGGCAGTGGAAGCATTGTTTAACGAGGCCAATGGTCTGTTCTATCAGATTCCATGTGGCAGCATGGCTCTCATTGTATGCATGCTGCCCACGTGTGGTTGGTTTGCGGAGCAGAGTCATGAGCCAGGTGGTCAGAGGATAGCCCTTGTCGCCCAGTAGCCAACCGCTGGCTTGTCTTGGTGGCTCAAAGTCTAAAGGAACAGCGGACTGGCACAGAAGCAGAGCATCATGATTGCTGGCAGGATACCTTGCATTCACTATCATGATGTGCTGAGCATGGTCACACAACTGTCGGGTGACTGTCTGTGTGGAGTTTGCGCATTCTCCCCGTGTCTGCGTGGGTTTTCTCCGGGTGCTCCGGTTTCCTCCCACAGTCCAAAAATGTGTGGGTTAGGTTGATTTGGCTATGATAAATTGACCCTTAGTGTTAGGGGGGATTAAATATGTGGGGTTATGGGGATAGGATGGGATATGTTAGGGGGAATTAAATATGTGGGGTGACGGGGGTAGGGTGGGATGTGTGTACTGTGGGGATTAAAGCAGGGACAGGGTACTGGATTTGGATGATCAGCCATGATCGTATTGAATGGCGGAGCAGGCTCGACGGGCCGAATGGCCTACTCCTGCTCCTGGATTCTATGTTTCTATGTTTCTATGTTAACAACTGCACATTCAGCGAGTGGTAACCTCTGTGGCTGCGGTACATCTCAGCATTTAGATGCAGCACTCGCAAATCCATGTGTGAGGTCGATGGCGCCCTGCACTATGGGGAAGCCCACTAATCTAGCAAAGTCACGTGCACGCTCTGCCTACCAACACCAGTGAACTGCAATAAAAAAATCCAAAGCAAATGTTTTGCCACTGGCAGACATCCCTGAAATGTTAAGGTGGAAAAATAACCCTTTTGAGTGCTGAATGTCTTTTGGAACTTGCACGTTCTGTTAACTGACAAAAATTATTTTTCTTTTAAAAATCAGAACTGGAATCAGGTATACAACAGCTACTGGAATCAAGGTTATTGTAGTTACAATAATGGCTATAGCAATCCAGGTAACAATGGATGTGGAGATTCTCATGATTCTGGGTACAACTACAACAACTGCGGATACGCTCCAGAATACGATACCTACAATAGTCAGCAGAGCAGCTATGGAAAGGCATCTAGAGGTGCAAGCAGTCACCAGAATAACTAGGAACAATACTAAAGAAAAACTGATATAGTTATTTCATCGGGCCCGGTAAGTGACGGGTGACCCGGGCGGAGCTGCGCTAATGTGAAGCACGGTCGACAGGGAATGAGCTGACATCAAGCCCGTGCCCTGGTGCTGGGCCTCCTCCTTACCATGCTGGGCTGCTCGAGCTCCTGCAGGCTGCCGGCTGGGCTTCTCCACTCGCCGCTCGCTTCCATGGTAACTGGACCTCCAGTTTCTGTGCTCCGGACTCTTGACTCCCACTGCAACTCATCAGGCGTCACTTCTGGAAAGGGAACCTCAATGGCGTTAACCACCTGACAGAAAAGGCTCTCTTTGTGTGGGGACACCAGAGCCGCTTTTGCTGTCCAGAACCCGAGTGCCGCCATATTTTTGCGGGGCGGGGATCTTGCTCCTTTGTTCAATGAGCAGCAGCGCCATCATTTTCCTAGGGCACAGATGACGCCATCTAAGTTCAGATGGGAGTTCTGCTTAAAGCATGGCATAGGGTCCACCATCTTTGTTTAGGGCACTGGTGAATTTTTCCCGCTCGTTGGGTGGGACCCCTCCTCCCCGCTCCAGCTCTCTGCAAGGCCTGTGATTTTAAGTGCGCAGGAGCTTACAGATCAGTGCGCAGCGCACACCTTACAGGGAACAGTGCCCACGACTGGGAGCAAGTGGTCTGACCAGAACCCTTGAAGTCAGAAGCAGGGCCTTCTCCACTTGCAGCACCACTCCCTGTCACCTCACCAACTTTATTTAAACAACTCCACAAAACTCCGAACAGTTCCACAAACTTACACAGAGCCAGCAGAAATTAATCAGCAACTGATCTGAGAGGGGTTGATGATCCCTTTAAATATCACTGTGCGAGGTTAACACACTGCGTTACTTGCACCATTGAGGACACAAATGGCAGCGCTGGCGTCAAATCAGCATGCAAGTCATGATGTGCCTACTCCACATACTTCTGGCGCACGCTCCCAGCACCGACACTAGCACACTCACCAAGATGGCGTCCGGCTCAGCCCGTGCCAGAATTTTGTGCACGCAGTTCAAAC
The DNA here is from genome assembly GCA_030390025.1 of Squalus acanthias. Lineage (NCBI taxonomy): Eukaryota > Metazoa > Chordata > Chondrichthyes > Squaliformes > Squalidae > Squalus > Squalus acanthias. The sequence goes on from CM059431.1 coordinate 96,037,824, forward strand.
GACATTTTTGACCCAAAACAGCACCCACAGTACCCAAATGACTGGCATTACACAATCAAATTTTTAGACCCACCAATATAAAATCAGCTTGTAAGCAGCTCAGGGTGGCCCTCATGAATTTAAGTAGAACAACACAAGCATGCAGACAATATGAACCAGCACTGCATCCATTTCCAACTTTGTCCTGCCTGTATTCCAGAAAAATTATAAAAGTAATTTGAAAAAAAAACTGTAGGTTACTCAATACCATTTTGAAGTCTCCTGCGACTCTCCAAAATATTACTCCCCATCAAGAGCTGGCAGATCGAAGTTAATAAAGCATATGGGATTGTGGGCTTTCTAAATAGAGGCAGAGAGTACAAAGCCAGAAAGGTATACTCAGCCTGTATAAAACACTAGTTCTGCTCCAGCTGGACTATTGGGGGCGATTTTGACAGCCCTGGGGAGGCGGGTATGGAGGCGGGTCTGCTGGGAAAATGGCAGAATTTGGGGACGGGCGTCCAACCTGCCCCCATGCCATCTTATTAGGAGGTGGGTAGCCGTCCCGCGCCAGGTCCCGTCTCCTTGGAGGCGGGAAGGGATTAAAACCTATTAACTGCCTGTTAACAGGTAGTTAACAGGCAGAAAATAGGATTATCCCATTTTTGCGCTCACGTGAGGGCTTCCCGAAGGCTCCAAGACCCGCCAGCTCAGCGAGCTGAGTAGGGGGTGTGTGGGGGTCGGGGGGGGGGGGGGGTGGTGTGCAAAAGTGTGCTGTGAAGGCAAGTGACTGGTGCAAGAGTGTAGAGGTGAGTATCTGAGGTAAGTGCAAAGTGTTATTAAAAGTGTACTTACCTATGTTTCTTCCTGCAGGTTTTAGTTGGTGGGTATGTGGAGAGTCTTGGACTTCCACGTTGGGAATGACTAAATTTGCCGACGACACCAAACTTGCGGCTGTGGAAAACAGTGATGATGATACCAATCGACTGCAACAGGACATAGAAAGGCTAGCAGAATGGGCAGACAAGTGGCAGATGGAATTTAATACAGAGAAGTGTGAGGTGATGCATTTTGGCAGAAGGAACAGGGAGAGGCAATATACACATAATGGCAGTTTTAAAGAGTGTGCAGGGACAAGGGGACCTGGGAGTTAATGTGCATAGGTCCCTGAAGGTGGCAGGACATATTGAGAGTGATTAACAAAGCATATGGGATCTTGGGCTTCATAAATAGAGGTATTGAGTACAAAAGTAGAGAAGTTATGCTGAACCTTTATAAAGTGCTGGTTAGGCCACAAAAAGACTTGCATTTATATAGCGCCTTTCACAACCACTGAACATCTCAAAGCGCTTTACAGCCAATGAAGTACTTTTGAAGTGGAGTCATGTTGTAATGGTCATGATGCAGAAATGCCGGCGTTGGACTGGGGTGGACAAAAATGAGAAGTCGCATAACACCAGGTTATAGTCCAACAGATTTATTTAAAATTACAAGCTTTCGGAGCTGTCGCCCCTTCCTCAGGTAAAGTTACAATGAGTGAATCTACAATATTCCACAGTATATAAACACAGAAACTGCAGAGATACAATCTTTCAGGGAAGGTGTCCTTACATCAAAGACACACCAAGAGCACAGCCAAGACAATGAGATGTGTCACAGGGGGTCCAACGTGTCAAATCCTGCTGTCTGCAGTTTTTTTCTGTGTTTTTTTTAAAAAACTGGAAAGACAGACAACGATGTCGAGTCACGTTCTGTAGCATGACATGAACCCGATATTCTTATTGAGGCCGTCCTCATGGGTGCGGAACTTGGCTATCAGTTTCTGCTCGATGATTTTGCATTGTCGTGTGTCTCGAAGGCAGCCTTGGAGAACGCTAACCCACAGATCCGAGGCTGAATGTCCTTGACTGCTGAAGTGTTCCCCGACTGGGAGGTGACAATCCTGCCTGGCGATTGTTGCGCAGTGTCCGTTCATACGTTGTCTCAGTGTCTGCATGGTCTCGCCAATGTACCATGCTCTGGGGCATCCTTTCCTGCAACGTATCAGGTAGACACCGTTGGCCGAGTCACATGAGTATGTACCATGTACCTGGTGGGTAGTGTCCTCACGTGTGATGACGGTATCTGTGTTCATGATCTGGTATGTCTTGCAGAGGTTGCCGTGGCAGGGTTGTGTGGTGTCGTGGTCGCTGTTCTCCTGACAGCTGGGTAATTTGCTGCGAACGATGGTACTTTTGAGGTTAGGCGGCTGCTTGAAGGTGAGTAGTGGAGGCGTGGGGATGGCCTTAGCAAGGTGTTCGTCGTCATCGATGACATGTTGAAGGCTGCGAAGAACATGGCGTAGTTTCTCCGCTCCGGGGAAGTACTGGACGGTGCTCCGGGGAAGTACTGGTGACTCGGCCAACGTTGTCTACCTGATACGTTGCAGGAAAGGATGCCCCAGAGCATGGTACATCGGCGAGACCATGCAGACACTGAGACAACGTATGAACGGACACCGCGTAACAATCGCCAGGCAGGATTGTCACCTCCCAGTCGGGGAACACTTCAGCAGTCAAGGACATTCAGCCTCGGATCTGTGGGTTAGCGTTCTCCAAGGCGGCCTTCGAGACACACGACAACGCAAAATCATTGAGCAGAAACTGATAGCCAAGTTCCGCACCCATGAGGACGGCCTCAATAGGGATATTGGGTTCATGTCACGCTACAGAACGTGACTCGACATCGTTGTCTGTCTTTCCAGTTTTAAAAAAAAAACACAAAAAAAAACTGCAGACAGCAGGGTTTGACATGTTGGACCCCCTGTGACACATCTCATTGTCTTGGCTGTGCTCTTGGTGTGTCTTTGATGTAAGGACATCTTCCCTGAAAGATTGTACCTCTGCAGTTTCTGTGTTTATATACTGTGAAATATTGTAGATTCACTCATTGTAACTTTACCTGAGGAAGGGGTGACAGCTCCGAAAGCTTGTAATTTTAAATAAATCTGTTGGACTGTAACCTGGTGTTCTGCGACTTCTCATGTTGTAATGGAGTATTGCGTCCAGTTCTGGTCACCACACTTTAAGAAGGATTTGAAGGCCCTTGAGAGGGTGCAGAGCACTTTTACCAGAATGGTTCCGGGGATGGGGGATCTTAGCTACAAGGACAGGTTGGAGAAGCTGGATTTGTTTTAATTAGAGCAAAAGAGTTTGAGGGGCAATTTGATAGAGGTGTACAAGATTATGACGGGTTTGGATAGGCTAGACGGGGAAAGGCTGTTCCCACTAGTTGATGGTACAAGGACCAGGGGACACAGATTTAAGGTTTTGGGCAAGAGATACAGGGGGGATGTGAGGAAAAACTTTTTTACGCAATGCGTGGTGATGACCTGGAACTCGCTGCCGACGGAAGTAGTGGAAGTGGAGACACAATGTTTTCAAGGGGAGACTGAATAGGCACTTGAAGGAAATAAACTTGGAGGGCTACGGGGATAGAGCGGGGAAATGGGACTGACTGTATTGCTCTACAGAGAGCCGGCACGGACTCGATGGGCCGAATGGCCTCTTTCTGTGACGGTATGGGGGAGAAATTCATTATCGCCCCATTTGGGGCGCAATTATCGGCCGGGCGCAAAGATTATCGCCTCCGACTGCAAACTTGACTTTTATCGCCCCTGGAGGTGATTGGAGCGCTAAATCAGGCGCTACACACCTGTCTTAAGGCGCAAAGGTCGTGGAGCAAGGCGCTAACTCAGAGAGTGGGCGCAGCGCAGGTGCTGTCAGTTAGCGATGGAACACAGACACACTGGCGCCGGACAGTTCTTAAAGGGGAGGGTCGATCTTGCACTCCAGCCACACCCTGCTCATCGGAGCCTTGAATCTTGGCCTGGAGAGACCTGTGCCTAAATCTTCCAGCCAAGGACTATGGAGAGGGTGAGAGAACAAGCTCAGCACTTCAGCGAGCGGGCCTTGGATGCTCTGGTTGGCGTGGTGGAGCGCAGAAGATCTATACTCTTCCCTGAGAGTGGCAGGAGGCCTTTGCCGCGCGAGTACAGAAGAGTGTGGAGGGAGGTGGCTCAGAGCGTCTCCTCCAGGAGCATGGTGCCCAGGACCCATATACAATGTTGAAAACAGTTCAAGGACCTCACCCGGATCGTCAGGGTGAGTGGCTTTTTTTCAATACCGCTCCATCCCTCCATCTCAACCTCACTCTATGGCCAGAGGGTCTTAAAACCTCAATGCCCAACAATCATCCAACACCTATGGCCCGCTCATGAAACACACACGCACATTCCACACTTTGCATACAGTAAGGGCTATTCACCTTAGGGAGGCACATCAGGCAAGACCATGGCTGCATACAGTAAGGGCTATTCACCTATGGGAGGCACATCAGGCAAGACCATGGCTGTATATTTACTCAGACGCCGTCCTTTTTCTTGCAGGCCAAGCTATCTCATAATAGGAGACAGCAGCAACGGACGGGTGGAGGGCGGCCTCAGCTGCAACCCCTCAGCGATCTTGAGGCACACATCCACAGGATTGTGGCAAGCCGGGTGATCGGTCCCGTCGCCCCTGGAGACGCCGACCCCGTTCTGGACAGCAATGGTAAGGTCATCACCTTTTTGTCCTCTGTCCTTCCACTTGTCCCTCACAACACCAGCCTTTGACACTTTCAATCCAACTTACTAAATCGCTGCACTCATTCCCCCCTTACTGCCCCCCTATCCTCACGCTAAAGCCACTCTTGTACCTCCCTGCTTTCAGATGGTGATTCACCAGCTGAGGAGACGGACCCTCAAGCTGCCAGTGGGATTGAAGCTGCAGCCGAGGAGGAAGGTGAAGGCGGAGCATCAGCGCCACCCTCTCCCGAGGAAGCCCATGCCCACACTGGGAACACGCCTTCCCTGGAGGGGAGCAGGGGGGAAGGGTCTGATGAGGGTGAAGCTCCAGGACCCAGCACGCTGCAGCAACGCCATGGGGGGGTAGGGAAGCTCGGGGGCCTTCTCCCCGGAGGGAGAGTAGGCCAGCGAGTCCTACTGCACTGGACGCAGAGGAGGAGCGGCTCATCGCTGAAATGAACACCCAGGCGGTGGACATGCACACTGAGCTCATGGGTGCAGTGGGAAGGGTGCCCGAATGCATTGAATCACTGGCAAGGAGTGTGGAGCACTACGCTGTAGCACAGGTGGATGCCACACTAAAGCTTAGTGCTGCAATTCAGTCAGTGGCTTCCATGACCCCATCTCTGACTGCTCTCACGCAGACTCAGATTGGGGCCACGCGAGCACTGACTGCTGCCATCCTCGATGGTTCGTACACATTTCCCCGGGGCTCTCACCGCGCCGCAGCAGGCCAGCAATCTGTGCTCCAGCAGATTGCTCCGGATGCTGAAGTGCTGCCCCGTGGGAGTGCCAGTGTGTCGGTCGAGCAGGGAGTTGCTGTCCTCTCTCAAGATGACAGCATTCCTGCTGCCACCACTGTCACTTCTCCACTGCACTTGCCACTGCCTGTAGGACAGACTGCTGCCGCCCATGCAGAGTTGGTGCAGTCTGCAGCCGGGCCCTCCAGGCCCAGAGCTGGTCGAGGCCGTCCTTCAAGGGCATCTGCAGTCTCAGGTTCTGACAATCAGCAGCCTTCCACCAGCCTTGCTGCAGCCACTGAAGTCCCATTACGGAGGAGCAGTAGGGTGGGAAGGGGGGAAGTGCGCAAGGGAAGGAGATCACCCTCGAAGGGCAAAAAGTAGGAGGTGTGACAAAATGTTGGTCATTTTTTAATTAAAGGCTGAGGGTCGTGGTCAAACTTTTGAACATTATCTCCAGGTTAGGAGAACCAGTTATGTTAATGACTGTGTTTTTGTGTTTCTTTCTATTAGTTTGTCATGAGGAAATGACACACACAGAATTTGTGAAATAAATAAGTTTTTGTATTCAAAATGTACATGTTTGGTCTTTGGAATCATTGCTGCCTTGGCCGGCTTAGGGGTTGCGGGTTGGTTTCATTCATGTTGTTCTCAATGGCAGAAGCCATTTCCTCAGCAGGGGCCTAGAAGCGGCTTGCTATCAGCCGTTGACGGACGCCCCTTCCAGTTTCTACATTGTGGGCCTCCCTCCCGCCTTGGTGCTGCTGATGATCATCCTCCTCCTCTTCTTCTCTGGTGGTGCTCCAAGGCCTGGTGGCATTGGCTGACTCCTGAGGATTGCCAGGTTATGCAGCATGCAGCACACAGCAAAGAAGTGGGAAACTCGCTGAGGTGAGTACTGCAGGGCTTCTCCAGAATGGTCCAGACAGCGGAACCGTTGCTTGAGCACGCGATTGTGTGCTCAATGATGTTCCTGGTAGCTTGATGCCTCTGGTTGTACCGCAGCTCAGCAGGGGTGTTGGGCGTACGGAGCGGTGTCATCAGCCAGGTGCTCAGTGGATATCCCTTGTCCCCGAGAAGCCAACCAACTGGCTGATGCGGTGCCTGGAAAAGTTCTGCCACAGTAGTCTGGCGCAGGATGAATGAATCGTGGCAGCTGCCAGGATAGTGGGCATTGACAGCGAGTATCAGCTGTCTGTGGTCACAGACCAACTGAACGTTTAAGGAATGGAACCCCTTTCTGTTGCGGAAATCCTCGGCATTCTCATGCGGAGCACGCAAAGCCACATGCGTGCAGTCAATGGCGCCCTGCAGCATGGGGAAGCCCGCTATCCTCGCAAAGCCCATTGTGCGTTCTTGCTGCTTGTCTGGGGTCATGGGGAAAGAGATGTACTCTCGTCTCCTTTTAAAGAGGGCATTTGTGACCTGACGGATGCAGCAATGCACCACGAACTGGGAGATATTGGCGATGTCCCCAGTAGCTGACTGAAATGAGCCAGTGGCATAAAAGTTCAGAGCCACTGTGATCTTCACTGCCACCACCAGAGACGTCCTGGACCTCAGTTGAGGCTGCAGCAGGTGGCAGAGCTCAGTGACTACCTCCTTGCTGAAGCACAGCCTTCGCAAACACTGCTCCTCAGACATATTAATATATGTGAATTGTTGCCGATATACCCTGGGAGGGTAAGGTCTCCTGTATAGAGGCCTGTTGGCCCTCCTCCGTCTGGCCATGATTGCCACTCTCTCTCTGCGTATCTGTGTCCTCCGATTCTGGTGGCGCAGGACGACGCCCCCAATCAGTGCAGCCCCCACAGTCTCTTGGCAATCAAAGTTATGAAGGTCAAAAACCAAAGTACCTGCAAAGTTATGATCAGTAGCCAAAACTACCTCACACAGCGTTGACTCAATGCAGAAGTCTCTCTTTCTCTCTCTCCGAATCTCTCTCTCTCTCTCTCTCAGAACGAGTGGTGCAAAAATGTCAACCACAGAGAAAGACAGGGAGAGGCCCCTTTAAATAGCGCCCCCCCAGCCCCACAGCGACTGGGGAGCGTTCCAATCTTCCGGTCGTTGGTTGCGCCAGGCGGAAAGGATGGGGGCGCCACTCAATTTCCACTCTGGGGCGCCACAAGGGCGTTGCACCCTCGTAATGATGTCAAGATCTGCGTGCGCAGGAGATCGTGGCGGTAAAGTTTAGCGCCGCCGCAAAATGTCTAGTTAATTTCGCGAGCAGCGCAAACATCGCTGCGCCCGGGCGCTAGTTGCTTTGCGCCACATTAGCACCCTCTTAAGGTGCTAACGGGAGGTGCAACCAACTGAATTTTCCCCCTATGACTCTAAACTGTTTCCAATGGCTGAAGGGTCGATAACCAGAGGGCACAGATTTAAGGTAATTGGCTAAAGAACCAGAGGCGACATGAGGAAAAACATTTTTATGCAACGAATGGTTAGGATTTGGAATGGAGTGCCTGATAGGGTGCTGGATACAGGGTGCTGGATACAGATTCAATGGTAAATTTTAAAAAGGGAAATGGATAAGTACTTGAAGGAGAAAAAAATGCAGAGATATGGGGAAAGAGCAGGGAGTTGGACTAACTGGATTGCTCTTCGAGAGAGGCGGCAGAGACTCGATGGGTCAAACGGTCCCCTTCCGTGCTGTATTATTCTATAAATCAGTTCCATTTATAAGTTAATGTGACCGATCAAATCATTTTAAGTTTAATTGTATCTGGGGTTTGTGTAGAGTGACTGACGGTTGCAAGTAATGATTTTTACAAAATCTCCACAGCACCTAAATTTCAAATAATTTCTACCATTGTTTGGAAAGGTGCTGAAAGCTATGAATTGTCTTTAAGCCAGTACAATGTATATAACTGTTCATATTCTGCAATGAGTTTTTTTGTACAGTCAAACTGGAATTATTTTTCAATGAAAAGCAATTTCCCAGTAAAAAGAAATGGGCTGAATATTTACGTCTTCCTTCCAGAGCCCATAACGGCCAGACCCCCCAACCTGCAATTCACTGATGAAGCACAAGAAGAGTTTTAGCAGTTAATGCAAAGCCTCACGTAACCTGAGCATATATCGGAAATTCGATGACGGTGGTCCAATTTGCAACCCATGCAATTTTTTATCAATAGACGGATTCAGGGAGCCTCGAGGCTGGGTTCAGGGACTTGTGAAGCAGGTTTAACTCAGCGTTCAGATCCCGAGACAATGGCGCTCCAATTGAGATGTGTGACTCCCTCCCCTGGCACCACTCTATGATTTACATTATCTGTGACTGCCCACTGTAGGCCAGGAAGGCCCACTGTACATGCTTTTCTGTTGGTGTCACTGAGCTGCTGGTGTCATAGGTTCTTAAAGCACAGCTCTGGTGCAGCCAGCGTCAACCTCCCTGCATAACCCTGCCAGGTTCACTAAATCTAGCAGCAGGGGAAGACTTAAAATCATAGAATGGTTACAGCACAGAAGGAGGCCATTCGGCTGGTCGAGCCAGTAAAAGAGCACTTCAGCTAGTCCCACCCCCCGCACTTTCCTCATAGCCCTGCAAATTTTTGAAATGGCAGTCGACGTTTGCAACGTACCACTTTTTCCGGACTGATCACTCGTGGAGGCTTGTGTGTATGTATGTAAGTCGGACAAAGAGATTATGAATTGCTGGGAAGTGCTTTTATGTGCGGTTGACTTGGGATATGGTTTGCCAAGGATTAGCATAAATTGCGGGGATACTTTTTGTACGTTTAGCTAAACTATGTAGCATATGAATTGCTGGGGCGGTACTTTTATGTACGAAACTGTGGGCATATTTATTGCAAAGGGATTAGTAATAAACTGTGGGCACATGAATTGCCGAGAGTGCTTCTATGTACGCTTGAATTTTAAACTGTAGTGTGAATAAAGATAATTTTATTTATAACAAACTTATCTGTCATTGTTACGCTTATTTGTAATTCTCGAGGTCCGAACAGTAGTAGGAGAAAGTCCTACATGACATGGTTGACCACACCATCCTCCTCCAATGCCTCTCCTCCATCGTCCAGCTGTTTGGGACTGCACTTGCCTGGTTACATTCTTATCTATCCAGTCGTAGCCAGAGAATCACTTGCAATGGCTTCTCGTCCCTCTCCTACACTGCTACCTCTGGAATCCCCCCTTGGCCCCTCCTATTTCGCATCTACACATCATCCGAAAACATATCAGGTTCCACATGTACGTTGATGACAATCAGCTCTACCTCACCAACACCTCTCAACCCCACCACTGTCTGTTAAGTTGTCAGACTGCTTGTCCGACACCCAGTACTGGATGAGCAGAAACTTCCTCCAAATAAATATTGGGAAGAACGAAGCCATTGTTTTCAGACCCAGCCACAAACTCCATTCCCAAGCCACGACTCCATCCTCTCCCTGGCAATTGTCCAAGGCTGAACCAGACCATTTGCAACCTTGGTGTCATATTTGACCCCAAGATGAGCTTACGACCATTTATCACGCCATCACCCAGACCGCCTACTTCCCCCTCTAACATCGCCCGACTCCACCTCTGCCTCAGCTCATCTGCTGCTGAAACCCTCATCCATGCCTTTGTTACCACGAGACTTGACTATTCCTATGCTCTCCTGGCCGACCTCCATAAACTTATGCTCATCCAAAACTCTGCTGCCCATATCCTAACTCACACCAAGTCTCGTTTACCCATCACCCCTGTGCTTGCTGACCTACATCTGGCAGCGACTCAATTTTAAAATTCTCATCCTCATTTTTGAATCCCTCCATAACCTCACCCCTCCTATCGCTCTTACCTCCTCTAGTTTTACAACCCTCCGAGATCTGTGCTCCTCCAATTCTGGCCTTTTGCATATCCTCTATTTTAATTGCTCCACCACTGGCTACCGTGCTTCCAGCTGCTTACGGTCTAAATTCAGGAATTCCCTCCCTAAACCTCCCCACCTCTCTCTCTCCTCCTTCAAGATGCTCCGTAAAACCTCTCTGAGCCAGTGGTCTGGCGACATCAAGGAGCCTAAGGCTTCAACAGAGGCCGGGGAGGGCGCACTGCAACACTCCCTCAGTACTGTACTGCGGTGTCAACTTAGATTTTGTACTCAAGTCTCTGAGTGGCACTTGAACCCATGACCCTCTGACTCAGAGGCAAGAGTGCTACCATTGAGCTGTCACCAGAATAATTGAACAAACTGAAAGGGGACCAAAAGGCAGGGATAGTGACGAGTGATAATTGAATCATATGAAAAGGGGCAAAAGGAGGTGGATAATTGAACCAGGGGATGTAGATGTAATTTGGTCAGTTCAGGTTGATAAAAATGATCTTCCTGTTCTAAAAGAATTCTAAAAACATGTTTTCTCAATCATTCGATTACATTTTTCAGCAGAAAACTACTTCCCCTTCCCCAGACACCTACCAGTTGTGGTCTGTCTGTCTGCAGTACCCTCAAATAACCCTCAGCAAACCAGCAAGCTCCAGTTCTGACTGAAATATATTACTAGCATTACATACAGATAGAGCTAACATCTCTGTGCACATTGGGCTAGAAATTCGTTATATCCAAGGAATGAACGGTATTTAGGCTAAAAATGATAAAGTAGCGCCAGTTGAACATCGTCTAGATTGCACGCAAAATTCGGCCTCAGTCCTTAAAATGATTGCAGTCATGATTCCCGTCTAAAAATCCAAGCTCGTTGGCATTACACTGAAAAGCTGGAGCAATATCGGGTGTAGTCTAAACACAAGTAATGATTGTCACAGGCTTTTTTCACTACTTAAAGGGGAGGTCCACTGATGCTGCAGCACCTCACTCTTAGCATTGTTGGGTGTGCAGCTGCCTCAACAACCATAAGAAGAAGGACAAAGAGAAGGAGCACTTATTTACAAAAGCTGATGGCAGATCGCCACCCCAGGACGAGAGCCTGGAGGTTTTCTGAGGAAGCTTTGGAGCCATTGGTTTTAGTGGTGGAGGGAAAGCGGGTGGTCCTGTACCAATTGGCTGGAGGCCCTTGCCACAAGTCTGACAGACTATGTGGAGGGAGGTGGCACACCACGTCATTGGCAGCACTGTGGTCCCCAGGTCCCACACCCTGTGCAGGTGGAAGTTTAACGAGCTCACACGGGTGATCAGGGTGAGTGAAGGCTTCAACAAATGCAACATACCACCATCTGTACCACAAGCTTCACACACTGCTCAATGTACCACACCTCCAGCACTCACCCAACAACAATCTCTACCTAGCAACACTCTCACCCACATCTCACACCTTGCACACAATGACAGCTATTCAACTATGGCACGCACAAGGGTCATTATTATTAGAATTCATGTGATGTAGGCTAAGTAAAGAAATTAAGGATAGTATCCGACTAAAAACAAGGACATATAAGGTAGCCAAACTTAATGGAAGGATAGAAGATTGGGAAGTCTTCAAAAGACAGCAAAAAGTAACTAAAGGATTGATTAAGAAAGGGAAGATAGATTATGAAAATAAATTAGCAAAAAATATAAAAACAGATAGCAAGAGTTTCTATAGTTATATAAAAAGAAAAAGGGTGGCTAAGGCAAACGTAGGTCCCTTAGAGGATGAGACCGGGAAATTAATGGTGGGAAACATGGAGATGGCAAAAATGCTGAACAAATATTTTGTTTCAGTCTTTACGGTAGAGGACACTAAGAATATCCCAACACTGGACAAACAGGGGCCTCTGGGGGGGGAGGAGCTAAATACGATTAAAATCACTAAGGAATTGGTACTCAGTAAAATAATGGGACTCAAGGCGGATAAATCCCCTGGACCTGATGGCTTACATCCTAGGGTCTTGAGGGAAGTGGCAGTAGGGATTGTGGATGCTTTGGTAATAATTTTCCAAAATTCCCTGGACTCAGCAAAGGTCCCGGCAGATTGGAAAACTGCTAATGTAACACCCTTATTTAAAAAGGGTAGTAGGCAGAAGGCTGGAAATTATAGACCAGTTAGCCTAACATCTGTGGTGGGTAAAATTTGGGAGTCTATTATTAAGGAGACAGTAACGGAACATTTAGATAAACATAATTTAATAGGACAAAGTCAGCATGGCTTTATGAAGGGGAAGTCATGTCTGACAAATTTGCTTGAGTTCGAGGACATAACGTACAGGGTGGATAAAGGGGAACCAGTGGACATAGTGTATTTAGACTTCCAGAAGGCATTCGACAAGGTGCCACATAAAAGATTATTGCTCAAGATAAAAAAAAATCACTGGATTGGCGGTAATATTCTGGCATGGGTGGAGGATTGGTTATCTAACAGGAAGCAGAGAGTTGAGATAAATGGTTCATTCTCGGACTGGCAACCAGTAGCCAGTGGTGTTCCGCAGGGGTCGGTGCTGGGTCCCCAACTCTTTACAATCTATATTAACGATTTGGAGGAGGGGACCGAGTGTAACATATCAAAGTTTGCAGATGATACAAAGATGGGAGGGAAAGTAGAAAGTGAGGAGGACATAAAAAACCTACAAGGGGATATAGACAGGCTGGGTGAGTGGGCAGAGATTTGGCAGATGCAATACAATATTGGAAAATGTGAGGGTATGCACTTTGGCAGGAAAAATCAGAGAGCAAGTTATTATCTTAATGGCGAGAAACTGGAAAGTACTGCAGTACAAAGGGATCTGGGGGTCCTAGTGCAAGAAAATCAAAAAGTTAATATGCAGGTGCAGCAGGTGATCAAGACGGCCAACGGAATGTTGGCTTTTATTGCTAGGGGGATAGATTATAAAAACAGGGAGGTATTGCTGCAGTTATATAAGGTATTGGTGAGACCGCATCTGGACTACTGCATACAGTTTTGGTGTCCATACTTAGAAAAGACATACTTGCTCTCGAGGCAGTACAAAGAAGGTTCACTCGGTTAATCCCGGGGATGAGAGGGTGGACATATGAGGAGAGGTTGAGTAGATTGGGACTCTACTCATTGGAGTTCAGAAGGATGAGAGGCGATCTTATTGAAACATATAAGATTGTGAAGGGGCTTGATCGGGTGGATGCGGTAAGGATGTTCCCAAGGATGGGAGAAACTAGAACTAGGGGGCATAATCTTAGAATAAGGGGCTGCTCTTTCAAAACTGAGATGAGGAGAAACTTCTTCACCCAGAGGGTAGTGGGTCTGTGGAATTTGCTGCCCCAGGAAGCTGTGGAAGCTACATCATTAAATAAATTTAAAACAGAAATAGATAGTTTCCTAGAGGTAAAGGGAATTAGGGGTTACGGTGAGCGGGCAGGAAATTGGACCTGAGGCGGAGTTCGAATCGGTCAGGGCCCTGTGGGTGGCGGCGCGGGCCCAGGGGCTGAGTGGCCGGGTCCTGCTCCTACTTCTTGTGTTCTTTAGATTTGAGGTTAGGATCAGATCAGCCATGATCTTATTGAATGGCGGAGCAGGCTCGAGGGGCCGATTGGCCTACTCCTGCTCCTATTTCTTATGTTCTTATATTTGTAGATACATTTACTAATGGTGTTTAGAATATTTTGTGGTCTTTCTCATTTCACCTTTGCGCCCAGGAGGACGCTGTGATATGGCGTGAGACAGGGATTCTATGATGGGGATGTGGTGAGCTACAGGGATCTGGGGTTTCATTCATTCGAATCGCTGTCTGATGAGCCGGTCACGGACAGCCCATCCGGAAGGCCGATTGTCTCGGTGTCTCCTCCATCCCTCCTGTTCCTCCTCCTGAGGTGGTCCCGCAATCCCTGCTGGCAAGGGCTGCATGCCCTCATGATGGCAAAGTGGTGGAGCATGCAGCAGACCACCACGAAATGGGACACCCACTCTGGCGAGTAGTGGAGGGCTCCTCCCGAGCGGTCCTGGCAGTAGACCCATTGCCTCAGTAGCCTGATGGTGTTCCTGGGGAAGCATGGCTCTCATTATATGAGTGCTGGGCACGAGTGTTGGAGTTGCGGAGAGGAGTCATGAGCCAGGTGGAGAGCGGATAGCCCTGGTCTCCGAGCAACCACCCTTGAGCTTGACGTGGTGGCTGGAAGAGCGCTGGCATACCAGTCTGGCGCAGGATGAAGGCATCATGACTGCTGCCAGGATAGCGGGCATTTACATTAAGGATTCGTTGTCTGTAGTCGCACACCAACTTAATGTTAAGTGAGTGAGTATTTTTGAGACGCTTCAAACTACAACACTTGCTAAAAGGCAATGAGGGAGTTTTTTACTTTCCAGAACACTCCCCGATACCAAAAAACCTTGAAATAACTACAGAAAACACTTGCAATTGCAGGAAGTACCACATGGCCACTCAAACTGCAAAACCCTGACAGGTGCGAGTGATTGGTGAAGATCCTTTAAATATCATCATTGGAGCCGGCTTCCTGCTGCTGCTGCCACCTCAACCTGTCGTTGCTTTCTCCAGTCGGTAAGTACATTGGCTAAAACGATGTTGGGAGATTGGGCATCCAGTGAGCGTTGCACACTCACTGACGTCAGGATCTCCATCATGGTGAGCTCCCTGGCAACACCGATATGGCGTACGGTGCTGGAACCAGCGTCAGCTGTCAACGGCAGATGAGTTTCTCCCCCCCCCCCCCACCCCTTCTTTAAACAGGGAATTCCACAAATGCACTGCTGTCATGAGAACCTGGTGCTCTGGTGAGCATTATTTTATGCAAAACTTTCAGTAAAAACATCTTCAACAATGGCTGCTCTTCCCACTATTTTATCATACTGTTTCTTATTGTGTTCAAGGCAAGAGAGGTTAGTGCTATGGAATGGAACTTGTCCCCTTTCAGGCACCCAGTGTCAGTGTTGAGGACTCCTGGGTATAGCATAGCTGCATATAGCGTAAAGCTCCCTCTACTCTGTCCCAACAACATGCCACAGCCCCAACCTCAGTACCACTCACAACTGCACCAGTGAGACATTATTTCCCATACCAGCCATCCTGTAGCCTCCGAGTGAAACTGCCAATTAGTGGCAAATTAGGGAACAGTGAGAGTTAATCTTAGAGATATATAAAATAGTAAATGGCATGGAAAAAGTATATATACACGAATATACGAATTAGGAGCAGGAGTAGTCCCGTCGAGCCTGCTCCACCATTCAATAAGATCATGGCTGATCTGATTACTCCACATTCCCGGTACCCCCGAAAACCTTTCAACCCCTTGCTTATCAAGAATCTAACTACCTCTGCCTTAAAAATATTCAAAGACTCTGCTTCCACCGCCCTCTGAGGAAGAGTTTTCCAAAGACTGACGACCCTCTGAGAGAAAACATTTCTCCTCATCTCTGTCTTAAATGGGCGACCCCTTATTTTTAATCAGTGACCCCTAGGTCTAGATTCTCCCACAAGAGGAAACATCCTCTCCACATCCAACCTGTCAAGACCCCTCATGATCTTATATGTTTCAATCAAGTCACCTCTTACACTTCTAAGCGGATACAAGCCTAGCTTGTCCAACCTTTCCTCATAAGGCAACCCACCCATTCCAGGTATTAGTCTGGTAAACCTTCTCTGAACTGCTTCCAACGCATTTACATCCTTCCTTAAATAAGGAGACCAATACCGTACACAGTACTCCAGATGTGTTCTCACCAATGCCCTGTATAACTGAAGCATAACCTCCCTACTTTTATATTCAATTGCCCTCGCAATAAATAACATTCTGATAGCTTTCCTAATTATTTGCTGTACCTGCATACTAACCTTTTGCGATTCATGCACTAGGACACCCAGATCCCTCTGCACCTCAGAGCTCTGCAATCTCTCACCATTTAGATAATATGCTTCTTTTTTATTCTTCCTGCCAAAATGGAATAGTACTTCAAATTAAATTGTGCAAGGCCAGTTTCAAAGTACTAAAAGACAAATTTATGAAGAGCTCCTTCATACAAAGTGATCAACACATGGGCTCCCAGATAGAGTAGTAGAGGCATGCTACAGTTATTATATAAGTAGAACGTTGGGGAGAAGACATTGTTCAGCAAACTAAAATGTCACAGATATTAAATAATTTGCCTTGTAATTCCCTCCATGCTTTTTGTATGGTTAGAAGTACAAATTGCTATGTATTGATCAATAATAATGTAAATGATACCTTTCAGAGTGAGAACGAATAGACCAGGCCTTGCCTATTAATTATCAAATAGTCAGACGATTCCATCGGACTAGAAGGTGGGCTCTTAAGTGAGAAACAAAAACTACAAACTTAGGAAAATATTCAACTAACTTAACAGACAGCCTGACTCATGTTATCCCCTCTCCATGGCGCTGCACCTACCCCCTTCATATTACAGGGAAGATTTCACAATAATGCTGCACACAAAATATTCAAACATTCCCAAAAAGCACAAACTTTAAGCAAAGCTTACATGTAGCAGTTGTGACTGGTCAGTTTCACTGGAAGCTTCCCCAGTGCTAGAAAGAGAAGGTCCTTGAGGGGTCAAAGACAGAATCTATTTGGTTGGAGTTAAGAAATAAAGAAGCTATTACACTACTTGGTATATTTTATAGGCCACCAAATAGTGAGAAGGAGATAGAGGAGCAGATTTGCAAGGAAGTTACTGAGAGGTGCAAGAACTATAGAGTAGTGATAATGGGAGACTTTAACTACCCCAATATTGAATGGGGCAGTGATTGTGTTAAGGGCAGAGAAGGGGAGGTTTTCTTAAGTGTGTTCAGGAGAATTTTCTTGATCAGTATGTTTTCTGCCCAATGAGGAAGGAGGCATTGTTGGATCTAGTCCTGCAAAATGAAGTGGGTCAAGTGGAGAATGGCATCGTAGGGGAGCATCTCGGGAATAGTGAACATAATATACTAAGGTTTAGATTAGTTATGGGGAAGTACAAGGAGCAATCTAGAATAAAGATACTTAACTGGAGGAAGGCTAATTTCAGTGAATTGAGGAGAGATCTGGCCCCGGTTAATTGGAGTCAACGGCTGGCAGACAGAAATACAATGGAGCAATGGGCAGCCTTTAAAGAGATGATTCGGTTAAAGTCTAGGTACATTCCCACAAGTGGGAATGGGAGAACAACTATAGCTAGAGTTCCCTGGATGACAAAGAAGTTAGAGAGTAGGATGAAATAGAAAAAAAGGGACGTATGACAGATGTCAGCTTGATAATACAAGGGAGAATCAGGCTGAATATAACAAGTACAGAGAAGTGAAAAAGGAAATGAGGAGCAAAGAGACAGTACAAGAATAGATTGGTGGCCATCATAAAAGAGAATCCAAAGGCCTTCTACAGGCATATTAACAGTAAAAGAATTGTCATAGGAGCGGTGAGGCCGATTAGTGAACAAAATGGGCATCTATTGGTGAAGGCAGAAAGCATAGCTGAGGTACTAAATGAGTACTTTGCATCGGTATTTACCAAGGAAGAGGACTTTGCCAAAGGTGAGGAGGTTGTCCAGATACTGAAAAGATAAAAATAGGTAAGAAGCTATCTGAAAGGCTGGCAGTACTTAAAGTAGATAAGTCACCTGGTCCAGATGGGATGCATCCTAGGTTGCGGAGGGAAGTAAGGGTAGAAATTGCGGAGGTGCTGGCCACAATCTTCCAATCCTCTTTAGAAACAGGGGTGGTGCCAGAGGACTGGAGGATTGCAAATGTTACACCCTTGTTCAAAAAAGGGGAGCAGGATAAACCTGGCAATTACAGGCCAGTCAGTGGTCGAGAAGCTTTAACAAACAATAATCTGGGAGAAAATTAATAGCCACTTGGACAAGTATGGACTAATAAAGGAGAGCCAGCATGGATTTGTTAAGGGCAAATTGTGTTTGACTAAGTTCATAGAATCACAGAAAGTTACAGCATGGAAGGAGGCCATTTCGGCCCATCGTGTCCGCACCAGCCAACAAAGAGCTATCCAGCTAAATCCCACTTCCCAGCTCTTGGTCCGTAGCCCTGCAGGTTACAGCATCCCAAATGCACAACCAAGTACTTTTTAAATGTGGTTAGGGTTCCTGCCTCTACCATCCTTTTAGGCAGTGAGTTTCAGACCCCCATAATC
The DNA here is from genome assembly GCA_030390025.1 of Squalus acanthias. Taxonomy (NCBI): domain Eukaryota; kingdom Metazoa; phylum Chordata; class Chondrichthyes; order Squaliformes; family Squalidae; genus Squalus; species Squalus acanthias. The sequence continues at coordinate 96,056,143 of CM059431.1, forward strand.
CTCTGGGTGAAGAAATTTGTCCTCAAATCCCCTCTAAACCTTCCACCAATTACTTTAAATCTGTGCCCCTGGTTTTTGACCCCTCTGCTGAGGGAAATAGGTCCTTTCTATCCACTTTATCTAGGCCCCTCATCATTTTATACACCTCAATAAGGTCTCCCCTCAGCCTCCACCTGTTCTAAGGAAAACAAACCCAGCCTATGCAGTCTTTCCTCATAGCTAAGATTCTCTACTCCTGGCAACATCCTTGTAAATCTCCTCTGTACCCTCTCTAGTGCAATCACATCCTTCCTGTAATGTGGTGACCAGAATTGCATGCAGTACTCTAGCTGAGGCCTAACTAGTGTTTTATACAGTTGAAGCACTTCATCGAGTTTTTTGATGAGGTAACAGAGAGGGTGGATGAGGGCAGTGCAGTTGATGTTGTGTATATGGACTTTCAAAAGGCGTTTGGTAAAGTACCACATGTTAGGCTTGCTAGCAAAATTGAAGCCCATGGGATAAAAGGGGCAGTAGCAGCATGGATACAAAATTGGCTAAGGGATAGAAAGCAGAGAGTTGTAGTGAATGCCTCCCTCCAGTCCGAAAAACAGCCAATGTTCCCTCTAATTTTTTTTTCATGCGCGGTCCCTTTAACTGCCTGCGCAGCCCATTCATATTTTCACACAGGCGCAATTTCTTCCATGTAATATCCGGTGAGCGGCCTGCGCAGGACTCCAGAACGCTGCGCGGCTCAGCGTCTACAGTGGAGGGAGGTCTACAGTGGTGTTCCCCAGGGTTCAGCACTAGGACCAACATTCCTGCTAAGCTGCTCAGCTGTCTGGAGGTCCCGCGCATGCTGCTCACAGACTTTTCAATGTAAGTAACCGCACGAGCGAAAAATTGGCCAGGCCGCGCAGGCAGGTACAGGGTCCGTGCACCAAAAAAAAAATTACAGGGGACATTGACTAGGACCACTGCGGTTTTTGATATACATTAATGACTTGGACTTGGGAGTACAGGGTGCAATGAGTAGTGTTTGTGGCGCCAGCAGTGTTAGCCTGTAGTCAGCTAGATCTCAAACTTTGACACTGGCAGCAAGACTCTAGTGCCAGTTTCTACTGCAGCAGTATGATCCTGTGCAATTTCCTGCTTTAGTCTGCTAAAGCAGGATTCTTATCTAGTATTAACCTTGCCCATTTAGCAGATCTGTATTTTAATTTTCTCCATAGGAACAAAGGAACATAGGAATTGCTAGGCGAAAAAAGACCAAAGTCCATCTACCATCCTGGCAGTTGTATGATACAATGAAAAGTTTGTTGACAATCATATCAATCAATCTCTATCAATTAGTTTACAACAGATCCAGAAATTACACGAGGAAGACCGCAGTGGTAGAGCGCTTTGGGAACCAAAAGGTACAAAGTCACCTTTTTCCTCCCAAGCATGCTAAACTTACCATACGTCTTGTCTCAAATTACTCTCATACTGGATCCCTGATTTTTTCTGAAAAATAAATCTAACTAATTTATATTTGACTGAATCAATAATACTTCCACCATCTCCCCACGGAGTCTGTTCCATAGCTGGACCATTTGCTCACTGAAATATTGGGCTGAAAATTAACTCCCACTCGGGTGGGTTGGTGCCAGTCACAGGTTACAATTCAAAAAAATTGAAACAGCAAACCAACCCGTTTCGACTCCGCCCACTTTCGGTTTTAACACCGGCGTGAGGAGGGGTGGGTGACCAATCCGTTCGCAGGAGGCGGGTTGGTCATTTAAATATTATAATGAGGCCCCTTGCCTTCATTTTAACAGCCATTCTATTTCCAACTCATGTTGGCCAGGTTTCCCAGGCCTCGGGAAATCCGGCAGGTGAAAGTTGGCGAGAAGGTAAGTGCCTTTACAGCAGTGCTTGTGGGCCAGGAGGAGCAGGAGTGTTTTCTCCCGGCCCAACAAGCAACCCAATAACCACACCACCACCCTCCGCGATTCAAAAGCATAAGAATTAGTAGCTAGAGTCAGAGTCATAATGGCACAGAAGATGGCTATTCGGCCCATCAAGTCTGTGCCAGCTCTCTCTAGAGCAATCCAGTCAGTTACATTCCCCTGCTCTATCCCCATAGCCCTGCAAGTTTATTTCCCTCAAGTGCCTATCCAGTCTCCCCTTGAAAACATTGAGTGTCTCCGCTTCCACCACTTCTGTAGACAGCGAGTTCCAGGTCCTCACCACTCGCAGCGTAAAAACATTTTTCCCTCACATCCCCCTGTATCTCTTACCCAAAACCTTAAATCTGTGTCCCCTAGTCCTTGTACCATCAACTAGTGGGAACAGTCTTTCCCCGTCTGGCCTATCCAAACCAGTCAATCTTCTACACTTCTATCAAATCACCCCTCAACCTCCTTTACTCCAATGAAATCAAGTCCAGCTTCTCCAACCTGTCCTTGTAGCAAAGATCCCCCATCCCCGGAACCATTCTGGTAAATCTCCTCTGCACCCTCTCAGGGGCCTTCACATCCTTCCCAAAGTGTAGTGACCAGAACTGGACACAATACTCCAGTTGTGGCCTAACCAGTGCTTTATAAAGGTTCAGCATAACATCTCTACTTTTGTACTCAATACCTCTATTTATGCAGCCCAAGATCCCATATGCTTTGTTAACCACTCTCTCAATATGTCCCACCACCTTCAGGGACCTATGCACATTAACTCCCAGGTACCTCTGTCCCTGCACACTCTTTAAAACTGTGCCATTAAGTGTATATTGCTTCTCCCTGTTGCTTCTGCCAAAATGCATCACCTCACACTTCTCTCTATTAAATTCCATCTGCCAGTTCTCTACCCATTCTGCTAGCCTTTCCATGTCCTATTGCAGTCGATTGGTATCATCACTGTTTGCCACACCCCCAAGTTTGGTGTCATCGGCAAATTTAAAAATTCTGCTCTGGATTCCAATATCCAGGTCATTAATATATATCAAAAAAAGCTGTGGCCCAAGCACTGACCCTTGGGGAACACCACTGTCTACCATCCTCCAGTCTGAAAAATAGCCATTTACCACAACTCGCTGTTTTCTGTCTTTAAGCCAATTCCTTATCCAAGCTGCCACTGACCCAGCTATTCCATGAGCCTCAATTTTGTTAACCAGCCTTCTATGTGGTACTTTGTCAAACGCCTTCCGAAAATCCGTATAGACAACATCCATTGCATTCCCTTCATCGATCCTCCCTGTTAGAGCATCAAAAGATTCAATTAGATTAGTCAAACACAATCTGCCTTTTACAAATCCATGTTGGCGCTCCTTAATTAGCTTAAACCTCTCCAAGTGCCCATTAATTTTTTCATTGACTATTGTTTCTAAAACTTTACCCACCACTGATGTTAAACTGACCGGCCTGCAGTTACTAGGATTGTCCTTATACCCTTTCTTGAACAATGGTGTCACATTTGCCACTTTCAAATCCTCAGGCACCTCCCCCGCATTTAGGGAAGATTGGAAAATTATGGCAAGCCCTTCCGTTATCTTCTCCCCCAATTCCCTTAGCAACCTGGGATGCAAGTCATCTGGACCAGGCGACTTATCCACTCTTAGCGTACCCAGCCTTTCTCGTACATCCTGTCCATCAATTTTCACCCCTTCCATTGCTTCTACTTTTCCACTTCTGATATTGTCAGCATCCACCTCCTTAGTAAACACCGATACAAAGTACTCATTGAGTATTCAAGCCTTGCCCTAAGCCTCGAAGCATATAACACCTTCTTTGTCCCTAATAGGTCCCACCCTGCCTCTTACTACCCGCTTACTGTTTACATGCTGGTAGAAGAATTTTGGGTTCCCTTTTATGCTAATCACCATTCTACTCTCATATTCTCTCTTTGCCAATCTTTTCATCTTCACTTCCCCTCTCAACTTATTGTATTTCGTCTGGTTCTCCCTTGAAGAAGTCACCTGACATTCATCATACACTCGTACCCAAGTGTTCTCCCACAGACACTTGGTCGACCTGGCCCACCTCATTCCCCAGCACCAGATCCAGCAATGCCTCCTTCCTAGTTGGGCCAAGAACATACTGGTCAAGGAACTTTATGCGAAATTCTATCATATTATGATCACTCTGCCCCAAAGGATCCTTTACTATGAGATTGCTAATTAACCCGGTCTCATTACACAATACAAGATCTGAAATAGCCTGTTCGCTGGTTGGTTCCATGATGTAGTGTTTTAGGAAACTGTCCCGAATGCATTCCATGAACTCGTCCTCCAGACTACCTTTACCAATTTGATTTGTCCAGTCTATATGAAGATTCAAGTCCCCCACGATTATTGCATTATCTTTGTTACAAACTCCTCCTATTTCTTGATTAATATTCTGTCCAACGGTATAGCTACTATATACCACTCCCACCAGTGTTTTCTGCCCCTTGTTATACCTTATCTCCACCCATACGGATTCTACTTCCTGATCTTCTGAGCCAAGATCCTTTTTCTCTACTGAGCTTGTGTCATCCTTTACTATCAGGGCTACCCCCTCCTTTTCCATTCTGCCTGTCTTTTCGAAATGTCAAGTACCCTGGAACATTTAGTTCCCAACCTTGGTCACCTTGCAACCACATCTCTGTAATGGCTATTAGATCAAACCCATTGATCTCTATTTGTGACACTAGTTCATCTATCTTGTTACAAATGCTTTGTGCATTCAGATAAAGAGCCTTTAATTTAATTTTTTTACCATTATTCCCTGCTTTGACCTTATTCTCTGCCGCACTGCTGCTGTTAAACTCTCTGTCCCTTCCTGTCACACACTGCTTATTTTTACTCAAATTGCTACACTGCTCTATTGCCTTGACCTTTCTCTTTAGGTTTCTAAATTTGCCCTCACCTGACCCCCTTCCCCACCTCCCCATTTTTTTTTTTTTAGTTTAAAGCCCTATCTATGGGATTACGTTACAAGTTGCTGTTGTTGAAGAGACAGGCAGGCAAACAGCAGTTTAGCAGAAAATATTGCACAGGAAATAATTTCATCCACTTACTTGAATGGGCAGAGCCTAACCATGTGTCTCATTGCTACACTACATCAAACCACCTGTATGGGTAGGAGACAGAGACTAGGAATAATGGGTGTGCACTCAAATTGGAAGGATGTAAAAGAAAGTTAGTCAGACACGACCTTCCCTTAACAAATCAATGCTGACTGTCCTTGATTAACCCGTGCCTTTCTAAATGACGATTAATACTGTCCCTCAGAATTTTTTTCAATAATTTGTCCACCACCGAGGTTAGGCTGACTGGTCTGTAATTACTCCATCTATCCCTTTCTCCCTTTTTAAACAACGGTACAATGTTGCCAGTCCTCCAGTTTTCTGGCACCACACCTGCAGCCAGAGAGGATTGGAAAATGTTGTTCCCTCAGTCTTTGAGCCATCAAGAAACACCAGAGGATGGCTACTGGGCGACAAGGACTATCCCTTGACCACCTGGCTCATGACTCCGCAACACAACCACACGTGGGCAGCATGCTTACGAGAACCATTCTGCCACACGAAACATCATAGAGCAGACCATTGGCATCCTTAAACAATGCTTCTGTTGCCTGGAATGCTCTGGAGGAGCCCTACAGCACTCACCAGAGCGTGTGTCCCCAATTCGTCGTGGTCTGCTGTATCCTCCACAAAGAGGCCATCATGAGGCCACAGCCCTTGGTACCAGGGATACAGCCACCAGCTCAGGAGGAGGAGGAGGAAGAGGAGGAATGGGAGGAAGAGGCGGCAGAAAAGGAGGCGGCAGCGGAAGAGGAGGAGGAGGAGACGGCGGAAGAGGAGGAGGCAGAAGCGTAAAGAAGGAGGCAACCCAGACAGCCCCTTTCTGGACAGGATATCCAGGATCAAATCATCTGCCTGCGGTACGATTAAACACAACCCCTTTAGCTCATTCAACATTAGTCCCACACCTTACCTTCCCTCTGTTACTGACCATCAGTGCCCTCTTGGCCACAATGCTGAAGCAAAAGGCATCACAAAGCAAACTTTCCAATCAAGCTTTATCCATATATCCATCCAATATTACATAAAAAATTTAAACTAATCACCCTTAATGCATTCCCTTAGTAACCGTCTTGCGAGTGCCTTTGCCTATCCTAATGCTCCTACGTGGTTCCACCCCAATGGTTGCAGCATGGCTGGTGGAAGGCAGCTGACTTTCAGTGGGGAGACTGCAGATGGCCTTGCAGGATGACCAGGAGGAGCTCTAGGCCTAGTGGGCCCGGCTTCGAACTGCACCACCTCGGCATGGGCGTCAGCAATCTGGGCTGGCTGGGTGACAGGCAACACCAAGAGCACTGGCAGAGTGGCAGTGGTGGGAGGACAAATGCGGTCATCCTGAGAGAGGACAGCAGAGTCGGCCTCCACGGATCCAATGCCACTCACCAAGGGCAGCGCCTCAGCAATCCTAGTAATCTGCTGGAGGACTGACTGCTGGGACACCCTGCAACATTTCCACACTGGTAAATTCAGCCATGATGGCAGCAGTCTGTGCGTGCATGACTTCAGCTTGCGCTTCCATTGCAGCAGTCAGACGTTGGGTGGCTTCTGCTTCAATGGCAGCTGAGACTTCGGCCATCAGACACGGCATGATGGTTGGGTCCACAAGTGCGTTAATGGATCTGCCCAGCCCTTCCACGCTGGAAAGGATGTGCTCCAAGCTCTGCCCAAAGCCCTGAGCATGGCTGGAGCTGGACTCCTCCATGCTCCTTGGCAGTGCATTCAGGCTTTCTGGCAGGCCTGCAATTGCACCAAACATTTCATTGTGCATACCCATCAGTGTTCTACTATAGGCCACCTCATCGAGGTCTTCCTCGGAGTCCTGTGCAGCAGAACTCGTGTGCGACCTCGCCCTCCAGGGAGCTAGCACCTGGGCTACCCTTTCCCCCTGCCCTGGCTGTAGGCCACTCATGCCCAGTGTCTCACCATGTGCAGATCCCACGTCAAACCTATCCTCTAAAGTAGGCAGTGTGTCAGCATTTGAGCTGGTGGCTGGGAGTGTGAAATCAAGTGACCATGTTTCTTCTTCTTCACTCTCCTCTCCCTCTTGTTCTTCGATCACTGGCTGGGCAGGCTGCAATTCTTGGGTGCCTGAAATGAGAAAGGCACAAGGGTAGGGTTGTGGTAAGGGGAGGGGGGAAAAGCAATAGCTGCATACTTACACCAGGCGCAGATTGTAAATCAGAAGAGATTGTGGGATGAGGGGGAAGTGGGATGTGAGAAGGAGGATAACGTATGAGAATACCGGCATCTTGAATTGTTTCAGCCCCGCCACTGGCTCAGCCATGGCCCTGCCAAGAATGGCCAGTATCCTCCAAGCAGGTGAGGTGATGCAGGTGAGCCTGTCCCATGCCGGTTGAGCTCTGCTGCCTGCAGTTATGCGCCACTTTTTCCTGCAAGAGAAAGGGAAGTGTGTCAGTGAGCGTGGTGTAATGTGTTTAGATGATGCGTCAGTCATGCTTGAATAGCTGACAGTCTGTTGAAGCTGTGACATGTGGGTGAGAGTCTTGCAGCAGTGGTAAGCGTGTGCGGGTGAGGTGAAGCTATGAATATAAGGTATGAGTCATGTTTGGTAGAGATTGTTGGTAGGTAAGTGATGGGGGTGTGGTGTATTGAGCAGTGTGTGAGGCTAGTGGTGTAGATGGTGGGATATGACACGTGAAGATGAATTCACTGACCTTGACTACGTGTGGGAGGTCATTAAACTTCTTCCTGCACAGAGTCCAGGTCCTTGGGGCTACACTGCTGGCATTGACCACAGTGGCTATCTGCTCATACTATACTCTTGTCTGTTCCTGGAGGGCTTCCTGCCCCCCTGTGGAAAGAGGACCTCTCTCCTCCTATTGACGTCCTGGATCAATGCCTCTAGTACTGCAGAGAATATTGGAGCCCATTCTATGGCCTGTTGAGCCATTACTTGATGATCTTTTTCTGATTGCAGCCTTCACAATCACTTCCACCAGCTGTTGCAAGCAGAAGGCATCTCCCCTTTAAGAGGTGCAGACTGCCTTTAAGTTGGGCAGGCTAGCTTGAATTGGTGTGAGCCTCGCACAAACTTGGACCCCCTGCTGAGCGTTCAGCCACGTCGGCTGAACACTACAATCATGCAAAGTGGCAGGCAGCACGAATTTTACATGCTGCCTGCATCCTCCGAACAGGTGCGGGCTCCTATCGCATTGTGATCCCCGCGCCCATTTTCGGGGGCTATCTGATTTCTAGCCCAAGATGATTCCAAACAGCCTTTGGTGATCAAAAAGTACTAACATGTTAGAAGGTAATATCTTCAGTGGGTGTGTGAGTGGACTTCACTTGAAAAGTAATCCTTTGACTATAAAGGGCTTTGGGGCATCCTGAGAACATGATAATAATCAAAACAAATGCAAGTTCCTTCTTTTATGAGTGTACATTTTTGGAGGCTCTGCACTAGTGCAGAGTCCTGATTAACGTTGGTGCTGAGCCTGATTTGCAGTACTCCTGATTTTCAGTCTTAATGATCAGAAAAATCAGGAACCCCGTGAATCTAGCATGCTAAATTCTGCACCTGAACTTCCAATCAATCAAGTGTCAGGAAAGGAGTCAGCGAGTCTCGGAATAATCTTACCCCACATCCCAGTAGCTATATTATGACCCATTTTCTCCTCACAGCCAGGTTTTTGATACTAGCAACAGTAATCTCTTCGCTAGCTACATATATACCTTTAATTACACGTCTAGTCACATTTCTTGCATTAGTATGAAAGCTTTTAAAATAATTTTCCTTTTCTCACCTTATTTCAATTGAAGCGCTTTATTATATTTGCATTCCTCGTTTTATCTTTTAACATAATTTACTTGAAGTCAGCAATTGCCAGCTATATTTACGAACTATACCCACTCCCTCCGTATCTAGTTCAAACAATTGATAAATTCTGTCCTTATGCTCTGAAACAGCACTGTTTGAGTCCCATCTGATTAATACAACTCATCTTTGCTGTGCAAGGTAAATCTATATGTGAAAACAATCCATTTATCACCTGAGTTAATTCCAGACATGCACATCATTTTAGTAACCACACACTGAAGTCAAACCTTTTGCTCACTGTTCCCACGACCCCAGAAAACACTGGGTGCGACCCAACTATCACCATCTCTGCACCTTTTCAACAGCAATTCATACTTATATCACACCTTTAGCATGACAAAATGTCTCAAGAAGGTGCATAAGAGGGGGAGAGAATGAACAAGCAGGAGTTAGGAGAAGACATAGGGGAGGTGACCAAAGGCATGGGCAAAGAGGTGAGTTTTGAGGAGAGCTCTGAAAGTGTTGAGCAATCTTTTGAGGTGGAGGAGTTTAGGCAGAAAACCACAGCACACGGGGGAGTGATGGATTAAGGGTCTTCTTTGTTGATTGCAAATTAGAAAATCGGTCCTGTAATACAATTGCTTTGTTCCCTTGTTTAGACCTGGAAACAATTTCATAGAAATTGTCCCTTATATTTGTGAAATCTGAACTACTACTTTGTCTGGGAACATTGACATCAAAGGACATGGGGTCTGAATTTGCGGTCGGAGGCTTCCCGCAGGCGAATGCCTCCAAACCGGAAGAAAAGTATGAAGCTACCTGATGGTCCCAGAGGTTCACAGACTCACGCTCCTGGGCCTCTAAACGTACGCACGCGTAAAGGCCCACGTATCCCTGGTTCGCAAGGGCCAGGCCAACCAATGAAAAAGGGGGATCCCCATTATGATATGGGGATTCCATTTACGTACAGAATCCCCATAAGCATGAATAGGAATCCCCTAAAACACAATTACACACCAGTTAAAGAAAAATAAATTACATGTTCAAAATTAATTAAAATACAATTAAATTAAACATTTAAAAAAATGTAATTTTTTGAAAAATAAATTTAAACATTTCAAAGGGGCTAAAAATAACCTATAACTAATTTTAAATGTTTTTATGTTTAAATAATTTTTTTTTAAATTATTTTAATATTTATTTAAACTTTTATGCTGGTAAAAGCAGGCCCTTGGCCTGCTTTTACCAGGCATAATAGTTTCATGTGCATTCGCTGGGCAGTAGTTGGGCAAACAGCCCAACTCTCCGCCAGACAATGTCCATTTCCTGGGGATGTGGTGGATCTGTGAAGCTGAAACTTGATCGATCACAAGTTCCGGGTTTTCGCACATGCAGCACTCCCTCAGCACTGCATTGGAGTGTCAGCCTAGATTTTTGTGCTCACGTCTCTGGAGTGAGACTTGAACCCACAATCTTCTGACCCAGAGGAGAGAGTGCTACACACTGACCATGGGTGACACATGGCGAGGAGGCGGTTTGGTCCTTTAAATATTTTAATGAGGCTACGTGCCTTCATTTTAACAGTGATTCTAATATTAACCACAGGCGACTGGTTTCCCTGGCCTCGGGTAACCCGACAGGTGAAAGGAGGCAAGAAGGGCTAAATCCATAAGGTAAGTGCCTTTATAGAAACATAGAAACATAGAAGATAGGAGCAGGAGTAGGCCATTCGGCCCCTCGAGCCTGCTCCGCCATTCGATGAGATCATGGCTGATCATCCAAACTCAGTACCCTGTACCTGCCTTCTCCCCATATCCCTGGATACCTTTAGCTTTAAGAAATATATCTAACTCAACCTTGAATATATTTAATGACTTCGCCTCAACTACCTTCTGTGGTAGAGAATTCCACAGGTTCACCACTCTCTGGGTGAAGAAATTCTTCCTCATTTCTGTCCTAAATGGTTTACCCGTTATCCGTAGATTATGACCCCTGGTTCTGGACTCTCCAACCATCGGGAACATTCTTCCTGCATCTAGTTTGTCCAGACCTGTCAGAATTTTATATGTTTCGATGAGATCCCCTCTCATTCTTCTATACTCCAGTGAGTACAAGCCCAATCGACCCAATCTCTCCTCATATGTCATTCCTGCCATTCCAGGTATCAGCCTTGTGAATCTTCGCTGAACTCCTTCCATGGCAAGAACATCCTTCCTCAGATAAGGCGACCAAAACTGCACACAGTACTCAAGGTGTGGTCTCACCAAGGCCCTGTACAACTGCAGCAGGACATCCCTGTTCCTATACTCAAACCCTTTCGCTATGAAGGCCAACATACCATTTGCCTTCTTCACCGCCTGCTGCACCTGCATGCTTACTTTCAGCGACTGGTGCACAAGGACACCCAGGTCTCGTTGCACTTCCCCTTCGCCAAATCTATTGCCATTCAGATAATAGTCTGCCTTTCTGTTTTTGACACCAAAGTTGATAACCTCGCACTTATCCACATTATATTGCATCTGCCACGCTTCTGCCCACTCACCCAACCTGTCCAGATCATCCTGGAGTTTCTCGGTATCCTCCTCGCAGCACACACTCCCACCCAGCTTTGTGTCATCTGCAAACTTGGAGATATTACATTGAATTCCCTTATCTAGATCATTAATGTATACTGTGAATAGCTGGGGTCCAAGGACCAATCCCTGCGGTACCCCACTAGTCACTGCTTGCCACTCGGAAAAAGACCCATTAATTCCTACTCTCTGCTTTCTGTCCGCCAACCAGTTCTCTATCCAAGTCAATACCTTGCCCCCAATCCCATGTGCCTTAACTTTACCCGCTAATCTCTTATGCGGGACCTTATCGAAAGCCTTTTGAAAGTCCAAATACACCACATCTACTGGTTCTCCCTTATCTATTTTCCCAGTTAAATCCTCCAAAAGTTCCAGTAGATTAGTCAAGCACGATTTTCCTTTTGTAAATCCATGTTGACTTTGTCCGATCCTGTCACTGTTTTTCAAATGCTCAGCTTTTACATCCTTTATAATGGACTCTAGCATTTCCCCACTACCGATGTCAGGCTTACCGGTCTGTAATTCCCCGCTTTCTCTCTACCACCCTTTTTGAATAGTGGGGTAACATTAGCTACTCTCCAATCCATGGGTACAGTTCCAGATTCCATCGAATGTTGGAAGATGATCAGCAATGCATCTACTATTTCTAGGGCCACTTCCTTAAGTACCCTAGGATGTAGATTATCAGGCCCTGGGGATTTATTGGCCTTCAATACCGTCAATTTCCCTAACACCATTTTCCTGCAAATACTGATTTCTTTCAGTTCCTCCCTTTCATCAGACCGTATGTTCTCCAACATCTCTGGGAGCTTATTTGTGTCCTCCTTTGTGAAGACAGAACCAAAATGTGTGTTTAATTGGTCTGCCATTTCTTTGTTCCCCATTATAACTTCCCCCGCTTCTGACTGCAAGGGACCTACACTTGATTTCACTAATCTTTTTCTCTTCACATATCTATAAAAGCTCTTAGTCAGTTTTTATGTTCCCAGCAAGCTTACTTTCATATTCTATTTTCCCCTTCTTAATTAATCCCTTTGTCCTCCTTTGTTGAATCCTAAACTGCTCCCAATCCTCAGGGCTACCGCTTTTTCTGGCCAATTTATATGCCCTCTCCTTGGATCTTATGCTATCCCTAATTTCCCTTGACAGCCACGGTTGAGTCACCCTTTTTGTTTTATTCTTATGCCACACAGGAATGTACAAATTCTGTAGTTCATCCATGCAGTCTTTGAATGTTTGCCATTGCCTATCCACAGTCAACTCCTTGAGTGACATTCCCCAATCAATCCTACCCAATTCACGCCTCATACCATCGTAGTTTCCTTTATTTAAATTCAGGACCCTAGTCTCTGATTCAACTACTTCACTCTCCATCCTAATGAAGAATTCTATCATATTATGATCACTCAGACCCAAGGGGCCTCTTACAACAAGATTGCCAATTAATCCTTTCTCGTTACATAATACCCAGTCTAAGATGGCCTGATCTCTGGTTGGTTCCTCGACATATTGTTCCAGAAAACCATCTCGTAAACATTCTAGGAATTCCTCCTCCACAGTATTTTTACTAATTTGGTTAGCCCAATCTATATGTAAATTAAAGTCACCCATGATGACTGCTGTGCCCTTACTGCATGCTTCTCTAATTTCCCTTTTAATGCCGTCCCCAAACTCCGTATTACTGTTTGGAGGTCTATATACCACTCCCACTAACGTTTTCTGCCCCTTGTTATTTCTCAGTTCGACCCATACAGATTCCGCATCATCAGAGCTAATATCCTTCCTTTCAATTGTGTTAATCCCCTCTTTAGCCAGCAATGCTACCCCACCTCCCTTTCTTTTTTGCCTATCTTTCCTAAATATTGAATAACCCTGGATGTTGAGTTCCCAGCCTTGGCCACCCTGGAGCCATGTTTCTGTAATCCCAATCAAATCGTATTCATTTACCTCTATTTGCGCAGCTAATTCATCCACCTTGTTCCGAATGCTCCTTGCATTAAGACACAAAGCCTTCAGGCTTGTTTTTTTAACGCTCTCAGACCTATATGAATTATTATTTACTGTGACCATGTTTGATTTAAACCGTTGAGTTCGTTGCCTTCTACTTTTGTTTTTCTCCTTCCTGTCTTTTGCTTTTATCCTTGTTTCCCTTTCCTCTGTCTCCCTGCTCAGGTTCCCAACCCCCTGCCACTTTAGTTTGAACCCTCCCCAACAGCACTAGCAAACACTCCGCCTTGGACATCGGTCCCGGCCCTGCCCAGGTGCAGACCATCCCGTTTGTACTGGTCCCACCTCCCCCAGAACCAGTTCCAATGTCCAAGGAATTTGAATCCCTCCCCCTTGCACCATTCCTCTAGCCACATATTCATTTGAAATATCCTTCTATTTCTACTCTGACTAGCACGTGGCACTGGTAGCAATCCTGAGATTACTACCTTTGAGGTCCTCTTTTTTAATTTACCTCCTAACTCCCTATATTCTGCTTTTAGGACCTCATCCCGTTTTTTACCTATATCGTTGATGCCTATGTGCACCACGACAACTGGCTGTTCGCCCTCCCCCTCCAAAGTGTTCTGCAGCCGCTCCGAGACGTCCTTGACCCTTGCACCAGGGAGGCAACACACCATCCTGGAGTCTCGATTGCGGCCGCAGAAACGCCTATCTATTCCCCTTACAATTGAGTCCTGTATCACTATAGCTCTTCCACACTTTTTCCTCCCAACCTGTGCAGCAGAGCCACCCATGGTGCCAGGAAGTTGGCTGCTGCCGCCTTCCCCTGATAAGTCACCCCCCCACACAGCATCCAAAGTGGTATATCTGTTTGAGAGGGGGATGGCCACAGGGGACCCCTGCACTACCTGCCTGCACCTCTTACTCTGCCTGGTGGTCACCCATTCACTTCCTGCCTGTACACCCTTTACCTGCGGTGTGACCAACTCGCTAAACGTGTTATTCACGACGTTCTCAGCGTCGCGAATGCTCCAATATGCATCCATCCGCAGCTCCAGCGCCGCATTGCGGTCCGTCAGTAGCTGCATACATTTCCCACACACATGGTCGTCAGGGACACAGGAAGTGTCCCTGATTTCCCACATATTGCAGGAGGAGCACACCACGGCGCCGAGCTCTCCTGACATGACTTACCCTTTAATTAATTAATTAAAATTAAACTAATTGAATCCCACCAATTTCACTTCAATTAAATGATATACTCAAGGGCCCTTGCTTAACAGCAGTCCCCGCTACACCACAGAGACTCTAGAAACTATAAACCACAGAATTTAAGTATGGAAAAAAGGAGAAAAAGAGAAATACTCACCAACCAATCACTTACCTGCTTTCTGGTGACGTCACACTTTGATTATTTTCTACTTCTCTCTCTCCCACTCTCGGGGCTCAGATTGGTAGCCTACCTGTTCACCACCGCCTTTTCTCAGCTCCGCCTCGCCGCAGCCGCTCCACCCAGGTCCGCAGCCTCTGTGGGCCTACCTGTTCACCACCGCCTTTTCTCAGCTCCGCCTCGCCGCAGCCGCTCCACCCAGGTCCGCAGCCTCTGTGGGCCTACCTGTTCACCACCGCCTTTTCTCAGCTCCGCCTCGCCGCAGCCGCTCCACCCAGGTCCGCAGCCTCTGTGGGCCTACCTGTTCACCACCGCCTTTTCTCAGCTCCGCCTCGCCGCAGCCGCTCCACCCAGGTCCGCAGCCTCTGTGGGCCTACCTGTTCACCACCGCCTTTTCTCAGCTCCGCCTCGCCGCAGCCGCTCCACCCAGGTCCGCAGCCTCTGTGGGCCTACCTGTTCACCACCGCCTTTTCTCAGCTCCGCCTCGCCGCAGCCGCTCCACCCAGGTCCGCACGCTTGTGGGCCAGGAGGAGCAGGAGTGTTTCCTCCAGGCCCAACAAGCTACCCAGTAAACACCCACCCCACCGCGATCTGTCTACTCCAAATGATCAAAAAGGCTAATGGAATGCTGGTCTTTATATCTAGAGGACTTGAATACAAGGGGGTAGAAGTTCTGCTGCAGCTGTACAAAGCCCTGATTAGACCACACCTGGAGCACTGTGAGCAGTTCTGGGCACCACACCGTAGGAAGGATATATTGGCGATCGGCAATCCCCCTGACCACCACACCTATCCCCCCCCCCCCCCCCACTACACCTACCTGCTCTGCCTAGCTCAGGTGCAGCCTTGTACTGCAGGATTTCCCACCCGACAAGCAGCCAACCTATCAATCAGGCTAGCTGTGGGTGGGAAAACTACAGAAAAAAATATATAAAGATGTCCTGCAGTTAAAAACCATACTTCCGGTTGTCCCGGCCTCAAAATAGCCCGCACTGCCCCCCCCCCCCCACCCCGCCTCAGAGCTAATATCCAGCCCATAGAATGTTCAGCAAAGAAACAGCTTCCCCTTAAATGCATCTATGCTATTCGCCTCAACTGCTCCATGTGGTAGCAAGTTCCACATTCTCACCATTCTCTGGATAAAGATGTTTCTCCTGAATTCTTTATTGGATTTATTAGTGACTATTTCATATTTAGTTTTGGACTCCCCTACAAGTGGAAACATCTTCTCTTATGTCTACCCTATCAAACCCTTCATAATCTGGAGACCTCTATTAGGTCACCCCTCAGTCTTCTCTTTTCTGGAGAAAATAGCCCCAGTCTCTTCAATCTTTGCTGAGTTATGACCTCAGTTCTGGTATCATCCTTGTAAATCTTTTTTGCACTTTCTCCAGTGCCTCTATATCATTTTTGTAATATGGAGACCTGAACTGTACAAGGTACTCTATGTTTGGTCTAACCAAGGTCCTATACATGTTTAACAGTTCTATTCCTCTAGAAATGAACCCCAATGCTTTGTTTGCATTTTTATGGCCTTGTTAACTTGCGGTCACTTTTAATGATTTGTGAATCTGTACCACTAGATCCCTTTTTTCCTCTACTCCATTTAGACTCTTATTTTCCAAGGCGTATGTGACACCCTTATTCCTCCTACCAAAATGCGCCACCTCACACTCTACATTGAAATTTACACACTCATTCTGCAAGTTTATTAGCATCTATTGTATTTTGTCGCAGTCTTCCTCAGCATTAACTATAACCCCCAACTGGGTGTAATCCACAAATTTTGCAATAGTACTTCAATTCTTGAGTCCAAATCATTTATGTAAATGGTGAACAGCAGTGGTCGTAGCACCGATCCCTGCGGAACAACACTTCCCACCTTCAGTTAGTCGGAGTAAATACCTTTAGCCCCTACTCTGTTTTGTAGCCAGCTTACTATCCATTCTGATACTTGTCCCCCGTCTCCACATGCTCTGACCTTAGTCATGAGTCTACTATGCAGTACCTTATCACAGGTCTTTTGAAAATCCAAGTATATTGCATCTACTACATTACACTTATCTACTCTTTTTGATACTTCATCAAAGATTTTGATAAGATTGGTCAAGCATCACCTTCCCTTTTGAAACTCGTGTTGACTATTCATTATTATATTTTCGGTTTCTAGATATTTTTCTATTACATCTGTGAATAAAGATTCCATTATCTTTCCTACCATCGACATTGATTCATAAAATATCCCCATTATCATCTGATGATCATTGTGCTTTACATGGCTCTTTGTAAATAAATGTTTTAGTTGCTTTATTCTGTAAACCTTTGGGCTACATGGGAATAATTTCAAGGAGATTTAGCTGTCTAGCAGGAGTCTCTGTTAAATCCCGTAATGTACTAGTTGATAGCGCCTCGGGCATGCACTCTATCAGGACAGAGCTTAGGAAAGAGGACAGCTTCTGGGTCCTAGGGATAAATGTCTGCTTATGGGAACAGCTGTTAGAAGTTGAAAGAAACATATTAATAAAAGTTTGAAATGGTAACACTTCTACAGAGCAGAAATGAGTGAATGATTCTAATCCATCTATTGCTCCCCATTAGTTTTTTTTTAAACTGTACAAAGGTCATGAATGTGGAGAGTTCTCTAATTCAATTGGAATGGTTTAATACTATTACAACACATTCTATTTATATAGCTCCTTTTGCATAACAAAATGCCCTATAGGACTTTGACCACAGAAGCATTGGACACCAAGTATGAAACAGGTGAAATATTTTGGGGAGTTTACCAAAACCAAGGCCAAATGATTAGTATTTCGGTGTGGAGATGTAGCAGGTTTTAGGAAGAGACCTAGCGACTGAATACTCTGAGGAAGGAAGTTGGGCCATAGACGAGAGTTGGAGCTGTGGGCTGGGGAGTAGAGTTGAAGAGATGGATGTGGCAAAAAGGGTCCTGAAAATGGGGGCAAGGAACATAATTTCAATTTGATTGTGGGGGGAGGAACAGGGACTAGGAGTTTGGAGAGGAGGGACATGGGAAATAGGTGTGTAGGACCTTGTGCAGGAAAGTAAACGAATTGTGGACTTCTACACAACTTGGTGTTTGAGTCAGATGGAGGTGCAGAAGCTGGAAGAAGTCAGAGACAACAGAGCAGATGACCTCAATTTTGGAAAGAAAAAGGTTGATAATGCAGATTCTGATGGAGGGAGAGGGAGTTGGGAGGAGGTAGATTTTGACAAGAGAAGAGTTTGGGATCATTCTTGCCTTTCATATTGTCCTGCTTTTAGCTTTGTTGAGGAAAAGGAGATACCTCTTGAGATGGTCAAGTCAGATCAGAAAGTGAAAAATGGTTGTAAGCCATGAAGTATGTGATCACTTCTGCAGTTCTCCAATTTGAAGTCACAAAGATATACCACAGGGATCAACAAAGGTGGCAACCAGGTAGGAACAGATGCAAAGCAGTTGTTGAGCAGGTCAACAGAGGTGCTGGTGTCATGGTAGGTGGTGAACATGAGGAGAGGGTGTTTGGAGTTAGACAAGAGTGCGTGTGAGGCAGCGGTTCAAGATGAGGGTAGAAGGAGGTAGACAAGGGGGCGCAGATGGTGAAGGAAATGGGGAAAATGGTTGACTATAACACTAGAGGTAAAGAAGCCGCCCATGTGGTGCACAGTGACTCTGGAAATACTCCAAATCCTAACCTGCGCTCATCCACAGCGAAGCCCCACACCATCAATACAGTTTCACAATTTTGTGGCTTATATTCTGAAATGCAACCAATAGGAGGGAAAATATAACCACACTCCAAGCATCCAAACAAATAAAACATCATAAAACAGCTGCAAGGAAACGGTCAAGACTTATCCTGCCACATATGGGCAATGGCAACATCCTGGCTGCCATGCTAAAGACTTGTGCTCCAGAACTAGCTGTGCCTCTGGCATCTACCTGACAACGTGGAAAATTGCCCAGGTTCTTGAACGTATTGTTGCCTCCCAAATCAGTGTCCATCTTTCCCAGAACTCCTTGTTCGAGTCCCTCCAATCAGGCTTCCGCCCCTGCCACAGTACTGAAACTGCTCTTACCAAGGTCACAAATGACATCCTAATTGACTGTGACATAGGTAATCAATCCCTTCTCATCCTTCTGGACCCGTTTGCAGCCTTTGACACGGTTGACCACAAAATTCTGCTCCAACACCTCTCCACCGTCGTCCAGCTGGATGAGACTGCAGTCGCCTGGTTTAATTCCCATCTTTCCAGCCATAACCATAAAATCACCTGCAATGGCTTCTATTCCCGATCCCGCACCGTCACCTCTGGCGTCCCCCAAGGATCTTTCCTTGGCCCCCCATCCTATTTCTCATCTACACGTTGCCTCTAGGTGACATCATCCGGCAACACAACGCAAGTTTTCACATGTACGCTGATGATATCCAGCTCTACCACTCCTCCACCTCTCTCGAACCCTACACGGTCTCTATACTATCAGACTGCTTGTCCGACATCCAGCAGAAATTTCCTCCAATTAAATAAATATCAGGAACACCAAGACAATTGCCTTCGGTTCATGCCAGACTCAGTTCCCTTTCCACTGATTCAATCTCTCTCCTCGGTAACTGTCTAAGGCTGACCAAGTCTGTTCGCAACCTTGGTGTCATATTTGATCACAAATTGAACTTCCTGCCTCATATCCATTCTATCACTAAGACCGCACATTTCCACCTTTATATCGCCCGTCTCCGCCCTAACTTCAACTTATCTGCTGCCAAAACCCTCATCCATGCCCATCACCTCTAGACTTGACTATTCCAACACACTTCTGGCCTGCCTCACTAATTCTACCCTCCATAAAATTAAGGTCATCCAAAACTCTGCCACCCGTGTGCTAACACGCACCAAATCCCTCCATGGCCTTAACCCTCCTTATTTCTAATCTCCTCCAGCCCTATAATCCCTCTAAACCTCTGCACTCTGTCTATTCTGGCCTTCTGAACATCCTCGATTTTAAATGTTCCACCATTGCTGGTCGTGCCTTCAGCTGCCTAGGTCCTAAGTTCTGGAATTCCCTTGCTAAATCTCTCCACTTCTCTTTCCTCCTTAAAACCTACCTCTTCGACCAAGCTTTGGGTCATCTGCCCTAACATCACCTCATATAGCTTGGTGACAAATTTTGGTTTTTTTTGATAACACTCCTGTGAAGCTCCTTGGGATGTCTTATTATGTTAAAGGCGCTATATAAATATAAGTTGTTGTTGTTGTATGTCCTGTCCACAAAAAAGCAGGACAAATGCAATCCAGCCAATTATCGCCATATCAGTCTACTCTCAATCATCAGCAAAGTGATCGAAGGTGTCGGCGACAGTGCTATCAAGCGGCACTTACTCAACAATAACCTACACACCGAAGCTCAGTTTGGGTTCCGCCAGGACCACTCGGCTCCAGACCTCATTAAAATGTTGGCCCAAACATGGACAAAAGAGCTGAATTCCAGAGTCGAGGTGACAGTGGTTGCCCTTGACATCAAGGCAGCATTTGACCGAGTGTGGCATCAAGGAGCCCAAGTAATATTGAAGTCAATGGGAATCAGGGGGAAAACTCCACACTGGCTGGAGTCAAAGCTAGCACAGAAAGATGGCTGTGGTTGTGGCCTAGTGTCCTAGGCCCAGCCATCTTCAGCTGCTTCATCAATGTCCTTCCCTCATAGGGTCAGACATGGGGATGTTCGCTGATGACTGCAGTGTTCAGTTCCATTCACAACTCCTCAATAATGAAGCAGTCTGTGTCCGCATGCAGCAACACCTGGACGACATTCAGACTTGGGCCGATAAGTGGCAAGTAACACTTGTGCCAGGCAATGACTATCTCCAACAAGAGAGTGTCTAACCACTGCCCCTTGACATTCAACGGCATTACCATCACCAAATCCCCCAACATCAACATCCCGGGGGGTCACCATTGATCAGAAACTTAACTGGACCAGCCACATAAATACTGTGGCTACAAGAGCAGGTCAGAGGCTTGGTATCCTGCGGCAACTGTCTCACCTTCTGACTCCCCAAAGCCTTTCCGCCATCTACAAGGCACAAGTCAGGAGTGTGATGGAATACTCTCCACTTGCCTGGATGAGAGTAGTTCCAACAACACAAGAAGCTCGACACCACTCAGGACAAAGAAGCCCGTTTGATTGGCACCGCATCCACCACCTTAAACATTCACTCCCTCCACTACCGGCACTGCAGCAACTTGCCAAGGCTTCTTTGACAGCACCTTCCAAACCCTCGACCTCTACCACCTAGAAGGACAAGGGCATCAGGCGCATGGGAACACCACCACCTGCAAGTTCTCTTCCACGTCACACACCATCCTGACTTGGAAATATATCGCCGTTCCTTCATCGTCGCTGGGTCAAAATCCTGGAACTCCATCCTTAACGGCACCATGGGAGTATCTTCACCACACGGACTGCAGCTGTTCACCACCACCTTCTCAAGGGCAATTAGGTATGGGTAATAAATGCTGGACTTGCCAGCGACACCCACATCCCATGAACAAATAAAAATAAAGACAGCTTACATTCGGTTGGCCACTAAAGACCAGAATTCTTAAAAAGCCCTGGTCAAGCTGCCCCATACACTCCATGTTGAAGAGGACAGTATGGTGGCAAGATGGCTGTAATGAGTAAAGATAAAATTACAATAGCAGAACTTTATACAAAGAAAAAGATGCATCCTGATTTTATGACTTTTTTTTAATAGTTATGATGAGCAGCATAGTACGAAGGAACAACAACTCGCATTTATATAGCGCAGTTGACATAGTAAAACATCCCAAGCTGCTTCACTTGAGCATTATCAAACAAAATTTGACACCGTGCCAAATAAGGAGATATTCGGACAGGTTGGTTGAAGAGGTGGCTTTTAAGAGCATGTTATAAGGAGAGAGAGATAGAGCGGCAGAGAGGCGACGAGCATAGGGAGAGTATTCCAGACCTTAGGGTAGGCAGCTGAAGGCATGGCCGCCAATGGCGGAGCGATAAAAATCAAGGATGCACAAGAGGCCAGAATTGGAGGTGTGCGCAGATCTCGGGGGGTTGTAGGGCTGAGCTGGAGGAGGTTACAATGATAGGGAGGGGCAACACCAAGGAGGGATTTGAAAACAAAGATGAAGATTTTAAAATCGAGGTGTTGCCAGACCAAGAGCCAATGTAGGTCAGTGAGCACTGGGAGTGAAGCTTTAGCAATTTATCAAATGATCTGAATTGAGCGATTCTAGTTTTGAAATCAATCCATAACTTTTCCATCTATATAAACAATAATTGGCATTATTGGCCCGGATTTTGCCTTACGAATAACAATGAGGCTAACCGCACTTACCGTTATTATGGAGTTAATCAGACAGGAACTTCCGGAGTACACACATGCGCAGTTAAATGCAGAAATCCGGAAGTTGCGGTCTGAGTTACCCTGCTCCTCCACAGGCTGCACTATAACAGTACCTCACCGATAGACTCGGCATTGAAATTAATGCCAGGGTGTGAAGTTGCGGTACTTACCCACTAAAGATGGCATAAAAAGTTTGGGCTGGTACATTCCGGTGTGAGTGAATTTGTATCAGCGTGATGTCATAATTACTGCCAAACAACCTCGGGCCCTGAAAAAATTAATTTTATAATTGTGGAGTATCATTCCTTCAGAATCTAATTAGTGTTAGAGATTTTTAAAAACATTTATTACTTTTCCTGTCTGTCTCTTATATGTCCCTCTCTTAATCCCATCCTTCTTTCCCAATCTTTATTTCGCTTTCTGTACATGATTTGAATTTAATTTATACTTCCTAATTTAGACTGTGCGTGGCTCAGGTGAGGATTCTGCCATCTGATTGGATGTAGAGCCACCCTGTTGCTTGTCCCGCACACTTGCCACAGATCCCCTGTAGAGGGCGCCATGCAGGATCAGACACTCAATGACAGCAAGGGGGAAATATTCAGTATCGCCCCATTTGAGGCGCAATTATCGGCCGGGCGCAAAGATTAGCGCCTGGCGCTAATTATCGCATCCGACTGCAAACTTGGCTTTTATCGCCCCTGGAGGTGATTGGAGAGCTAAATCAGGCGCTACACACCTGTCTTAAGGCGCAAAAGCCGAGGAGCGTGGCGCTACCTCAGAGCGCTGGCGAAGCTCATGTGATGTCAGTCAGCAATGGAACACAGACAAAATGGCGCCGGCCAGTTCTTAAAGAGGAGGGTTGATCTTGCTCTCCATCCACATCCTGCTCATTGCAGCCTTGAATCTCCGCCTGGAGAGACCTGTACATCAAATCTGCTGGAAAGAACAATGGAGAGGCCACAGGAAAGAGCTCAGAGTACAGCCCCCACAGTCTCTTCTAAATCGATACAAGGAAGGGCAAATCAAAATGAATCTGCAAAGTGCTGCTCAGTACCCAAAACTCCTTCACACACTGTTGAATCTCTCCAGAAGTCTCTCTCTCTCTCTCAGAATGCGTGGTGCAAAAATGTCACCAACAAAAAAAGGCAGGAAGCGGTCACCTCGGGAGCGACGAGACCGGAGGTGCTGTGAGTATTTGAACTCACTTTCGCGGGCTTTTCTTCACAGGCTGTTGTCGGGAGCGACGAGACCGGAAGCGGACCAGGTGGGAAGCACCCAGGTGAACGGCATTTAAGGAGGGTGGTGGCTTAAACCCGAGTTCCTACAGAGTAGGAACCCCCACCCGCCCTCCTCCTCTAACCGACTAGTCTTATAGCAGTCTAAAAACAGAGGTCACAATTTTTTTGGTCTCAGTTTCTTTTCAGCAGGGCAGGAACCGGGAGGAGCGGGAAGTCGGCATAGGACCAAGGGGACACAAGACCGGGAAGTCAGCAAAAGACCAGGGAGGTAAGACTAACTGGTAAGTACTTTCCTCAAACCTTCCTAGAAAGTAAAACTAAAACTAGTGGGATTTGGTTAGTTTAAAAAGGAATAAGAGGAGTACAGTATACATTGGTCTAAGTAAGCTTCGGGAAAACAAAAGTCAATAAATAAACTAAAACTAGAAAATTAAAAAGGAATATAAGGGTTAAGTCATGGCAGTAGAGCTCGGACCTGTGTCATGCTCCTCCTGTAACATGTGGGAAATCAGGGACGCTTCCTGTGTCCCTGACAACCATGTGTGCGGGAAGTGTGTCCAGCTGCAGCTCATGTGGGACCGCATGACGGCCCTTGAGCTGCGGATGGACTCACTTTGGAGCATCCACGATTCTGAGAGGGTTGTGGATAGCACATTTAGTGAGTTGGTCACACCGCAGGTTAAGGCCAGCGTAGATAGTACATGGGTGACCAAAAGGCAGAGCAAGGGCAGGAAGGTAGTGCAGAAATCCCCTGGGGTTGTCTCCCTTAGCAACAGGTTCACCGCTTAGGTGCTGTTGTCGGGGGGGATGACTCATCGGGGGAAGGCACCAGCAGCCAGGCTCATGGCACAATGACTGGCTCTGTTGCAAAGAAGGGAGGGAAAAAGAGTGGCAGGGCTATAGTAATAGGGGATTCGATTGTAAGGGGAATAGATAGGGGTTTCTGTGGTCGCGACCGAGACTCCAGGATGGTATGTTGCCTCCCTGGTGCAAGGGTCAAGGATGTCTCGGCGCGGGTGCAGAACATTCTGGAAGGGGAGGGGGAACAGCCAGTTGTCGTGATACATGTTGGTACCAACGACGTAGCTAAAAAAAAGGGAAGAGGTCCTACAAGTAGAATTTAGGGAGTTAGGAGCCAAGCTAAAAAGTAGGACCTCGAAGGTAGTAATCTCTGGATTACTACCAGTGCCACGTGCTAGTAAGAGTACAGAGAACAGGATAGTTAGGCTAAATACGTGGCTTGAGCAGTGGTGTAAGAGGGAGGGTTTTAAATTTTTGAGGCATTGGAACCAGTTTTGTGGTAGGTGTGACCTATACAAAAGGGACGGTCTACACCTGTGCAAAGATGGAACTGATGTTCTCGGGGTAATTTTTGATAAAGCAGTTCGGGAGCATTTAAACTAGTATGGCAGGGGGCTAGAAACCTATGTAGTGAAATAGAGGAAAGTGAAAGGCAGACAGAAATAAATGGTAAAAGGGTAAGGAACAAAAAACAAAGGGCCAAACTAATTCATAAAAAATGTGAGCATAAAAAAAGCCTGAGGGTTTTATACCTTAATGCGAGAAGCATCAGGAACAAGGTAGATGAATTAGCTGTGGAAATAGAGGTTAATAATTATGATCTAATTGGGATTACGGAAACATGGTTGCAGGGTGAGCAGGGCTGGAAGCTTAACATACAGGGGTATTCAGTATTTAGGAAGGATCGACAAAAAAGAAAGGGAGGAGGGGTAGCATTGCTGGTAAAAGAGGGGATAAATGCAATTGAAAGGAAGGATATTAACTCAGTTAATACAGAATCTATATGGGTGGAGCTAAGAAATAGCGAGGGGCGAAAAACATTAATAGGAGTGGTATATAGGCCTCCAAATAGTAAAATAGAGGTTGGGGAGGGCATCACGAGGGAAATTAGAGAAGCGTGCAATAAGAGCACAGCTGTCATCATAGGTGACTTTAACTTACATATAGATTGGACTAGCCTAATCAGTAAAAATAATGAGGAGGAGGAATTCCTTGAGTGTTTAAGGGATGGTTATCTGGATCAATATGTCGAGGAACCAACTCGGGAACAGGCTATATTGGACTGGGTACTGTGCAATGAGAAGGGACTAATTAGTAATCTTGTTGTACGGGGACCCTTGGGTCAGAGCGATCATAACATGATCGATTTCTCACTCGAAACGGAGAGCGAAGAAATTGACTCAGAGACTAAGGTCCTGAATTTAAACAAGGGGAATTATGATGCCATTAGACGGGAACTGAGTAGGTGTGATTGGACAATGTTCCTGGGAGGACTGGAGGTAGATAAACAATGGCAAGCATTTAAAGATAGAATGACAAAATTGCAAAAATTGTTTATACCAATCTGGCATAAAAGGAAATCTAAAAAGGTGACTCAACCGTGGATAACAGGGGAAATTAGAGACAGCATAACATCCAAAGATAGGGCATATAAAATAGCCAAAAAAAGCGCCAGAGCGGAAGATTGGGAACAGTTTAAGATAGAGCAAAGGAGGACAAAGGGCTTAATCAAGAGGGGCAAAATAGCTTACGAAAGCAAGCTGGCGGAAAATATAAAAACTAACTCCAAAAGCTTTTATAAGTATATCAAGAGGAAAAGACTGGTGAAAACCAAAGTTGGTCCATTGCAGTCAGATACGGGGGAATATATAACGGGAAATAAGGAAATGGCAGACCAACTAAATGCATACTTTGGGTCAGTCTTTACGAAGGAAGACACAAAAAACCTCCCTGGGATATCGGGAAAAATAGGGACATTGGCAAAGGAGGAACTGACGCAAATCAATATCTCTAAGGATATGGTGTTAAGGAAGCTAAAGGGATTGAAGGCGGACAAATCACCAGGGCCTGATAACATGCATCCTAGGGTACTGAAGGAGGTGGCCCTAGAGATAGCGGATGCACTAAGTATGATTTTTCAGAATTCATTAGACTCGGGAACAGTGCCCATGGATTGGAGGGTAGCTAACGTTACCCCACTATTCAAAAAGGGGGGTAGGGAAAAAGCAGGTAATTACAGACCTGTAAGCCTTACATCAGTTGTGGGCAAAATGCTGGAGTCCATCATTAAGGATGAAATAGCGGAGCACTTAGCAAATGGGGACAGGATAGGACAGAGTCAACATGGATTTACAAAGGGTAAATCGTGCTTGACTAATCTATTGGAATTTTTTGAGGGAGTAACTGGTAAAATAGATGGGGGAGAGCCAGTAGATGTGGTGTACCTGGACTTCCAAAAGGCCTTCGACAAGGTCCCACATAAAAGATTAGCATGGAAAATTGAAGCTCATGGGATAAAGGGGAAAGTATTGACGTGGATAGAGAACTGGCTGTCAGATAGAAAACAGAGAGTTGGAATAAACGGCTCATTTTCTGAATGGCAGGCAGTAACAAGTGGGGTACCACAGGGATCTGTCCTGGGTCCCCAGCTGTTCACAATTTACATTAATGACCTGGATCAGGGAGTCGGATGCAGCATTTCCAAATTTGCAGACGACACTAAACTAGGAGGGGGGGGGTGGGCTCAGAGAAGGAGACCAGGAAGCTCCAGAGCGATTTGGACAGACTGGGTGATTGGGCGGATAAATGGCAGATGCACTATAATGTGGACAAGTGCGAAGTTATCCACCTTGGGTGCAGGAACGGGAGGGCAAATTATTATTTAAATGGCAATAAATTGGGAGAGGGGGAAGTACAGAGAGACCTGGGTGTTCTTGTACACCAGTCACTGAAGGCGAGCATGCAGGTGCAACAGGCGGTCAAGAAGGCAAACGGTATGCTGGCCTTCATAGCAAAAGGGTTGGAATACAGGAACAGGGATACCTTGCTGCAGCTGTACAGGGCACTGGTGAGACCACACCTCGAGTACTGTGTACAGTTTTGGTCGCCTCATCTGAGGAAAGATGTTCTTGCCATGGAGGGGGTGCAGCGGCGATTCACCAGGCTGATACCAGGAATGGCGGGATTGACCTATGAGGAGAGACTATGTAGTTTAGGGATGTACACACTGGAGTTTAGAAGATTGAGAGGGGACCTCATAGAAGTGTATAAAATTCTGACAGGTCTAGACAGATTAGATGCAGAAGGAATGTTTCCCTTGGCGGGTGAGAACAGAACTAGAGGACATAATTTAAGGATAAGGGCTAAACCATTTAGGACAGAAATGAGGGGGAATTTCTTCACTCAGAGGGTGGTGAACCTGTGGAACTCATTGCCACAGAGGGCAGTGTACGCCAGCTCAATAAATATATTCCCCCCCCCCCCCCCCCCCCCCCCCCAAGTCTCTACAGAAAACCCGTGAAAACTCTCTGGCAGCAATCAGCGTAGGGAATGGCGAGTGCCATTCCTTCGCCGCTGACCACAAAATCCGAGTCCTTGTCCTTGAAATTCGTTAGGTCCCCACTGTTTTTGAAAGATTTTGGCAGTCTGCCACTGCAGTTCTGATGGGAGAACGGCAGTCAATCATTTTTAATTATAAATAAATCTGACATTAGTTTAGCCTGTAAACAACAACAACTATTTATATAGTGCCTTTAACGAAGTAAAACGTCGTTAGGAGCTTCATAGGAGCCTTATCAAACAAAATTTGACACCGAGCCACATAAGGAGATATATGGGCAGATGACCATAAGCTTGGTCAAGGAGGTAGGTTTTAAGAGCATCTTAAAAGGAGAAAAGAGGTAGAGGTGGCAAGGTTTAAGGAGGGATTTCCAGAGATTAGGGCCTTGGCAGCTGAAGGCATGGCAACCAATGGTGGAGCGATTAAAATCAGGGATGCTCATGAGGGCAGAATTAGGGAAGTGCAGGTCTCGAGGAGTTGTGGGGCTGGAGGGGATTACAGAGATAGGGAGGGGCAAGGCCATGGAGGGATTTGAAAATAAGGATGAGAATTTTAAAATCGACGCATTGCTTAACCGGGAGCCAATGTAGGTTAGCGAGTACAGGGGTAATGGGTGAACGGGACTTAGTGCGACTTAGGAGACGGGCAGCAGAGTTTAGGATGACCCCAAGTTTACGGAGGGGAGTACGTGGGAGGCCGTCCAGGAGTGCACTGGAATAGATAATAGTTGGAGAGGCTAGGGAACAGAGTTTGTGGCGGGGACCAAAGACAATGACTTCGGTCTTCCCAATATTTAGTTGGGAGGAAATTTCTGCTAATCCAGTACTGGATGTCGGACAAGCAGACTGACAATTTAAGAGACAGTGGAGGGGTAGAGAGATGTGGTGGTGAGCTGGAGTTGGGTGTCATCAACGTACATGCGCAAACTGACGCTGCAAAAAGTGGTCTAGCACTTAATATTTTGAACGCTCGTAGTGGGCATCCTTTTTGCTCTTCAGTAAGCAATTTACCTGGGCTACGCTAAATGGAGTGTGGCAGAGAGTGAGATATGGGCCTCGATTTTAACTCACTCACCCTCGATGGGCGGGCAAGTGTCGGGTCAGTGATTAAAATTTTAAAACTCCAGATCCCACCTACAATCCTACAAATTCAGGCCCTGGACGAGGTGCCCGCTAAAAGCGGGCGGGAGCCTATGTATGATTCAAAAGTCGTACCCTGATGATATCGTCACATTTACAGAATTTTACGGTCCACGCAGGGGGAGTCCTGTGCTGTCTGACACTGGGCAGCAATCAGAAGGAGGGATAAGACGAATGGCCACATTTTAATCGAACAATGGGCTGCCTTTCTCGATCAGTATGTTTCCGCCCAATGAGGGAGGAGGCATTGCTGGATCTGGTTCTGGGGAATAAGGTGGGTCAAGTGGAGCAAGTGTCAGTAGGTGAACATTTAGGGAACAGTGAGCATAGTATCATAAGGTTTTGATTAGCTTTGGAAAAGCACAGGGAGCAATCTAGAGTAAAAAATACTTAATTGGAGGAAGGCTAATTTCAGTGGGTTGAGAATGGATCTGGCCCAGGTAAATTGGAATCAAAGATTGGCAGGCAAAATTGTAGTGGTACAATAGGCTGCCTTTAAAGAGGTGATGGTTCAGGTACAGTCGAGGTACATTCCCACAAGGGGGAGAGGTAGGGTAACCAAAGTCAGAGCTCCCTGGATGACGAAAGAGATAGAGAGTAAGATGAAGCAGAAAAAGGGGGTGTATAACAGATGTCAGGTTGAGAATATAATTAAGAACCAGGCTGAATATAGAAGGTTCAGAGGGAAAGTGAAAAAGGAAGTAAGAGGGGCAAAGAGAGAGATTGGCAGCTAATATAAGAGGGAATCCAAAAGTCTTCTATTGGGATATAAATAGTAAACGGGTAATAGGCATATAAATAGTAAACGGGTAGTAAGAGGAGGGGTGGGGCCGATTAGTGACCAAAATGGAGACCTACGCATGAAGGCAGAGGGCATGGCTGAGGTACTAAATGAATACTTTGCATCTGTCTTTACCAAGGAAGAAGATGCTGCCAAAGTCATAGTGAAAGAGGAGGTAGTTGAGATACTGGATGGGATAAAAATTGATAAAGAGGAGGTACTAGAAAGGCTGGCTGTACTTAAAGTAGATAAGTCACCAGGACCGGATGGGATGCATCCTAGGATGCGGAGGGAAGTAAAGGTAGAAACTGCGGAGGTACTGGCCATAATCTTGCAATCCTCCTTAGATATGGGGGTGGTGCCAGAGGACTGGAAAATTGCAAATGTTACACCCTTGTTCAGGCCAGTCAGTTTAGCCTCGGTAGTGGGGAAGCTTTTAGAAATGATAATCCGGGACAAAATTAAAAGTCACTTGGACAAGTGTGGATTAATTAAGGAAAGCCACCATGGATTTGTTAAAGGCAAATCATGTTTAAATAACTTGATTTGAGTTTTTTGAAGAGATAACAGAGAGGGTTGATGAACACAATGTGGTTGATGTGCTGTACATGGACTTCCAAAAAGTGTTTGATAAAGTGCCACATAATAGGCTTGCCATGCTTCCACTGTCGTATTTATTCCCCATGGATAACCAGAGGGCACAGATTTAAGGTAATTGGCAAAAGAACCAGACACGAGACGAGGAAAAACAAATTATGCAATGAGTGGTTAGGATTTGGAATGCACTGCCTGATAGGGTAGTGGATACAGATTTAATAGTAGCCTTCAAAAGGGAATTGGATAGATTCTTGAAGGTGAAAAGATTGCAGGGATATAGGGAAAGAGCAGGGGATGGGCCGAACTGGATTGCTCTTCGAAAGAGCCGGCGCAGACTCAATGGGCCGAATGGGCCTCCTTCTGTGCTGTACTATTCTATGACTCTTTGATTCGTGTAATGATACAAATTATGAAAAATGCCACACTTCCCTACATCAGTGGGTTATCTTACAAAATAACTTATAATTCTCATGCATTCTAACCTACTCCAAGGAGTGAGCTTAAAGCTTAGTGGGTTTGAACCCCACTCCAGACAGTGGATACCGAGATTTCACCTTGGTTCTTTTGTTTCTAATCTTGCATGAATATACTTTGTTTCTAAAAAAATTGAAAAACAACACTTTTTCCAAATCCTTCCCGTGAAGAAATGTTAAACAAAATCACAATATGTGGCAGGAAGCATGGGTGTGCAAACTGCTGAATCCAAATTATGGGGAATATCTTGACTGATTAGCCTCCTTGGTTTTTGAGGAAAAATGTAGGCACCATCTAAGGAAAAGCATATACAGGTTGAGCGTCCTGAATCCGGCAACCTCGGGACCGAGGCCGAGCCGGTTTTCGTGTCTTTCCGGACTTCGGAACGTGTTTCTGATGTCCGAAGTCCGGAAATATCGCAACCTGGGCCCAGGCATTTCTGGACTCGGAACATGTTTCTGATGTCCGAAGTCCGGAAACGCCCGAGCCCAGGTTGCGATATTTCCGGACTTCGGACATCAGAAACTCGTTCCGAGTCCAGAAATGCCTGGGCCCAGGTTGCAATATTTCCGGTTTTTGGTAAGCCTCCCTCAGGGTGTCTGGATTCCAGAACATTTTACGAATTCCGGACGACCCTGCCACCAATTGTCCCGGAGTCCGGATCATTCCGGATTCCAGAACTCCGGATTTTGGACGCTCAACCTGTAACAGTACCTAGGTTACCAAAAAATCCTTTGATTAAAGTTCTGCATGGAAGGCTTAAGGATAAAGAGTTGGCTGAAAGGAACAATGCAGGAGGTACTTGTTAGAAGAGTGATGTCTCGGTGGAGGAAACAGGATGAGAAAAGCACTCAGTGAAGTGCCACAGGGTTTGGTGCTAGTCACCTACTGTCCCTAATCTACATTAGTGACTAGGATTCAGAAATCCAATTCAACCTATTCAGATTTGCAGATGATACTAAAGGAATCAGTTGAATCAGAGCAAGCAGCCAAGAATCTATAAAATTGGATAAAATTTGCAAATGCACAAATCAGTGGCAAATGAAATTCAATTCAGACAAATACAAAATACTTCGTGGAAGGGGGAAAAAAAATCAATATCACAAGTAAGCTATGAATACTTTTGAAAGCTTTCTTAAAGCTTGTCTTTTCATGAAGCTTTTTGGTCACCTCTCTCAACTCTCCAATCATGGATCAGCATCTGTTCCTTTTTTTAATTTTTTCTTCTGTAAAGAGCCTTACAACATGTTGTTGCTTTAAAAAATCTATATAAATACAAGTTGCAGCAGATTCATTTTAGGGTCAGTTAGATGAGTGACAGGAGGAATGTATGGTCTATTATTCTGAATAGTGGAGCTAAGGTGGGCTGAATGGCTCCCCTCGTCTGTATCTCTTGTAACCTTATGATCTAATAGGAAGACAGTGATCTGCACATCACATATGCCTTCCACTAATACTACACAGAAAATCAAATTACAGGAACTTCAGCCCCTACTATTGACCTGCAGGCAGTGTAACTGCTTCAATACACTACCATTGATTACACTCCTTACTCCTAAGGCCATCCCCACGCCTCCACTACTTGCCTTCAAACAGCCGCCTAACCTCAGAAGTACCATCGTTCGCAGCAAATTACCCAGCTTTCAGGATAACAGCGACCACGACACCACACAACCCTGCCACGGCAACCTCTGCAAGACATGCCAGATCATGAACACAGATACCATCATCACACGTGAGGACACTACCCACCAGGTACATGGTACATACTCATGTGACTCGGCCAACGTTGTCTACCTCATACGTTGCAGGAAAGAATGCACCGCAGCGTGGTACATCGGCGAGACCACGCAGACACTGCGACAACGTATGAACGGACACCGCGCAACAATCGCCAGGCAGGATTGTTACCTCCCAGTCGGGGAACACTTCAGCAGTCAAGGACATTCAGCCTCGGATCTTCGGGTAAGCGTTCTCCAAGGCGGCCTTCGAGACACACGACAACGCAAAATCATCGAGCAGAAACTGATAGCCAAGTTCCGCACTCATGAGGACGGCCTCAACCGGCATCTTGGGTTCATGTCACGATACATGACGTAGAGTCATCCAGACTCGAGTCGTCGTTGGCTTGTTCACAGATGTGATTTCCAGTAAAAAAAAGTAAAAATTTTAAAGTTTATCGTTTTCCATAGACTGCAGCTTTTGACACATTAGACCCCCTGTAACCCCACCTCATTGTCTCAGTTGTATCTTGCTATGTCTTTGATGTGGTGCCTTCCTGGCTGACCTGATTGTTTATCTGCCGAGGTGTGACAAAAGGCAGTCAGGAGGATTAAATGTAGGCGTCTGCCATTGTACGTTACACATGCATTGTTCTCTATCTATATATGCTTTGTCGATTTGTATTCCTTTACTTCACCTGACGAAGGAGCAGCCGCTCCGAAAGCTTGTGATTTCAAATAAAACTGTTGGACTAGAACCTGGTGTTGTGCGACTTCTCACTTTTGTCCACCCCAGTCCAACACCGGCATCTCCGCATCCTTACAGCATGGCAGTTCTTTGTTTACTGTCCACATGATACCAAGGTGGAAGATGTCATGAACTCCTGTGTGGGGACAATGTTAAACCATGTGTCCTTTACCAGACTGTAGTACACACCATAATTTTTAAAAGACCTCTGTTAAGTCACCCCTCCGCCTTCTGTTTTCTAGAGAAAAGAGCCCAAGCCTGTTCAATCTTTCCTGATAGATATAACCTCTCAATACTTATATCGTACTTGTAAATCTTTTTTGCACCTTCACCAGTGCCTCTATATCCTTTTTGTAATGTGGGGAACAGAACTGTGCACAGTACTTCAAAGTGTGATCTAACCTAGGTTCTATAAAAGTTTAACATAACCGCTCTGCTTTTCAATTCCATTCCTCTACAAATGAACCCCAGTGCTTTATTTGCATGTGTTATGGCCTTGTTAATCTGCATTGCCACTTTCAATGCTTGTGTTTATAGCGGAGCTTGAACCCACAATCTTCTGACTGTGGCACTAGACCGATTCCTGGGATGAAGCAATTGTCCTATGAGGAGAGATCGAGTAGACTAGGCCTATATTCCCCAGAGTTTAGAAGAATGAGAGGTGATCTCATTAAAACATATAAAATCTTAAGGAGCTTGACAAGGTAGATACTGGGAGGATGTTTCCCCTGGCTAGGGATTCTAGAACTAGGGGTCACAGTCCCAGAATAACGGGTCGGCCATTTAGGACTGAGGTGAGGAGAAATTTCTTCACTCAAAGGATTGTGAATCTTTGGAATTCTCAATGACTGAGCATCCACAGCACTCTGGGATAGAATATATTCAAGACAGAGATTGGTAGATTTTTGGATACTGAGGGACACAACAAATGAGGATCATAGAAATTTACAGCACAGAAGGAGGCCATTCGGCCCATCTTGTCTGTGCCGGTCGACAAAGAGCTATCCACCCTAATCCCACTTTCCAGCACTTGGTCCGTAGCCTTGTAGGTTATGGCACTTTAAGTGCATATCCAAGTACTTTTTAAATGTGATGATGGTCTCTATCTCTACCACCCTTTCAGACAGTGAGTTCCAGACCCCCACAACCCTCTGGGTGAAAAAATTTCTCCTCAAATCCCCCGACCAATTACTTTAAATCGATGGCCCCTGGTTATTGACCCTTCTGCCAAGGGAAATAGGTCCTTCCTATTCACTCTATCTAGGCCCCTCATAATTTTATATGCCTCAATTTGGTCTCCCCTCAGCCTCCTCTGTTCCAAAGAAAACAACCCCAGCCTATCCAATCTTCCCTCATAGCTAAAATTCCCCAGCCCAGGCAACATCCTTGTAAATCTCCTCTGCACCCCCTAGAGTGCAATCACATCCTTCCTGTAATGTGGTGACTAGAATTGCACACAGTATTCTAGCTGCGGCCTAACTAGTGTTTTATACAGTTCAAGCATAACCTCTCTGCTGTTGTATTCTATGCCTCGGCTAATAAAGGCAAGTATCCCGTATGCCTTCTTAACCACCTTATCTGCCTGTCCTGCTACCTTCAAGGATCTATGGACATGCACTCCAAGGTCCCTCTGATCTTCTGCACTTCAGTGTCCTACCATTTATAGTGTATTCCCTTGCCTTGTTAGCACTCCCCAAATAGTGCGGGAAGGTGGAGATGAGGTAGAAGATCAGCATGATCTTATTGAATGGCGGAGCAGGCTCGAAGGGCCTACTCCTACTTACATAAGAACATAAGAAATAGGAGCAGGAGTAGGACAATCGGCCCCTCGAGCCTGCTCCGCCATTCAATAAGATCATGCTGATTTGATCCTAACCTCAAATCTAAAGAACACAAAAAGTAGGAGCAGGACCCAGCCACTCAGCCCCTGGGCCCGCTCCGCCACCCACAGGGCCTTGACCGATCCGAACTCAGCCTCATGTCCAATTTCCTGCCCGCTACCCGTAACCCCTAATTCCCTTTACTTCTAGGAAACTGTCTATTTCTGTTTTAAATTTATTTAATGATGTAGCTTCCACAGCTTCCTGGGGCAGCAAATTCCACAGACCTACTACCCTCTGAGTGAAGAAGTTTCTCCTCATCTCAGTTTTGAAAGAGCAGCCCCTTATTCTAAGATTATGCCCCCTAGTTCTAGTTTCACCCATCCTTGGGAACATCCTTACCGCATCCACCCGATCAAGCCCCTTCACAATCTTATATGTTTCAATAAGATCGCCTCTCATTCTTCTGAACTCCAATGAGTAGAGTCCCAATCTACTCAACCTCTCCTCATATGTCCACCCCCTCATCCCCGGGATTAACCGAGTGAACCTTCTTTGTACTGCCTCGAGAGCAAGTATGTCTTTTCTTAAGTACGGACACCAAAACTGTATGCAGTATTCCAGGTGCGGTCTCACCAATACCTTATATAACTGCAGCAATACCTCCCTGTTTTTATAATCTATCCCCTTAGCAATAAAAGCCAACATTCCGTTGGCCTTCTTGATCACCTGCTGCACCTGCATACTAACTTTTTGATTTTCTTGCACTAGGAGCCCCAGATCCCTTTGTACTGCAGTACTTTCCAGTTTCTCGCCATTAAGATAATAACTTGCTCGCTGATTGTATTGCATCTGCCAAATCTCCGCCCACTCACCTAGCCTGTCTATATCTCCTTGTAGGTTTTTTATGTCCTCCTCACTTTCTACTTTCCCTCCCATCTTTGTATCATCTGCAAACTTTGATATGTTATACTCGGTCCCCTCCTCCAAATCATTAATATAGATTGTAAAGAGTTGGGGACCCAGCACCGACCCCTGCGGAACACCACTGGCTACTTCTTATGTTCTTATGACTTGAAATAAGAGTGCCACCAAGTGAGCCAAACTGATACTGTAAATAGGTTCATAGCTAATTATCCTAACAGTGCTCTGAAAATTTGCACTCCTGTTAAAACACTTAGAAAGTTAGTGTAGTTTGATTCTCAGTTAATTTGATACTAGTTTGCCACCCCCCAATATCACAGTTCTTTTCATATTAAGTCCCAGCGTAATATGGACTGCAAGTATGGTTCTGTATCAGTTTCCACAAAGGACAATTTGGTAGCACAGACTAAGAGGCTACACAGGCCTAGCTATCTAGGCACCAGAAAGGACAGCATAGGTGTATGATTAACACACTAATGGATTACGTGGTGACCCAGCCTTCGAGCACTGGTGCCATAGAATGATAGGATGTGGGCTTTGTGCCCACAACTTTCCACATGGTAACTTTCCCAAGCCATTCTTGCACATCTCCTAGCAGTGATTAGAAGTGGTCTAGGAACAGATCTCCAACCTGTCTTGTGAGCCAAGGTATAGCCTGTGGCACTGCAAAACTCGGGAAGGGGAGAAAAGAAACTACTTTTTTTCTCTTAAAAAGGTATAAGGTTGTCCTTAAAACCTAGGAACAGTAGTAGGCCATTCAGCCCCTCGGGCCTGTTACACCATTCAATTAGATCATGGCTGATCGGTATCTTAACTCCATCTACCCACCTTGGTTCCATAACCCTCAATAGCCTTGATTAAAAAAAAAAAACAATCTCAGTTTTGAAATTTTCAACTGACCTAACCTCCAGCTTTTTGAGGGAAGAGAGTTGTAGATTTCTCCTACCCTTTGTGTGAAGAAGTGCTACCTGACATCACCCCTGAATGACCTAGCTCTAATTTAAAGGTTATGCCTCCTTGTTTTGGACTCTCCCACCAGAAGAAATTGTTTTTCTCTCTCTACCCTATCGAATCCTTTAATCATCTTAAACACCTTAATTAGATCATCCCTTATCTTCTATGTTCAAGGGTATACAAGCCTAGTCTATGCAACCTGTCCTCATAATTTAACCCTTTTAGCCCTAGTATCATTCTGGTGAATCTGTAATGCACCCCCTCCAAGGCCAATATATCCTTCATAAGGTGAGTGCCCAGAACTGAATGCAGTACTCCAGATGCAATCTAACCAGAGGTTTATACAACAGTAGCATAACTTTCACCCCCTTGTATTCCAGCCCCCTTGAGATGAAGGCTAACATCCCATTAGTCTTTTTAATTATTTTTTGTACTAGTCCACTAGTTGAGTGATTTATGTACATGGGCTCCTAAAGCTCTCCGCTCATGCATAGTTCCTAACTTCTCACCATTTAGAAAATACGGGTGGGGATCCTGAAATGTTTGCATTTTTCACCCTGCTACCTACAAATCACTGGAGAATTTGCTGTTTAGTTTGCTGTTGATTAGTTTCCATTAATAAGAAGTGCAGTGATTGTTTAATGTAATAATGTAATGTGACAATATTACCAGAGCATTTTAAGTGTCAGCTAAGCTCAGTAACATTCTTGTCTCCAAGTCAGAAGATTGTTGATTCAAGCCCCACCCGGGACTTGAGCATGTAATCTAGGCGGAGATGCCAGTGCAGTATTGGGGGAATGCAACATTGCCAGAAATGCTGTCCATCAGGTGAGAACTTAAACCAAGATCCTCATCTGCCTGTTCCAGTAGTTAAGTTGGATATTATATATCTCATGGCACTATTTGAAGAGCAAGGTGCTCTCCTAGTGTCCTGGCCAACATTCATCCTTAATACAATACTACCAAAAATAGATTAACTGGTCATTCGTTTCATTTCCAGTGTTGAAACTGTAATCCATGGGCTACAAGCAGATCCTAGCCCTGAGATTTCACTCCTCAAGACTCAGGCAATTCAGTAATTCAGTCCTATTTGTTATGTATTTTCTTATATTTACTAGCTTGTCCTGTTTGAATGTTGTGGGCCTGGTGGAGGTTTGCTAAGGTTTATTGTCTGTTTGGTGCATAAATCAGATCAAGATCTTGAGATATGTGCAACTTAATTGGAACAGGGACTTAAACTTTTCATGTGGCACCCAAGACTTCATTGTATGTACTTGTGTGGCCCACGGAGTCTTGGCGACCACATATACAGGCACAAAGCTTGGAGATGAGTGGGACAACTACTCCAATTGGTAATGATACAATTTAGCCATATTACATTACACAGAGTAGTATACACCTTGTTGGGGCTACTGTTCTGTGAAGGATCAGCCTATTATTGAAAACCATTGATATTGGGGTGTAGGAGCAGTTCTGGTAACCAAGTACTGTTCTTCGAAGTAGGTTTCAAAACAAACCTTTTAAAACAGTGAAGAGAGGAATTTGATACGAGTACATTCAACCGTCATGCGATGGCATCACCGACAGTCACTTCCAGGTTTATTTGCCCCTTGGCTGCCATGTTGTATCAAGAGAAGAACACAGTGCACAGAAGCAGTTCTATAAAATGTTTTAATGCAATTTATTTGATTTAATTCAAACAAGCTGAACTTTGCAGCAGTACTAAAAGCTTTTTCTGTGGTAAATGTTTGTACTAATCAAGGTGAGCGATGTCAATGCAAGTGAATAGAATGAATGATTGCTTCTTTCACTTGGGGCACCTAGTGACAGCATCAAACATCCCCAGGTTAGTTATAGCATAGCCAGGTGCAGCTCCTGTAGTGCACCAGTGACCCATCCTTAGAAAAACAACTTCCTTCACCCGACAGCACTAGTGTGACATTTTCATTTCTTGCACCAGCCGTCAGAGCGATATTACCAATTTGGCACAGATGACACTAAACTGGCAGCTGGATGTGTGCTATGGGTCTGTGTCCTCTAAGAACTTGGCTGAGACTGACCAAACTCATTTCACTAATACGATAGCAAAATACTGCGGATGCTGGAAATCCGAAATAACAACAGAAAACGCTGGAAAAACTCAGCAGGCCAGACAACATCCGTGGAGAGAGAAACAGAGTTAACTCATTTCATGCAAGGTCCTGATAGCCAGCAAACAGTAAACTTTCAGTCCTGGCCAGATTCAGATCCAGGTCCCTCAGGTGAAAGAACCATGTGCTAACACACTGTCGCAGCTAAGTCTACAAGTGGTTCACCTTCTCAGGGCAACTAGGGATGGGCAGTAAATGCGGCAAACTGGTGTCAGCTATCGGATAAACAAACAAAAACTTAAAAATGTAAGAAATCTGTGCTGTATGACTGATGCTGTACATTGGGTACATGAACTTGCTGTAGTGCGAATATCATTGAAGATTGTGATTTATTTTAGCTTGTTTAATAATAAGGTTAGGTTAGGTCATGTAGCAATTCAGTATGAGATAACAATCAACATGAAATAGGTAATAAACCAATAAAAGTGGGAGGGAGTGGGCTCAGTCAGAAATAAAAATAGCCTAAAGAAAAAGGAATGAGAGCAAAGTCCAGATCATCAATAATGTTAAAAGGTAATATAAATACTTCAAGTTTAGAAAAAAAATATAGGAAATAACAAAATAACTGATAAAAGTACAACAGAAGTAATGAAAAACAAGGAGTGTGATAAGTTAAAATATGTGAGAAGAACAGCATCAAGACAGATGAGTAGGGTCTGTTGTTCAACACACTAATGCACAGAGCATAAAGATTAAAACAAGTGAATTAGCAGCACAAATTTAGCTTAAAGGATATGACGTATTGGCCATCACGGAGACCTGACTAAAAGCTGGGCGATAAATATACCAGGTTATAAGGGCATTAGAAAGGACAGGGAAATTGGAAAAGGAGGAGTAGCAGCAATTTTGACAAAGGGCACTATTACAGCATTAGAAAGTGGAGATCTCAGTCCGGGTGAGCAAGCAGTAGAAACTGCTGATTGGTGGTCAAAATGCTATTGAGATAAGCTTTGATGTTGTTTCTCCATAGACTGTAAATAATAGGGAAATTGTTAGCTTGCCTCACCAATCTATAAACACCTCATACCCATTGGGTTGGGAAGGCACTGATCTATTCTGGCTGTGAACACAGGATGATGGAAAAAAAGAGACACAGGCAGTCAAGTTTGAAACAGAAAGCTGTGAAGGCAAGCTGTGGCCAGGCTCAGGAGAATACAAGCAGCTTTTTAGGAGTTAGCTTAAGTCAAGGAAGACAACCCACTGATAGGAGAAAGCATAGCAAATTCATTTTTGTATTATAATGTAAAGACAAGAAAATATTTTATATAAACAGAAGTTAAAAGGAAAAACAAAACAACGATATCTTGAAAGAGATTTCCATCCCCGAGGACGCCAACCATAAACAAAAACATTTCTCAGATCAGCACGTTGGGATACCAACATACTGCCCCAAAGCAGTGGGGAACGAAGTTTCAGCTTCCACATTGCTGATTTTTGCTACACTATTCTTGGAACGTGTCAAATATCCTCTATGCAGAAACAGAGAGGGAATTTTAATCAGGAGGAGTTTAGTTGCGGGAGGTTAAAACTGGCAAAAATGTCAACGCACGGGAAGCCAGCGAACCCACTAACTTCCGAGTTTAACTTGAGCACGTTAGGCTGCTTGCCTGCAACCCCCTCGGGAGAGGCGGGTTGCCTATTAACAGATGCTAATCGCTCAATTAGAGCGATATTTCAACTCACTTTAAAGTTTAACGTGTCCACAGGTTTCCCGGGCTTCCTGAAAGTTGCCAGTGAAGGCAAGGTGAGAGCACAGCAGCAATTGAGGGGGCTGAATAAAACTCAAGGAAATATTGCAATATTCAGTGCTCACAGCTGCTTTCTTACCTGCTCGTGGGAGAGGGTTTGTTCACAGTACTTTTGCTGAGAGGTTACTTTCGACACTTTCCGCAGGCTTTCTTGATCACATCAGGATGTGGCACTATGGCTGCCTTAGATTGGACCTCGGACATGGACGCCAGCTGTTCAGAGACTTGTAGCTGGACAGCAGAGAGGGGAGCTGTGGAAGAGGGGAGCTGCAGAGCTGCCTTCTGTTTTATTTTGGCCCAGAAATTCCTCTGACTTCACCATTAATTTGCTAGAAACAGTATTTCCCCTGCACTACCAGCAAAGTTACTGCAGCGCAGTGACAGAAAGTACATGGAAATGCAGTGCCATCATGGCAAGTTGGTGCTGGGAATAGAAGTCTTCCTAGTGTCAGCAAACACTCCTCCCAGGTCAAGTATAGAAAAGCCAGGTACGGACAAATGCTCCCCTACTCAAAAACATGCCTCAGCCCCAACCACACAAGAGTGTGGATTTTTTTTCCATTTCTCACACCAGTCATCCTGAGTCCTGAGTGAGATTAACAATCAATAGCAGTTTTGTTCTGTAATCCCATTTCCACTATGGACTGGATTGAGACAAGCCAAAGTCAATTCACAGAGCACCCTCAAAGCTAGC
This sequence comes from Squalus acanthias, assembly GCA_030390025.1. Classification (NCBI taxonomy): domain Eukaryota; kingdom Metazoa; phylum Chordata; class Chondrichthyes; order Squaliformes; family Squalidae; genus Squalus; species Squalus acanthias. The sequence continues at coordinate 96,097,586 of CM059431.1, forward strand.
AGAAGAGACTTTCATCCCATCAGTTTGGGCTTATTTGAACCCAGGTCCCAGAGATAAAAGCTAAGTCTCCAACCCACGGCACTATCTCGTTCCCGATTAACTACAATGAACTGAAAATTGCAGGCTGCACGCCCAGATTTCCCGACATTAACTCTCTACAAGCACCTCTCCCTGCTGCAAGCACCAGATTGGAGAATCACCTCTACAAAATTATGCCAACTATCTCTTCAATAACAATGCATCACTTAAATCTGATTATTTATTTTTTGGAGAGTCGTTTGGAAGAAAAAGCCTTTGTGCATCATCAAAAGAGATCTGCAGTTTCCATAATCCATTTCCATGGAAGAAACTTTCATTGACACAGCAAATATTGTCCAGTTGACCATTTCAAGCGGTCTTCGAGCATGTATACTCAGATTTACTGATCCACACATACAGAAGGAAAACATTATCCACACTTCCTGAGGTTGCGTTCAGTCAGTCACATTAATGTGCCACTTGTGTCCACACACAGCCACAAGCCCCTTGAGTGCTAATATGCCTTTCCGCATACAGAACTCAACCATTGAAGAGGTACCTACCACAGTCCTTTTGATGCTCAGTCAGCACACTGGTATGCTTTCGAGTGCCACTCTTCCTTCCCAAGTTTACCTTGAAAATATGAAAAATACATGGTAAAAGAAAAGGTTGAAAATAGGCATCTCAGGCCCCTTATATTCTTAAATACAATGCATTAATTTGACTTCCAGAGGGTTAGGATTACAAAAATTCTATAATTTCTGGGTTTAGCTTGATCTTGTAATACTGTCTAATGAAAGTTTGATACATGTAATCAAAGGCCACACTGAAACATGTGTTTGAACAATATCATTGAAGATACTCCAGCTTGCATTATATAAAACCTTTAATTAAATCCAGTTTTTAACATGCATTTTTTTAAGAAAAGATGTGAATGAAGCAACTCTTTAATTCCTTAGAAAAACAAGCACCACACAAGACCTTTAAATTAAAGTAACTAGTACAAATGGTTATGAAGTTTGAGTGTCTGAACTGACTATGTTGAATACTCGGATATTGGAGTTCTGAATACAGACTGAGAAACCACAAGAAAGGGACACTCATTGCCTCTTCTGAAAGCAGCATGCAGAAACTGTAAGAATAAATTTTCTCTGATAAATACAATTAGCGTTTTGAATTTTTAACAAATCTTAAAATAAGATTAATTTTGTAATTTTACTATTTTTTACTTGAGCTCAGTTCAGCCATTGAAACAGATCGCAGATAAAACCTAGATCCTTTTGAGTTGTGTTGACTTATTTAATCCCTGTTAATCTTCTGAAAACTATACCTACCTATCGTCTTCTACTTCCAGATAGCCCCTACCTAGAGCACTGCCGTATACTCAAATACAGTTTAAATAATAAGGGCAATTGAGTTAGGATTGATTAATGAACTAAGTTTGATCGTACTGAGCATTTACCATCTACCACACAAGCGACATCATGTGATATCCAATTGTATCCGTGCACTGATGTCTGGGTTGGGTTGATACGGGGCGTGGCGGCAAATATCCGGTGGCAAGTCGAATCAAATGCTGCGTTTAGATTGTGCGAGACCCCCGTGAGTGTAGCACGGTTCCTGAAGCGTGAGCTTCTTGTAGCTAGCTGTAAGCCAAATGGAAAACCGCCAGGATTCACTGCCACGAAGGCTCGTTTTCAGGGGGTCTTTGAGGACGCCAATTTCAGCGAGTCCTTTTAATTCGGATTCGATGAGCCCTCTGTGAGTCAGCTCTTAGGGTCCCTACAATTTCCGCTGACAAGCAGTAGACCCAGTTAAAACTGGTCCATACATTTCGGCTTGCAGCTGTTTGCTAGTGGCTAACCCTTCAAAAGCCAGCAGCACTATAAAAGCTGCTACTGTTTGATTTGCTGAAATTTTATCCAACAGAAAATACAATTGGCGTTTTGAATTCGCGCAATGCACTAATTTGGACTGTTAAATGTACAGACTTCTGAAGCTCAGCGTCGCCTACTCGTGGAGGTTTTTCCCTCACTCGCACTGTTAAACGCAGTACACATTTGTTCCATTGACGAGTAATTGAAGACCACCACAAACCTGCCCCACTATCGTCTGCCATGTTGGATCGTTCAGTATAGACAGTTTGAGGACATTTAGGAATTTCTAGATTGCCAGCCCCGGCCCCACGGTATCCTGTGCTAGATGGAGAGGCTGAGTCACTGATCCAAACCATGACCACTCGACTTATCGAGATGCATAATATACTCTACCGCCTTCCGTGCTTTCAATATTAAAAAAAACAATTAGAGGCTTGTAAAAAAAAATTAAACCGATCTAAACTTAGTACTAAATTACTTCCCGTATATATTACTAGCATGTTGAATTAATTGCCTTGAAGTACACAGACCATAATTAGGTTAAATTATGGCTTTTAAAGTGTTGCTGAGGAAACAGCTGACACTCGAAGTTTCCCTTCCTTTGGACCAGATCCTTCCTCAATGTAGATGATTTTCTTCCGTCAAATTCCTGTTCTTTGCCCCCCACTGAAGGTGCTGACCCCTTCGTTGGGAACAATTCTATGGGGGTCAGTCACACTTTGCTACCTCACCCAAGGGCCATTATTCATGTTAGAGCCTTGATATTGAATGTTGGTAGGCTATTTTTTACCATGGGGGAACCACACAAGCCCGGTGGCTACACTCGATCGAACGAATGATCACTTGTGCAGTGATAGAATGAACGATTCGAGCGAACGCACGCAGGCGCGCACTTAGACAAATGATACGCACGCACGCACTCATATATACATATTGGAACTTACGCTCGATCGAACGAACGAACGCTTGAATGAACGAACGAACAATTGAATGAATGATCGAATGATCGAACGAACAATGCCAGTCGGACTGGCGTAAAACAGGTTTTCTTGGTTTATTGGAATAAATGTTATCTGTAGCATTTAATTGGATTATGATGGTGCTATGTGTTTGTACACTGGTGTTGAAATGGTTTGTTTTATGTGGAGTTAACTTTGAGATTTATTATTTTAAATCTAAAAAGTTGTGTGGAATTGCTTAAGGGTATTTGTACTGTAAACATTATTGATTATTTGTAAAAGTAATCATTGCATTTATATTAATTATAAGGCTGTTTTTAATGCTTTATTTTTTTACTGTGATGGATGAATGTAATGGATTTACTATGTAATGGATTTACTATGTAATTGATGAGTTGTACAGGTATTATTGTATTTGAATAAAAATATTTCAACCACCTCAGCCAATGGAATGAATGATCGAATGATCGAATGAACAATGCCAGTAGGACTGGCGGAAAAAGGGAAAAAAAACACGTTTTTTTTCTTGGTTTATTGGAATAAGTGTTATCTGTAGCATTTAATTGGATTATGATGGTGCTATGTGTTTGTACACTGTGGTGTTGAAATGGTTTTTGTTTTATGTGGAGTTAACTTTGAGATTTATTATTTTAAATCTAAAATGTTGTGTGGTATTGTTTAAGGGTATTTGTACTGCAAACATTATTTGTAAAATTAATCATTGCATTTATATTAACTATAAGGCTATTTTTAAGGCTTTATTTTTTAGTGTGATGGATGAATGTAATGGATTTACTATGTAATTGATGAGTTGTATAAGTATTATTGTATTTGAATAAAAAGATTTCTCCAGTCCCTTGTTCAGGGCCCGGGGAGGCTGTGGGCCTTTATTCCCCTTATTGGAAAAAAAAGCCCGGTGCCGTCCTCGTCCAATTTCTACGCGTGCGCATTTCCAGCAGGGGCAACTGCATAGCGATCAGGAGATTATCCTCTCTCTAACCATGCAGAATGAAGCCAAGTGTAGTGTAGCGTCACATCCATTTCCTGGCCTCAAATCGCTACTGACCAGGGATTGAGACTGTGACTTCCTTGGTCTGTATAGCTCATACTGCACACTGGATAAATTCACAGCCATTACAGAACAAAAATATTTTTTTTAAAAGAGATTCACCATCAGGATACTTGGTTTTTCCCCTGTTTTTCACCTGCTTTCCTGAAAGGAAGTCCTCACAGTGGGAGCAGGAGACTGGGCTTCAGAGAGAAGGGAGCAGGAGACTGGGCTCCAGAGAGAAGGGAGCAGGAGACTGGGTTCCAGATAAAAGGGAGCAGGAGTCTGGGCTCCAGAGAGAAGGGAGCAGGAGACTGGGCTCCAGAGGGAAGGGAGCAGGAGACTGGGCTCCAGAGAGAAGGGAGCAGGAGACTGAGCTCCAGATAAAAGGGAGCAGGAGACTGGGCTCCAGATAACAGGGAGCAGGAGACTGGGCTCCAGAGAGAAGGGAGCAGGAGACTGGGCTCCAGATAATAGGGAGCAGGAGACTGGGCTCCAGAGAGAAGGGAGCAGGAGACTGGGCTCCAGAGAGAAGGGAGCAGGAGACTGGGCTCCAGAGAGATGGGAGCAGGAGATTGGGCTCCAGAGAGAAGGGAGCAGGAGACTGGGTTCCAGATAAAAGGGATTAGGAGACTGGGCTCCAGAGGGAAGGGAGCAGGAGACTGTGCTCCAGAGGGAAGAACATAAGAACATAAGAAATAGGAGCAGGAGTAGGCCATTCGGTCCTTCGAGCCTGCTCCACCATTGAATGACATCTGCCTCTCTTCCGCCACTATGTTCGCGCCCGGGTGGCCCTGGAGATGGAGCACGCGGTGTCCGCCGGCACGCTTGACGCCTTTCGAGACCGGTGGGTGCCACGGGGACTGGAGTGCATCGTCACCCCCGGCAAGGTAATTGTAATTTAATTTGATAAGTTTTATTTAAAGTTTTGTTAATTTTCAGTTAATTTACAGTTAATTTGGTTCAATAAAAAAGAGGACCATTCAGTGACATCATGGCTGATCTTCTGCCTCAACTCCATTCACCGGCCCTATCGCCAAATCCCTTGAAGCCCTTACTAGTCAGAAATCTATCGACTTCTGTTTTGAATATACCCAATGACTGAGCCTCCACAGCACTCTGGGGTAGAGAATTCCAAAGATTCACCACCCTCTGTGTGAAAAATGTCTTCTCATCTCAGTCCTGAATGGCCTGTCCTTTATCTTGAGGCTGTGGCCCCTGGTTCTAGACTCCCCAGCCAAGGGAAACAATCTCCCAGCATCCATCCTATCAAGCCCTGTAATAATTTTGTATGCTTCAATGAGATCCCCTCTCATTCTTCTGAATTCAAGAGAATACAGGCCTAGTTTACTCAATCTCTTCTCATATGACAGACCCGCCATCCCAGGAATCAATCTCGTGAACCTTCGTTGCACTCCCTCTATGGCAAGTATATCCTTCCTTAGGTAAGGAGACCAAATTTGTACACAGTACTCCAGGTGTGGTTTCACCAAGGCCCTATATAATTGGAGTAAGACTTCTTTACTCCTGTACTCAAATCCTCTTGTAATGAAGGCCAGCATACCATTTGCCTTCCTAATGGCTTGCTGCACCTGCACATTCACTTTCAGTGACTCATGTACAAGGACACCCAGGTCCCTTTGAGCATCTGCATTCCCCAATCTTTCGCTATTGAGGAAATACTCTGCCTTTCTGTTTTTTCTACCAAAGTGGATAACTTCACATTTATCCACATTATATTCCATCTGCCATGTTCTCGCCCACTCACTGAGCCTGTTGCGATCCCCTTGAAGCCTCTTTACATCCTCTTCGCAACTGACACTGCCACCTAGCTTTGTATCATCAGCAAATTTGGAAATGTTACATTTAGTCCCCTCATCCAAATCATTGATATAGATTGTGTATAGCTGGGGCCCAAGCACCGATCCTTGCGGTACCCCACTAGTCACAGCCTGCCATCCTGAAAAAGACCCGTTTATCCCTACTCTTTGCTTTCTGTCTGTTAACCAATTCTCAATCCATGCTAGTATAATACCCACAATTCCATGTGCCTAATTTTGTTCACCAACCTCTTGTGTGGGACCTTATCGAAGGCCTTCTGAAAATCCAGATACACCACATCTACCAGTTCCCCTTTGTCTACTCCAGTAGTTACATCCTCAAAGAACTCCAATAGGTTTGTCAAACAGGATTTCCCTTTCATAAATCCATGTTGACTCTGCCCAATCTTACTATTAGTTTCTAAGTGCCCAGTTATTGCATCCTTTATAATAGATTCCAGCATTTTCCCAACTACTGATGTGAGGCTAACAGGTCTGTAGTTCCCCGTTTTCTCTCTCCCTCCTTTCTTAAATAGCTGGGTTACATTTGCTATCCTCCAATCTGCAGGAACCGTTACAGAATCTATAGAAATTTGGAAGATGAAAACCAATGCGTCCACTATTCCAATGGCCACCTCTTTCAAAACCCTAGGATGTAGGTCATCCGGTCCGTGGGATTTATCGACTTTTAGTCCCATAAATTTTGCTAGTACTGTTTTTTTACTAATAATTTCTTTAAGATCTCATTCTCGTCAGTAGGGAGCAGGGGACTGGGTTCCAGAGACAAGGAAGGAGGAGACAGGGCTCCAGAGAGAAGGGAGCAGGAGACCGGGCTCCAGAGAGAAAGGAGCACGAGACTGGGTTCCAGAGAGAAGGGAGCAGGTGTCCATGCACCAGAGAGAAGGGAGCAGGAGACTGGGCTCCAGAGAGAAGGGAGCAGGTGTCCATGCACCAGAGAGAAGGGAGCAGGAGACTGGGTTCCAGAGAGAAGGGAGCAGGAGAATGGGTTCCAGAGAGAAGGGAGCAGGAGACTGGGCTCCAGAGAAAAGGGAGCAGGTGTCCATGCACCAGAGAGAAGGGAGCAGGAGACTGGGCTCCAGAGAGAAGGGAGCAGGAGACTGGGCTCCAGAGAGAAGAAGGCAGGAGACTGGGCTCCAGAGAGAAGGGAGCAGGAGACTGGGCTCCAGAGAGAAGAAGGCAGGAGATTGGGCTCCAGAGAGAAGGGAGCAGGAGACTGGGCACCAGAGACAAGGGAGCAGGAGACTGGGCTCCAGAGAGAAGAAGGCAGGAGACTAGGCTCCAGAGAGAAGGGAGCAGGAGACTGGGCTCCAGAGACAAGGGAGCAGGAGACTGGGCTCCAGAGAGAAGGGAGCAGGAGACTGTGCTCCAGAGAGAAGGCAGCAGGTGACTGGGCTCCAGATACAAGAAGGCAGGAGACTGGGCTCCAGAGAGAAGGGAGCAGGAGACTGAGCTCCAGAGAGAAGCCAGCAGGAGACTGGGCTCCAGAGAGAAGGGAGCAGGAGTCCGTGTACCAGAGAAAAGGGAGCAGGAGTCCGTGCACCAGAGAGAAGGGAGCAGGAGACTGGGCTCCAGAGAGAAGGGAGCAGGAGACTGGGCACCAGAGAGAAGGGAGCAGGAGACTGGGCACCAGAGAGGAGGGAGCAGGAGACTGGGCTCCAGAGAGAAGGGAGCAGGAGACCGTGCACCAGAGAGAAGGGAGCAGGAGACTGGGCACCAGAGAGAAGGGAGCAGGAGACTGGGCTCCAGAGAGAAGGGAGCAGGAGACTGGGCTCCAGAGAGAAGGGAGCAGGAGACTGGGCTCCAGAGAGAAGGGAGCAGGAGACTGGGCTCCAGAGGGAAGGGAGCAGGAGACTGTGATCCAGAGGGAAGAACATAAGAACATAAGAAATAGGAGTAGGCCAATCGGTCCTTCGAGCCTGCTCCACCATTGAATGACATCTGCCTCTCTTCCGCCACTATGTTCGCGCCCGGGTGGCCCTGGAGATGGAGCACGAGATGTCCGCCGGCACGCTTGACGCCTTTCGAGACCGGTGGGTGCCGCGGGGACTGGAGTGCATCATCACCCCCGGCAATCTAATTGTAATATAATTTGATAAGTTTTATTTAAAGTTTTGTTAATTTTCAGTTAATTTACAGTTAATTTGGTTCAATAAAAAAGAGGACCATTCAATGACATCATGGCTGATCTTCTGCCTCAACTCCATTCACCGGCCCTATCGCCATATCCCTTGATGCCCTTACTAGTCAGAAATCTATCGACTTCTGTTTTGAATATACCCAATGACTGAGCCTCCACAGCCCTCTGGGGTAGAGAATTCCAAAGATTCACCACCCTCTGTGTGAAAAATGTCTTCTCCTCTCAGTCCTGAATGGCCTACCCTTTATCTTGAGGCTGTGGCCTCTGGTTCTAGACTCCCCAGCCAAGGGAAACATTCTCCCAGCATCCATCCTATCAAGCCCTGTAATAATTTTGTATGCTTCAATGAGATCCCCTCTCATTCTTCTGAATTCAAGAGAATACAGGTCTAGTTTACTCAATCTCTTCTCATATGACAGACCCGCCATCCCAGGAATGAATCTCGTGAACCTTCGTTGCACTCCCTCTATGGCAAGTATATCCTTCCTTAGGTAAGGAGACCAAAATTGTACACAGTACTCCAGGTGTGGTCTCACCAAGGCCCTATATAATTGGAGTAAGACTTCTTTACTCCTGTACTCAAATCCTCTTGTAATGAAGGCCAGCATACCATTTACCTTCCTAATGGCTTGCTGCACCTGCACATTCACTTTCAGTGACTCATGTACAAGGACACCCAGGTCCCTTTGAGCATCTGCATTCCCCAATCTTTCGCTATTGAGGAAATACTCTGCCTTTCTGTTTTTTCTACCAAAGTGGATAACTTCACATTTATCCACATTATATTCCATCTGCCATGTTCTCGCCCACTCACTGAGCCTGTCGAGATCCCCTTGAAGCCTCTTCCCATCCTCTTCACAACTGACACTGCCATCTAGCTTTGTATCATCAGCAAATTTGGAAATGTTACATTTAGTCCCCTCATCCAAATCATTGATATAGATTGTGTATAGCTGGGGCCCAAGCACCGATCCTTGCGGTACCCCACTAGTCACAGCCTGCCATCCTGAAAAAGACCCGTTTATCCCTACTCTTTGCTTTCTGTCTGTTAACCAATTCTCAATCCATGCTAGTATATTACCCACAATTCCATGTGCCTAATTTTGTTCACCAACCTCTTGTGTGGGACCTTATCGAAGGCCTTCTGAAAATCCAGATACACCACATCTACCAGTTCCCCTTTGTCTACTCCACCAGTTACATCCTCAAAGAACTCCAATAGGTTTGTCAAACAGGATTTCCCTTTCATAAATCCATGTTGACTCTGCCCAATCTTACTATTAGTTTCTAAGTGCCCAGTTATTGCATCCTTTATAATAGATTCCAGCATTTTCCCAACTACTGATGTGAGGTTAACAGGTCTGTAGTTCCCCGTTTTCTCTCTCCCTCCTTTCTTAAATAGCGGGGTTACATTTGCTATCCTCCAATCTGCAGGAACCATTACAGAATCTATAGAAATTTGGAAGATGAAAACCAATGCGTCCACTATTCCAATGGCCACCTCTTTCAAAACCCTAGGATGTAGGTCATCCGGTCCGTGGGATTTATCGACTTTTAGTCCCATTAATTTTGCTAATACTGTTTTTTTACTAATAATAATTTCTTTAAGATCTCATTCTCGTCAGAATGCAGCAGGGGACTGGGTTCCAGAGACAAGGAAGGAGGAGACAGGGCTCCAGAGAGAAGGGAGCAGGAGACTGGGTTCCAGAGACAAGGAAGGAGGAGACAGGGCTCCAGAGAGAAGGGAGCAGGAGACTGGGTTCCAGAGACAAGGGAGCAGGAGACTGGGCTCCAGAGAGAAGAAGGCAGGAGACTGGGCTCCAGAGAGAAGGGAGCAGGAGACTGGGCTCCAGAGAGAAGAAGGCAGGAGACTGGGCTCCAGAGAGAAGGGAGCAGGAGACTGGGCTCCAGAGAGAAGAAGGCAGGAGACTGGGCTCCAGAGAGAAGGGAGCAGGAGACTGGGTTCCAGATAAAAGGGATTAGGAGACTGGGCTCCAGAGGGAAGGGAGCAGGAGACTGTGCTCCAGAGGGAAGAACATAAGAACATAAGAAATAGGAGCAGGAGTAGGCCATTCGGTCCTTCGAGCCTGCTCCACCATTGAATGACATCTGCCTCTCTTCCGCCACTATGTTCGCGCCCGGGTGGCCCTGGAGATGGAGCACGCGGTGTCCGCCGGCACGCTTGACGCCTTTCGAGACCGGTGGGTGCCACGGGGACTGGAGTGCATCGTCACCCCCGGCAAGGTAATTGTAATTTAATTTGATAAGTTTTATTTAAAGTTTTGTTAATTTTCAGTTAATTTACAGTTAATTTGGTTCAATAAAAAAGAGGACCATTCAGTGACATCATGGCTGATCTTCTGCCTCAACTCCATTCACCGGCCCTATCGCCATATCCCTTGAAGCCCTTACTAGTCAGAAATCTATCGACTTCTGTTTTGAATATACCCAATGACTGAGCCTCCACAGCCCTCTGGGGTAGAGAATTCCAAAGATTCACCACCCTCTGTGTGAAAAATGTCTTCTCCTCTCAGTCCTGAATGGCCTACCCTTTATCTTGAGGCTGTGGCCCCTGGTTCTAGACTCCCCAGCCAAGGGAAACAATCTCCCAGCATCCATCCTATCAAGCCCTGTAATAATTTTGTATGCTTCAATGAGATCCCCTCTCATTCTTCTGAATTCAAGAGAATACAGGCCTAGTTTACTCAATCTCTTCTCATATGACAGACCCGCCATCCCAGGAATCAATCTCGTGAACCTTCGTTGCACTCCCTCTATGGCAAGTATATCCTTCCTTAGGTAAGGAGACCAAATTTGTACACAGTACTCCAGGTGTGGTTTCACCAAGGCCCTATATAATTGAAGTAAGACTTCTTTACTCCTGTACTCAAATCCTCTTGTAATGAAGGCCAGCATACCACTCGCCTTCCTAATGGCTTGCTGCACCTGCACATTCACTTTCAGTGACTCATGTACAAGGACACCCAGGTCCCTTTGAGCATCTGCATTCCCCAATCTTTCGCTATTGAGGAAATACTCTGCCTTTCTGTTTTTTCTACCAAAGTGGATAACTTCACATTTATCCACATTATATTCCATCTGCCATGTTCTCGCCCACTCACTGAGCCTGTCGAGATCCCCTTGAAACCTCTTCACATCCTCTTCGCAACTGACACTGCCACCTAGCTTTGTATCATCAGCAAATTTGGAAATGTTACATTTAGTCCCCTCATCCAAATCATTGATATAGATTGTGTATAGCTGGGGCCCAAGCACCGATCCTTGCGGTACCCCACTAGTCACAGCCTGCCATCCTGAAAAAGACCCGTTTATCCCTACTCTTTGCTTTCTGTCTGTTAACCAATTCTCAATCCATGCTAGTATAATACCCACAATTCCATGTGCCTAATTTTGTTCACCAACCTCTTGTGTGGGACCTTATCGAAGGTCTTCTGAAAATCCAGATACACCACATCTACCAGTTCCCCTTTGTCTACTCCAGTAGTTACATCCTCAAAGAACTCCAATAGGTTTGTCAAACAGGATTTCCCTTTCATAAATCCATGTTGACTCTGCCCAATCTTACTATTAGTTTCTAAGTGCCCAGTTATTGCATCCTTTATAATAGATTCCAGCATTTTCCCAACTACTGATGTGAGGCTAACAGGTCTGTAGTTCCCCGTTTTCTCTCTCCCTCCTTTCTTAAATAGCTGGGTTACATTTGCTATCCTCCAATCTGCAGGAACCGTAACAGAATCTATAGAAATTTGGAAGATGAAAACCAATGCGTCCACTATTCCAATGGCCACCTCTTTCAAAACCCTAGGATGTAGGTCATCCGGTCCGTGGGATTTATCGACTTTTAGTCCCATAAATTTTGCTAGTACTGTTTTTTTACTAATAATTTCTTTAAGATCTCATTCTCGTCAGTAGGGAGCAGGGGACTGGGTTCCAGAGACAAGGAAGGAGGAGACAGGGCTCCAGAGAGAAGGGAGCAGGAGACCGGGCTCCAGAGAGAAAGGAGCACGAGACTGGGTTCCAGAGAGAAGGGAGCAGGTGTCCATGCACCAGAGAGAAGGGAGCAGGAGACTGGGCTCCAGAGAGAAGGGAGCAGGTGTCCATGCACCAGAGAGAAGGGAGCAGGAGACTGGGTTCCAGAGAGAAGGGAGCAGGAGAATGGGTTCCAGAGAGAAGGGAGCAGGAGACTGGGCTCCAGAGAAAAGGGAGCAGGTGTCCATGCACCAGAGAGAAGGGAGCAGGAGACTGGGCTCCAGAGAGAAGGGAGCAGGAGACTGGGCTCCAGAGAGAAGAAGGCAGGAGACTGGGCTCCAGAGAGAAGGGAGCAGGAGACTGGGCTCCAGAGAGAAGAAGGCAGGAGATTGGGCTCCAGAGAGAAGGGAGCAGGAGACTGGGCACCAGAGACAAGGGAGCAGGAGACTGGGCTCCAGAGAGAAGAAGGCAGGAGACTAGGCTCCAGAGAGAAGGGAGCAGGAGACTGGGCTCCAGAGACAAGGGAGCAGGAGACTGGGCTCCAGAGAGAAGGGAGCAGGAGACTGTGCTCCAGAGAGAAGGCAGCAGGTGACTGGGCTCCAGATACAAGAAGGCAGGAGACTGGGCTCCAGAGAGAAGGGAGCAGGAGACTGAGCTCCAGAGAGAAGCCAGCAGGAGACTGGGCTCCAGAGAGAAGGGAGCAGGAGTCCGTGTACCAGAGAAAAGGGAGCAGGAGTCCGTGCACCAGCGAGAAGGGAGCAGTAGACTGGGCTCCAGAGAGAAGGGAGCAGGAGACTGGGCTCCAGAGAGAAGGGAGCAGGAGACTGGGCACCAGAGAGAAGGGAGCAGGAGACTGGGCTCCAGAGAGAAGGGAGCAGGAGACTGGGCTCCAGAGAGAAGGGAGCAGGAGACTGGGCTCCAGAGAGAAGGGAGCAGGAGACTGGGCTCCAGAGGGAAGGGAGCAGGAGACTGTGATCCAGAGGGAAGAACATAAGAACATAAGAAATAGGAGTAGGCCAATCGGTCCTTCGAGCCTGCTCCACCATTGAATGACATCTGCCTCTCTTCCGCCACTATGTTCGCGCCCGGGTGGCCCTGGAGATGGAGCACGAGATGTCCGCCGGCACGCTTGACGCCTTTCGAGACCGGTGGGTGCCGCGGGGACTGGAGTGCATCATCACCCCCGGCAATCTAATTGTAATATAATTTGATAAGTTTTATTTAAAGTTTTGTTAATTTTCAGTTAATTTACAGTTAATTTGGTTCAATAAAAAAGAGGACCATTCAATGACATCATGGCTGATCTTCTGCCTCAACTCCATTCACCGGCCCTATCGCCATATCCCTTGATGCCCTTACTAGTCAGAAATCTATCGACTTCTGTTTTGAATATACCCAATGACTGAGCCTCCACAGCCCTCTGGGGTAGAGAATTCCAAAGATTCACCACCCTCTGTGTGAAAAATGTCTTCTCCTCTCAGTCCTGAATGGCCTACCCTTTATCTTGAGGCTGTGGCCTCTGGTTCTAGACTCCCCAGCCAAGGGAAACATTCTCCCAGCATCCATCCTATCAAGCCCTGTAATAATTTTGTATGCTTCAATGAGATCCCCTCTCATTCTTCTGAATTCAAGAGAATACAGGTCTAGTTTACTCAATCTCTTCTCATATGACAGACCCGCCATCCCAGGAATGAATCTCGTGAACCTTCGTTGCACTCCCTCTATGGCAAGTATATCCTTCCTTAGGTAAGGAGACCAAAATTGTACACAGTACTCCAGGTGTGGTCTCACCAAGGCCCTATATAATTGGAGTAAGACTTCTTTACTCCTGTACTCAAATCCTCTTGTAATGAAGGCCAGCATACCATTTACCTTCCTAATGGCTTGCTGCACCTGCACATTCACTTTCAGTGACTCATGTACAAGGACACCCAGGTCCCTTTGAGCATCTGCATTCCCCAATCTTTCGCTATTGAGGAAATACTCTGCCTTTCTGTTTTTTCTACCAAAGTGGATAACTTCACATTTATCCACATTATATTCCATCTGCCATGTTCTCGCCCACTCACTGAGCCTGTCGAGATCCCCTTGAAGCCTCTTCCCATCCTCTTCACAACTGACACTGCCATCTAGCTTTGTATCATCAGCAAATTTGGAAATGTTACATTTAGTCCCCTCATCCAAATCATTGATATAGATTGTGTATAGCTGGGGCCCAAGCACCGATCCTTGCGGTACCCCACTAGTCACAGCCTGCCATCCTGAAAAAGACCCGTTTATCCCTACTCTTTGCTTTCTGTCTGTTAACCAATTCTCAATCCATGCTAGTATATTACCCACAATTCCATGTGCCTAATTTTGTTCACCAACCTCTTGTGTGGGACCTTATCGAAGGCCTTCTGAAAATCCAGATACACCACATCTACCAGTTCCCCTTTGTCTACTCCACCAGTTACATCCTCAAAGAACTCCAATAGGTTTGTCAAACAGGATTTCCCTTTCATAAATCCATGTTGACTCTGCCCAATCTTACTATTAGTTTCTAAGTGCCCAGTTATTGCATCCTTTATAATAGATTCCAGCATTTTCCCAACTACTGATGTGAGGTTAACAGGTCTGTAGTTCCCCGTTTTCTCTCTCCCTCCTTTCTTAAATAGCGGGGTTACATTTGCTATCCTCCAATCTGCAGGAACCATTACAGAATCTATAGAAATTTGGAAGATGAAAACCAATGCGTCCACTATTCCAATGGCCACCTCTTTCAAAACCCTAGGATGTAGGTCATCCGGTCCGTGGGATTTATCGACTTTTAGTCCCATTAATTTTGCTAATACTGTTTTTTTACTAATAATAATTTCTTTAAGATCTCATTCTCGTCAGAATGCAGCAGGGGACTGGGTTCCAGAGACAAGGAAGGAGGAGACAGGGCTCCAGAGAGAAGGGAGCAGGAGACTGGGTTCCAGAGACAAGGAAGGAGGAGACAGGGCTCCAGAGAGAAGGGAGCAGGAGACTGGGTTCCAGAGACAAGGGAGCAGGAGACTGGGCTCCAGAGAGAAGAAGGCAGGAGACTGGGCTCCAGAGAGAAGGGAGCAGGAGACTGGGCTCCAGAGAGAAGAAGGCAGGAGACTGGGCTCCAGAGAGAAGGGAGCAGGAGACTGGGTTCCAGATAAAAGGGATTAGGAGACTGGGCTCCAGAGGGAAGGGAGCAGGAGACTGTGCTCCAGAGGGAAGAACATAAGAACATAAGAAATAGGAGCAGGAGTAGGCCATTCGGTCCTTCGAGCCTGCTCCACCATTGAATGACATCTGCCTCTCTTCCGCCACTATGTTCGCGCCCGGGTGGCCCTGGAGATGGAGCACGCGGTGTCCGCCGGCACGCTTGACGCCTTTCGAGACCGGTGGGTGCCACGGGGACTGGAGTGCATCGTCACCCCCGGCAAGGTAATTGTAATTTAATTTGATAAGTTTTATTTAAAGTTTTGTTAATTTTCAGTTAATTTACAGTTAATTTGGTTCAATAAAAAAGAGGACCATTCAGTGACATCATGGCTGATCTTCTGCCTCAACTCCATTCACCGGCCCTATCGCCATATCCCTTGAAGCCCTTACTAGTCAGAAATCTATCGACTTCTGTTTTGAATATACCCAATGACTGAGCCTCCACAGCCCTCTGGGGTAGAGAATTCCAAAGATTCACCACCCTCTGTGTGAAAAATGTCTTCTCCTCTCAGTCCTGAATGGCCTACCCTTTATCTTGAGGCTGTGGCCCCTGGTTCTAGACTCCCCAGCCAAGGGAAACAATCTCCCAGCATCCATCCTATCAAGCCCTGTAATAATTTTGTATGCTTCAATGAGATCCCCTCTCATTCTTCTGAATTCAAGAGAATACAGGCCTAGTTTACTCAATCTCTTCTCATATGACAGACCCGCCATCCCAGGAATCAATCTCGTGAACCTTCGTTGCACTCCCTCTATGGCAAGTATATCCTTCCTTAGGTAAGGAGACCAAATTTGTACACAGTACTCCAGGTGTGGTTTCACCAAGGCCCTATATAATTGAAGTAAGACTTCTTTACTCCTGTACTCAAATCCTCTTGTAATGAAGGCCAGCATACCACTCGCCTTCCTAATGGCTTGCTGCACCTGCACATTCACTTTCAGTGACTCATGTACAAGGACACCCAGGTCCCTTTGAGCATCTGCATTCCCCAATCTTTCGCTATTGAGGAAATACTCTGCCTTTCTGTTTTTTCTACCAAAGTGGATAACTTCACATTTATCCACATTATATTCCATCTGCCATGTTCTCGCCCACTCACTGAGCCTGTCGAGATCCCCTTGAAACCTCTTCACATCCTCTTCGCAACTGACACTGCCACCTAGCTTTGTATCATCAGCAAATTTGGAAATGTTACATTTAGTCCCCTCATCCAAATCATTGATATAGATTGTGTATAGCTGGGGCCCAAGCACCGATCCTTGCGGTACCCCACTAGTCACAGCCTGCCATCCTGAAAAAGACCCGTTTATCCCTACTCTTTGCTTTCTGTCTGTTAACCAATTCTCAATCCATGCTAGTATAATACCCACAATTCCATGTGCCTAATTTTGTTCACCAACCTCTTGTGTGGGACCTTATCGAAGGTCTTCTGAAAATCCAGATACACCACATCTACCAGTTCCCCTTTGTCTACTCCAGTAGTTACATCCTCAAAGAACTCCAATAGGTTTGTCAAACAGGATTTCCCTTTCATAAATCCATGTTGACTCTGCCCAATCTTACTATTAGTTTCTAAGTGCCCAGTTATTGCATCCTTTATAATAGATTCCAGCATTTTCCCAACTACTGATGTGAGGCTAACAGGTCTGTAGTTCCCCGTTTTCTCTCTCCCTCCTTTCTTAAATAGCTGGGTTACATTTGCTATCCTCCAATCTGCAGGAACCGTAACAGAATCTATAGAAATTTGGAAGATGAAAACCAATGCTTCCACTATTCCAATGGCCACCTCTTTCAAAACCCTAGGATGTAGGTCATCCGGTCCGTGGGATTTATCGACTTTTAGTCCCATAAATTTTGCTAGTACTGTTTTTTTACTAATAATTTCTTTAAGATCTCATTCTCGTCAGTAGGGAGCAGGGGACTGGGTTCCAGAGACAAGGAAGGAGGAGACAGGGCTCCAGAGAGAAGGGAGCAGGAGACCGGGCTCCAGAGAGAAAGGAGCACGAGACTGGGTTCCAGAGAGAAGGGAGCAGGTGTCCATGCACCAGAGAGAAGGGAGCAGGAGACTGGGCTCCAGAGACAAGGGAGCAGGAGACCGGGCTCCAGAGAGAAGGGAGCAGGAGACTGGGCTCCAGAGAGAAGGCAGCAGGTGACTGGGCTCCAGATACAAGAAGGCAGGAGACTGGGCTCCAGAGAGAAGGGAGCAGGAGACTGAGATCCAGAGAGAAGCCAGCAGGAGACTGGGCTCCAGAGAGAAGGGAGCAGGAGTCCGTGCACCAGAGAAAAGGGAGCAGGAGTCCGTGCACCAGAGAGAAGGGAGCAGGAGACTGGGCTCCAGAGAGAAGGGAGCAGGAGACTGAGCTCCAGAGAGAAGGGAGCAGGAGACTGGGCACCAGAGAGAAGGGAGCAGGAGACTGAGCTCCAGAGAGAAGGGAGCAGGAGACTGGGCTCCAGAGGGAAGGGAGCAGGAGACTGGGCTCCAGATAAAAGGGATTAGGAGACTGGGCTCCAGAGGGAAGGGAGCAGGAGACTGGGCTCCAGAGGGAATGGAGCAGGAGACTGGGCTCCAGAGACAAGAAGGCAGGAGACTGGGCACCAGAGAGAAGGGAGCAGGAGACTGGGCTCCAGAGAGAAGGGAGCAGGAGACTGGGCTCCAGAGACAAGAAGGCAGGAGACTGGGCTCCAGAGAGAAGGGAGCAGGAGACTGGGCTCCAGAGTGAAGGGAGCAGGAGACTGGGCTCCAGAGACAAGAAGGCAGGAGACTGGGCTCCAGAGAGAAGGGAGCAGGAGACTGGGCTCCAGAGAGAAGGGAGCAGGAGACTGGGCTCCAGAGAGAAGGGAGCAGGAGACTGGGCTCCAGAGACAAGGGAGCAGGAGACTGGGCTCCAGAGACAAGGGAGCAGGAGACTGGGCTCCAGAGACAAGGAAGCAGGAGACTGGGCTCCAGAGACAAGGGAGCAGGAGACTGGGCTCCAGAGAGAAGGAAGCAGGAGACTGGGCTCCAGAGAGAAGGGAGCAGGAGACTGGGCTCCAGAGAGAAGGAAGCAGGAGGCTGGGCTCCAGAGAGAAGGAAGCAGGAGACTGCGCGCCAGACACAAGGAAGCAGGACACTGGGCACCTGAGAGAAGGAATTAGGAGACTGGGCTCCAGAGGGAAGGGAGCAGGAGACTGGGCTCCAGAGGGAATGGAGCAGGAGACTGGGCTCCAGAGAGAAGGGAGCAGGAGACTGGGCACCAGAGAGAAGGGAGCAGGAGACTGGGCTCCAGAGAGAAGGGAGCAGGAGACTGGGCTCCAGAGACAAGAAGCAAGAAGAGGGGAGAGGGGTCTGGGTCTAAAAGCCGACAAATCCCCTTGATCTGATGGCCTGCATCCTAGGGTTCTAAAAGAGGTGGCTGCAGAGATAGTAGTGATAATTGTGATTTTCCAAAATTCCATAGATTCAAAAACGGTCCCAGTGGATTGGAAGGTAGCAAATGTCACCCCGCTATTCAAGAAAGAAGGGAGAGAGAAAACAGTTAGCCTGACATCAGTCGTCGGGAAATTGCTGGAATCCATTATTAAGGAAGTGGTAACTGGGCACTTAGAAAATTATAATGGGCTGTATTTTCCGATCGGAGGCTTCCCGCGTTCCCGAAGGCCGATTTTAACAGGATAAGGCAGGATCTGGCCAAAATTGACTGGGATCAGCTGCTTGTAGGAAAATCCGCATCGGAGCAATGGGATTCTTTCAGAAGGGAGATTGAGATCATACAATGGCAGCATGTTCCCGTAAAGGTCAAGGGTGGTTCCAAAAACCCCAGGGAACCTTGGATGTCAGGGGATATACGAGAATGGATCAGGAAAAAAAGGAGGGCTTTGGCAGATACAAAATGCAAAAGACGGAGGAAGCCCTAGAGGAGTACAAAAAGTGCAGGGGGATACTTAAAAAATAAATTAGGAGATCAAGGAGGGGCCATGAAATAACACTGGCGAGCAAAATAAAGGAAAATCCTAAGATGTTTTATAAGTATATTAAGGGTAAGAGGATAACTAGGGAAAAAATAGGGCCCATTAGGGACAAAAGTGGCAATCAGTGTATGGAGCCGGAAGATGTAGGTGGGGTTCTAAATGAATTTTTTGCATCTGTTTTCACTATGGAGAAGGACGATGCAGACATAAAATTAGGGCAGGGGGACTGTGATATACTCGAACATTTTAACATCGAGAGGGAGGAGGTATTGGCGGTTTTAGCAGGTCTAAAAATGGATAAATCCCCAGGTCCGGACGGAATGTATCCCAGGCTGCTGTGTGAGGCAAAGGAGGAGATTGCGGGGGCTCTAACACATATATTCAGAACCTCTCTGGCCACAGGGGATGTGCCAGAGGACTGGAGAACCGCTAATGTAGTACCATTATTCAAGAAAGGGAGTAGGGAAAAACCGGGGAACTACAGGCCAGTGAGCCTAACATCAGTGGTAGGAAAATTATTGGAAAAAATTCTGAGGACAAAATTAGTCTCCACTTGGAGAGGCAAGGATTAATCATGGTTAGCCAACATGGCTTTGTCAAGGGAAGATCATGTCTGACTAATTTGATTGAATTTTTTGAGGGGTTGACTAGGTGTGTGGATGAGGGTAACGCAGTGGATGTGGTATACATGGATTTCAGTAAGGCCATCGATAAAGTTCCGCACAGGAGACTGGTCAAGAAGGTAA
Source organism: Squalus acanthias (assembly GCA_030390025.1). NCBI lineage: Eukaryota > Metazoa > Chordata > Chondrichthyes > Squaliformes > Squalidae > Squalus > Squalus acanthias. Next base: position 96,117,370 of record CM059431.1, read on the forward strand.
GAGCCCATGGAATCCAGGGTGCCTTGGCACATTGGATACAAAACTGGCTCAGTGGCAGAAGGCAGAGGGTGATGGTCGAAGGTTGTTTTTGTGACTGGAAGCCTGTGGCCAGTGGGGTACCACAGGGATCGGTGCTGGGTCCCTTGCTGTTTGTGGTCTACATTAACGACTTGGATATGAATGTAAAAGGTATGATCAGTAAGTTCGCAGACGATACAAAAATTGGTAGGGTGGTAAATAGCGAGGAGGGTAGCCTCAGTCTGCAGGACGATATAGATGGGTTGGTCAGATGGGCGGAACAGTGGCAAATGGAATTTAATCCGTAAAAGTGTGAGGTGATGCACTTTGGAGGGACTAACAAGGCAAGGGAATACACAATGAATGGTAAGACCCTAGGCAAGACGGAGGGTCAGAGGGATCTTGGTGTGCAACTACACAGATCCCTGAAGGCGGCGGAACAGGTGGATAAGGTGGTAAAAAAGGCATATGGGATACTTGCATTCATTAGCCGAGGCATAGAATATAAGAGCAAGGAGGTTATGATGGAGCTGTATAAAACACTGGTTAGGCCACATCTGGGATACTGTGTGCAGTTCTGGTCGCCACACTACAGGAAGGATGTGATCGCTTTGGAGAGGGTGCAGAGGAGATTCACCAGAATGTTACATGGGCTGGAGTGCTTCAGCTATGAAGAGAGACTGGGCAGATTGGGTTTGTTTTCCTTGGAGCAGAGGAGGCTGAGGGGGGACATGATTGAGGTGTACAAAATTATGTGTGGCATAGATAGGATGGATACTAAGGAGCTTTTTCCCTTAGTAGAGGGGTCTATAACAAGGGGGCATAGATTCAAGGTAAAGGGCGGGAGGTTTAGAAGGGATTTGAGAAAGAACTTTTTCACCCAGAGGGTGGTTGGAATCTGGAACTCACTGCCTGAATGGGTTGTGGAGGCAGGAACCCTCACAACATTCAAGAAGCATTTGGATGAGCACTTGAAATGTAAACTCCAATGAGTAAAGTCCCAACCTGCTCAACCTTTTTTCATAAGACAACCCCTTCATCTCAGGAATCAGCCTAGTAAACCTTCTCTGAACTGCCTCCAATGCAAGTCAACCCCCTCATCTCAGGTTGATTCCTGTGATGAGGGGGTTGACTTATGAAGAAATGTTGAGCAGGTTGGGCCTATACTCATTGGAATTTAGAAGAATGAGAGGTGATCTTATTGAAACATATAAGATACTGAGGGGGCTCGACAAGGTAGATGCAGAGAGGATGTTTCCCCTCGTGGGGAAATCTAGAACTCGGGGGCATAGTTCAGAATAAAGGGTCGCCCTTTTAGAACTGAGATGAGGAGGAATTTCTTCTCTCAGAGGGTCGTAAATCTGTGGAATTCTCTGCCCCAGAGAGCCGTGGAGGCTGGGTCATTAAATACATTTAAGGTGGAGATAGACAGATTTTTGCAGGATAAGGGAGTGAAGGGTGATGGGGAGCGGGCAGGGAAGTGGCTTTGAGTCTAAGATCAGCCATGATCTTATTGAATGGCGGAGCAGGCTCGAGGTGCCAAGTGGCCTATTCCTGCTCCTATTTCTTATGTTCTTATGTTCTTATCCCTCCTTAAATAAGGAGACTAAAACTGCACACAGTACTCCAGATGTGGTCTCACCAGCACCCTGTACAGTTGTAGCAAGACTTCCCTACTTTAATACTCCATCCTCCTTGCAATAAGGGCCAACATTCCATTTGCCTTCCATTTACTTGCTGTACCTGCATGCTAACCTTTTGTGTTTAAAGTACGAGGACCCCCAGATCCCTCTGTACCACAGCATTTTGTAGTCTCTCTCCATTTTAATAATAATTTGCTTTTTTATTCTTCCTACCAAAGTGGATAACCTCACATTTTCCCACATTATACTCCAGCTGCCAAATTTTTGCCCACTCACTTAACCCATCTATATCCCTTTACAGACTCTTTGTATCCTCCTCACAACTTGCATTCCCACCTATCTTTGTATCGTCAGCAAATTTAGCTACAGTACACTCGGTCCCTTCATCCAAGTCATTAATATAGATACAATAGCAAAATACTGTGGATGCTGGAAATCTAAAGTAACAACAGAAAATGCTGGAAACACTCAGCAGGTCAGGCAGCATTGAGGAGAGAAAAACAGAGTTAACATTTCGAGTTGGGGACCCTTCGTCAGAACTGTTCTGACGAAGGGTCCCCGACTCGAACCGTTGACTCTGTTTCTCTCTCCTCGATGCTGCCTGACCTGCTGAGTGTTTCCAGCATTTTCTGTTATCATTAATATAGATGTCATGTTCAAAAATATTTTGAATTATTCGTGAAACATCTTTCTCTTTTGTTGGGCTGGATAAGATATTTAAGAATTACTAATAAAGGCAGCATGCTTATAGACCTCAGATGGACTTTCTCCATATTTATAAAATATATAATACATTTTTTAGATAGAGGGCATTTATCACGCCATTTGGAAGAAATGGATTACTTCTGAGGTGCAGTCATTGTTGTTATGTAGGCAAACGTGGCAGCCACATTGCACACAGCAAGGTCTCACAGAGAATAGTGAGATGAGTAATTATTACATAGAATGTTTATACCTAGATCCCTTTGCTCCTCTACCCCATTTAGACTCTTATTTTCTAAGGAATATGTAGCTTCCTTGTTCTTCCTAGCAAAACGTCCCACCTCACACTTAGCTATATTGAAATTAATTCGCCAATTACACGTCCATTCTGCAAGTTTATTAATGCCTTCTTCTAAGTCAATCTGTTTTTGGTTAAGGGAAGAATGTTGGCCAGGATATTGGAAGAACTCCTTACCCTACTTGGAATAGTGCCATGGGATCATTAACATCCACGAGAACAAGCAGAAAAGGCCTTAGTTTAACTTCTCATCCAAAAGATGCCACCTTCGACAGTTTAGCACTCAGTCAGTACTGAACTGTAGTGGCAGCCTAGATTATGAGCTCAAATCCTGTAGTGGGACTCACAACATTCTCAGAGACAAAAGAGCGACTGATTGACTTAAATTGACACAATAGTGTAGTGCTTATGGCACTTGACTACCCCCCACCCCCACTGCAAGTTATAAAATTAAACTCCAGAAATCTGGTAATTTGTGGGCTAATGGGCAGATTCACGAATGGCGCAGAAAAAATGATCATGAAGCTGTTTGATTGTCATAAGAACTCAACTGGTTCACTCAATGCCGTCAGGGAAGGGAACCTGCCACCCCTACCTAGTCCAGTCCACACGTGACTCCAACCCCACACTATGTGGTTGTCTCTGAAGTGGCCTAGCAGGCCATTCAATTACTAGAAGAAGGGTGTGGGCAATAAATATGTCTTAGCGTTGATGTGCAGGAATTTCATTTAATTTCACTCAGGTCATAAAATCATTACAGATAAACACAGAATCATACAATCTTAGAATCATACAGCACAGAAGGAGGCTGTTCGGCCCATCATGCCTATGCCGGCTCTCTAAAAGAGCTACCATTTACATAGGACATACAGCACAGAAACAGGCCATTTGACCCAACCAGTCCATGACAGGCGTTTATGCTCCACTTCAGCATCCTCCCATCTTTTCTCATCTATCAACGTAACCTTCTATTCCCTTCTCCCTCATATGCTTCTCTAGCCTCCCCTTAAATTTTTTTTATTCGTTCCAGGTTATGGATGTCGCTGGCAAAGCCAGCATTTATTGCCCATCCCTAATTGCTCTTGAGAAGGTGGTGGTGATCCGCCTTCTTGAACCGCTGCAGTCCGTGTGGTGAAGGTACTCCCACAGTGCTGTTAGGGAGGGAGTTCCAGGAGTTAAGTTTCTGGCCAATGGTGACCCCCAGGATGTTGATGGTAGGGGATTCGGCAATGGTAATGCCGTTGAATGTCAAGGGGCGGTGGTTCGATGCTGTCTTGTTGGAGATAGTCATTGCCTGGCGCTTGTATGGCGCGAATGTTATTTGCCACTTATATATATACTATTCGTTTCAACCACTCCCTCTGGTTTCAAGTTCCACATTCTCACCACTCTCTGGGTAAAGAGGTTTCTTCTGAATTCCGTATTTGATTTCTTGCTGACTATCTTATATTGATGGCCTCCAGTTTTGCTCTTCCCCACAAGTGGAAACTATTCTATCAAAACTTTTCATAATTTTAAAGACCTCTATTAGGTCACCTCTCAGCCTTCTCTGTTCAAGAGAAAGGAGACCCAGCCTGTTCATCCTTTCCTGATAGGTGTACCCTCGCATTTCTGGTACCATCCTTGTAAATCTTTTTTGCACCCTCTCCAGTGCCTCTATATCCTTTTTATAATATGGCAACCAGAATTGTAGGCAGTACTCCAAGTGTGGTCTAGAATCATAGAATGGTTACAGCACAGGAGGAGGCCATGATTTTGAACACCTCTGTCAATACTCCTCTCAACCTTCTCTGCTCTAAGGAAAACAACCCCAGCTTCTCCAGTCTATCCACGTAACTGAAGTCCCTCATCCTGGAACCATTCTTGTAAATCTTTTCTGCACCCTCTCTAAGGCCTTCATTGGACACAATACTCCAGTTAAGGTCGGACCAGTATTTTATGCAGGTTCACCATAACCTCCTTGCTTTTGTACTCTATGCCTCTATTTACAAAGCCCAGGATCCCGTTTGCTTTTTAAACCACTTTTTCAACCTGCCCTGCCACCTGCAATGATTTGTGCACTTATACCCCCAGGTCTCTCTGTTCATGCACCTACTTTAGAATTGTACCCTTTAGTTTGCATTGTCTCTCCTCATTCTTCCCTACCAAAATGTATCACTTCGCACATTTCTGCGTTAAATTTCATCTGCCACGTGTCCGTCTATTCCATGCCTATTCCCTCTTGAAGTCTATCACTATCTTCCTCACTGTTCACTATACTTCCAAGTTTTGTCTCATCTGCAAATTTTAAAATTGTACATCCAAATCCAAGTCATTAATATATATCAAGAAAAGCAATGGTCCTAGTACTGACCCCTGGGGAGCACCACTGTGTACCTTCCTCCAGTCCGGAAAACAACCATTTACCACTACACTTTGTTTCCTGTTGCTTAGCCAATTTCATTTCCATGCTGCCCCTGTCCCTTTTATTCCATGGGCTTCAACTTTGCTGGCAAGCCTATTATGTGGCACTTTATCAAACGCCTTTTGGAAGTGCATGTACACCACATCAACCGCATTGCCATCATCAACGCTCTCTGTTACCTCATCAAAAATCTCAATCTAGTTAGTAAAACACGATTTGCCTTTGACAAATCCATGCTGGCTTTCCTTAAATAATGCAAACATGTCCAAGTGGCTGTTAATTTTGTCCCGGATTATTGTTTCTAAAAGCTTCCCCACTACCGTGGTTAAGTTGACTGGCCTGTAGTCGCTGGGTTTATCCTTACACCCTTTTTTGAACAAGGGTGTACCATTGGTAGTTCTCCAGTTCCCCCATATCTGAGGAGGATTGGAAGATTATGGGCAGTACCTCTGCAATTTCCACCTTTACTTCCCTCAGCATCCTAGGATGCATCCCATCCGGTCCTGGTGACTTATCTACTTTAAGTACAGCCAGCCTTTCGAGTACCTCTTCTTTATCAATTTTTATCCCATCTAGTATCTCAACTACCTCCACTTTCACTATGACTTTGGCAGCATCTTCTTCCTTGGTAAAGACAGATGCAAAGTACTCATTTAGTACCTCAGCCATGCCCTCTGCCTCCATGCGTAGGTCTCCTTTTTGGTCCCTCCTACTCTCTCTTTGCCCCTCTTATTTCCTTTTTACTTTCCCTCTGAACATTCTATATTCAGCCTGATTCTCACTTGTATTCTCAACCTGACATCTGTCATACGCCCCCTTTTTCTGCTTCATCTTACTCTCTATCTCTTTCATCATCCAGGGAGCTCTGACTTTGGTTGCCTTACCTTTCCCCCTCGTGGGAATGTATGTCGACTGTACCCGAACCATCACCTCTTTAAAGGCAGCCCACTGTTCCATTACAGTTTTGCCTGGCAATCTTTGATTCCAATTTACCTGGGTCAGAACCATTCTCAACCCACTGAAATTGGCCTTCCTCCAATTAAATATTTTTACTCTAGATTGCTCCCTGTCCTTTTCCATAGGTAATCAAAACCTTATGATACTATGATCACTGATCCCTAAATGTTCCCCTACTGACAGTTGCTCCACTTGAACCATCTCATTCCCCAGAACCAGATCCAGTAATTCCTCCGTCCTCGTTGGGCCGGAAACGTACTGCTCAAAACAGTTCTCCTGAACACTCTTCAGAAATTCTTCCCCCTCTCTGCCCTTTACACTATTACTATCCCAGTCTTTATTAGGATAGTTGAAGTCCCCCATTATCACTACTCTACCAAGGTTCGATACAAGTTTAACATAACTTCCCTACTTTTCAATTCAATACTGCTAGAAATAAATCCTAGTGCTTGGTTTGCTTTTTTTATGGCCTTGTTGACCTGTGTAGCTACTTTTAGTGATTTGTGTATTTGTACTCTGAGATCCCTTTGCTCTTCTACCCCATTTAGATTCGTATTTTCCAAGTAATATGTGACCTCCCTATTTTCTTATCAAAATGTAATACCTCACATTTATCTGTGTTGAATTTCATTTGCCAATTATATGCTCATTCTGCAAGTTTATTAATTAGTCCCACTTCCATGCTCTTTCCCTATAGCCATACAATTTTTTCTTTTTAAGTAGAAATCCAATTTCTCTTTTGAAAGTTACTATTGAATTTGCTTCCACCACCCTTTCAGGCAGTGCAATCCAGATCATAACAACTCGCTGAGTAAAAAAAGTTCTCCTCATTTCCCCCCTGGATTTTTTGCCAATAATTTTAAATTTGTGTCCTCTGGTTACCAATGCTCAAATTTTTATTTCATGCGCAATCCCTTTAACTGGCTGCGCAGCCCATTCAAATTTTCGTGCATGTGCGGTTTCTTCCATATAAAAGCCGAGGAGCGGCCTGCGCGGGACCTCCAGACCATTGCATGGCCATGTGTCCACGCAGCTTAGTGGGAACATTGCTGGCTACCAACCCTCCTGCCAATTGAAACAGCTTCTCCCTAACTGCTCTATCAAACCCCTCATAATTTTGAACACCTCTATTAAACCTGGCCTTAACCTTCTCTGCTCTAAGTAGAACAATCCCAGCTTCTCTAGTCTCTCCAGATAACTGAATTCCCTCATCCTTGGTATCATTCTAGTGCATCTCCTCTGCACCCTCCAAGGCCTTGACATCCTTTCTAAAGTGTGGTGCCCAAAATTGGGCATAGTACTCCAGCTGAGGTCTAACCATTGATTCATAAAGGTTTAGCATTACTTCCTTGCTTTTAGACTCTATCTCTCAATTTATAAAGCGAAGGATCCCATATGCTTTTTTAACAGCTTTATGAACATTCTGAGAACAAATTTTAAATATTAAAATGAAATATTTGGAGTGAGCCTTGGCTCAGTGGTAGGATTCCCACTTCTGAGTCCGTAGGTTATAGGTTTGAGCCACACTCCAGACAGCCCTGGCAAACATAGACGAGGGTTCCGGTTTCTGAATACTGGGTTCAAGTCCAGGGGGGGACTCACCTCAGATGGGAGTAGAGTGGCCATCCCCCACGCTTCTAGACAGTGCTCCTGGTAAGGGGTTGTGAGTCAGTCTAATAACCTGTCCATGCAAAAAGGGACTTAGTTACAGAAAAAAAGCCAGAGCAGATCTGTTGGACGAATCATAGAATCATAGCATAGTACAGCACAGAAGGAGGACATTCAGCCCATCGAGTCTGTGCCGGCTCTTTCGAAGAGCATTCCAGTTAGTCCCTCCCCCCCTCGCTCTTTCTCCATATCTCTGCAATGTTTTCTCCTTCAAGTATTTATCCAATGCACGTTTGAAGACTATTATTGACTCTGTATCCACTACCCTATCAGGCAGTGCATTCCAAATTCTAACCACTCACTGCGTAATTTTTTTTCCCTCATGTCGCGTCTGGTTCTTTTATCAATTAGCTTAAATCTGTGCCCTCTGGTTATCGACCCTTCAGCCATTGGAAACAGTTTCTCTTTATTTACTCTATCTAAACCCTTCATGATTTTAAACAACTCTATCAAATCCCCTCTTAGCCTTCTCTGCTCCAAGGAGAATAATCCCAACTTCTCCAGTCTATCCACGTAACTGTATTCCCTCATCCCTGGAACCATTCTAGTAAACCTCTTCTGTACCCTCTCCAAAGCCTTCACGTCCTTCCTAAAGTGTGGTGCCCAGAATTGGACACAATACTCCAGCTGGGGCCGAACTAGTCTTTATATAGGTTTAGCATAACTTACTGGCTTTTGCACTCTATGCCTCTATTTATAAAGCGGAGATGCCGGTGTTGGACTGGGGTGGACAAAATTGAGAGGTCGCACAACACCAGGTTATAGTCCAACAGTTTTATTTGAAATCACAAGCTTTTGGAGCTATCGATCGCCCCTTCCTGAGGAAGGGGCGATCGATAGCTCCGAAAGCTTGTGATTTCAAATAAAACTGTTGGGACTATAACCTGGTGTTGTGCGACCTCTCTATTTATAAAGCCCAGGATCCCATATGCATATTAACTGATTTGTTAGCCTGTCCAACCACCTTCAAAGATTTGTTCTCAAACACCCCCAGGTCTCTCTTCTTTAAAATCCTTTTAATATTTTAAACACCTCGATCTTCTTTATGCATGGGAATACAAGTCAAGTTTATGTAATCTGTCCTCCTAATTTAACCATTTTAGCTCCAGTATCATCTGTTGAATCTACGCTGCACCCCCTGCAAGGCCAATATATCCTTCCTGAGGTGCGGTGCTCAAAACTGAACACAGTACTCTAGGTGGGGTCTGACCAAGGCTCTGTCCAATTGAACTAGGTTGTCTCATGTGGCACTAGGCATGGAAGAGAAGAAGAAACATAGAAACATAGAAGATAGGAGCAGGAGTAGGCCATTCAGCCCCTCGAGCCTGCTCCGCCATTCAATGAGATCATGGCTGATCATCCAAATTCAGTACCCTGTCCCTGCCTTCTCTCCATATCCCTTGATCCCTTTAGTTTTAAGAAATATATCTAACTCCTTCTTGAATATATTTAATGAATTGGCCTCTACTGCCTTCTGTGGTAGAGAATTCCACAGGTTCACCACTCTCTGGGTGAAGAAATTCCTCCTCATCTCAGTCCTAAATGGCTTACCCCTTATCCTTAGACTGTGACCCCTGGTTCTGGACTCCCCGACCATCGGGAACATCCTTCCTGCATCTAGTCTGTCTAGTCCTGTTAGAATTTTATAAGTTTCAATGAGATCCCCTCTCATTCTTCTAAACTCCTGTGAGTATAAGCCCAATCGACCCAATCTCTCCTCATACGCCATTCCTGCCATCCCGGGTATCAGCCTGGTGAATCTTCGCTGCACTCCCTCCATGGCAAGAACATCCTTCCTCAGATAAGGCAATAAGTGTTTATTCAGACTTCTCAACTATTTAAATCTGAACATGAGCCACCTTATCCATTTTTTCCCATAAATAGCTGAACCATGCAAACTAGGAAGGTCCCTGATTTCCCAAGATGCATTGCCAGCGAGGACAGCTCCCTGCTGGCAGCACCAGATCTACAGGGGGGCAGGTATGAAATTGGACAAAAAATATTCATGTGTGCTATGCAGCCAGCCCTGGGGTCAGTGCCCGTGGAACTCTATCCATCAAGAATCAATTTCTTCAGGGGAAAGGGATGAAACTGGCACCAAAATAACATATTAATATGATGAGTAGCATTATGTCACTAAAGTCAGAGACATAAAACATTTATCTGACTTGTTCAGTTGCATGGTCATATTCTTCAGCATTTTTTATTAGAAATGTTATGAAATATGCAACATAACTAAGGCAAGTGAAAGCAAGCATTGTGTATCACTGACTGACTTATCAACAGGACATTCAGATTGATTGAATTTAGCAAAAACTGGATACCCCTGGAGAGAAAGCCTGGCTGGTGTGTGAGGTGCGAGATGTTGGAGAGCCTTCCTAAACCATAAATGAACTCATCCAGGGTGCATTTACAAGTTTAGCATTGGTGTACAGGGAGTCTCATTCCATTTCACTTTAATATTAGATCACAAGATAATTATGGATGAGCAAGGCCATTCATTCCATTTTAGTTCATCTATCCAGAGAGGTCCTAATGTCCCCCCAGTGGAGTATCCAATTGTTTCTTAACTAATTCCAGGGTTAGGAACATAAAAATAGGCATAAGCCATTTCGCCCCTCGAGTCTGTTCCGCCATTCAATGAGATCATGGCTGATCTGTGACCTAACTCCATATACCCGCCTTTTCCCCATATCCCTTAATACCTTTGGTTAACAAAAATCTAGCAATCAGATTTAAAATTACCAATTGGCCTAGCATCAACTGCCGTTTGCAGAAGAGAGTTCCGAACTTCTACCACCCTTTGCGTGTAGAAGTGTTTCCTAACTTCACTCCTAAAAGGCCTGGCTCTAACTTTTAGGCTATGTCCCCCAGTCCTAGACTTCTCAACCAGCAGAAATAGTTTCTCTCTAGCTACCCTATCAGTTACCCTTAATATCGTGAAACTTCAATCAAATCACCCTTTAACCTTCTAAATTCCAGGGAATGCAACCCTCCTTTCCTTCTCCACTACTCTATCTATAATGTTGATATATAAATTTGATGTATCACTCTTCGGCCTGGCTCTTGATTTAGACTCCATTTCCACTTTAATTGTCTTGTTACAATTGTGGTGTAAATGGATCCTTGGTTATGCTGCCTCATTCCACTAGACTAGCAGGTAATCTGAAGACAGAGCCCTTTCTCCATCCCATTAGACTGGCAGATTGCTTAAACTAGTCTCATGAACAAGAAGTGTCAAACACAGCAGTGGAGTCACCCTCTCCGACTGCCACTCTGTTACCAGGACCAGACAGAATCAATAAAACGGAAACAGGAGATTGCGTAAAGGACATAAAAAAACAAGTGTGAAAAAGAACAATCAGGCTAATGAAGCCTGCTCCATCCAGTCAATGTGCAACCTCGTTTTTTGTTCAGTGTTCACCCACCCCCTAACCACACAACCTCCTGGGAGAGGGGAAAAAAAGCTTTTGTTTGGTTTGGATCAGTGATGTTATTGCTGACAAATCATATGCTAATTAGTTTCAAAATATCTGCCTCCATGAAGCAGAGGATTGCTTATAAAGCTGCAAAAGATTGATTTTGTATCTTAGATCATTGGTCACCTCATCACTGGCTCAGTTGGATCACACGCCTTGCTGAATTCCAAGCCATAGAAACCACACCAGGTCCAAGACCGTTATCTTTCCATCTCCACACTCCTCTCCATTTCAGTTTAATGGGTTCTACTCGTCTGGAGGCTGACATTTAACCCCTGAGTTGTGAAGTGCAAGCTTTAACTGCTGGACTAGAAGTCAACCTTTACTTAGAGAATAATGTATACCTTGGTGTGATTACAATATCATATTCTAGTTAAGGGGCTTGAATGACAATCCTAAATTGTGACAATGAAGGATGTGTGGTTTTATAACCAGTTACATCCCTGATATTAGATTTCTACTTTTAAATCACTCATTGTATTACATGCTCTGATTCAAAGTGCAAAACTGTGCTCTGGTCAGTTTCTATGCTGAGAACTTCCATTAATGTTGATATCATCTGTCACTATGATTCAGGTCCTTAACCTGTGATGATATTCTCACTGGAGGGTTAATAAGGATTCCGTGTAATTGTAACTTTTATCGCCAGGTGATAGTGAATCGGGCGAGGTGTAAAATGGACTGCCGATTCGCTATCCCCCGTTTTTTGCCCTGCATAAAAGTTAATATTACCCCCAATGAGAGAAACATCCAGTACATACGATGAAAGAATAAGTAAGAATGTCTATGTCAATACAAATGTGAAAAGTCGCACAACACCAGGTTATAGTCCAACAGCTTTATTTGAAATCACAAGCTTTTGGAGCGCTGCTCCTTCGTCAGGTGAAGTGAAGAGATGTATATAGGCACAGCATATATAGTCAGAGAACACTGCCAGATGATTACAGTTAATCTTTCTAACTGCCCTTTATCACACCTCGGCAGAGAGATAATCACGGCAATCAAAGGTGTGGATGGTATCCAAACAGGTCAGTCAGGAAAACATTACATCAAAGACAATGAGGTGGGGTCACAAGGGGTCAAATGTGGCATTGTCTTTGATGTAATGTTTTCCTGACTGACCTGTTTGGACACCATCCACACCTTTGATTGCCGTGATTATCTCTCTGCCGAGGTGTGATAAAGGGCAGTTAGAAAGATTAACTGTAATCATCTGGCAGTGTTCTCTGACTATATATGCTGTGCCTATATCCATCTCTTCACTTCACCTGACAAAGGAGCAGCGCTCCGAAAGCTTGTGATTTCAAATAAAGCTGTTGGACTATAACCTGGTGTTGTGCGACTTCTCACATTTGTCCACCCCAGTCCAACACCGGCATCTCCACGTTATGTCAATACAGTACAACAAAAGCAAAATACTGCAGATGCTGGAAATCTGAAATAAAAACAGAAAATGATGGAAATACTCAGCAAATAAGGCAGCATCTGTGAAGAGAGAAACAGAGTTAATGTTTAATTATTAATGTTTCAGGTTGATGACCTTTCGTCAGAATTCCTGTTGTCACGATTTTGGGTCATACTTTTCTGTCACCATTCCCTGTTCAATTTTGCTATGTGAACTGATATAATGTACTAGCAGGCTCTGGCCACACAGAGGCTCGATGGAGCAAGTTCCTGTAGTCTGTCTCCCAACTCCATTGCCACCTTGTAGATAAAACTTATCAACTGACTGTGGGCAACACAACCAATAATTTACGAGTTATCTGAGATATTAAAACCCTTTTCAGAATGCTGTAAGACAAAGTCTCTCAGGAATCTGAACCTAAAACCTTAACCTTGCCCAAATTAAGCAAGTTGATGTTACTGTTAAGTACGTGAATTCTAGATCTTTTGATATGAAATTAAGAAGCAAGGGAGATCAAATGGTCCCACTCTTCTCTGCAACGGTACCTTTGTGGATCATTTATTGTTAACCCTTGTTGCTTAATCATACATCCTCAATGGATTAATAGGATGTCCAAAGTGAAGCTGGAAATAAGGTCACCTGCCAACTCGTCGTCTCAGCTCCTCTGATGGCTTAGTGTCTACATTAGGTCAGAAGGCCTGCAATTCAATGCTCAATCTGTGCTGAGTAAACTGATCCTACTCAGGGTAAGAGTTAGGGTGCTACAACTGACAGCGTTTCTGGGCTAGGGAAGAGCACACTCGGCTAAGATTTCCATCCTGGGTTGCTATCCAGTGACCCTTTCAAGATGGTAGAATATCTTACTAATTTCCTAGCTTCACACATGAAGAATGGCCACTCTTGGGAGAGGGGGTACCATTGGGTTTCCATAGAGCTGTAGGACAAATTCTACAATTTAACGCTTTTGGTGCAGAACTTTGGAACTGGAACGCACAACATGCATTCAGACATGGAGGTCATTGTACCAAATGCACGGCCCACATGGTTTATCCATTCATTTTAATGGATGAAAAATCATGCAATCACAAATCAGGTGCACTGGCCTCTGTGCCAAATGCCCAATATGCCTCCCATCACACGAAGCCCAATGTTCCCTCTAATTTTTTTGGCGCCATTCAAAATACCGCATATGCGTGGTTTTTACATTCAAAAGCTGGCAAGCTGGCTGCACAGGATCCCTGGAGCGCTGCACAGCAGCACAGCTTAAAGTGAACATTGGTGAAGCCTTGTACCAAATTGTAAAATTCATGCCCATACACCAGTAAGAGCCAGCACCTCCTTCAGGAGGATAGAGGAAAAAGAGAAAAATTTGTCAAGAACAAAGAAAAACATTAGAAAGCAACTGGCTGTCCCTGTAGGTGTGAAGGGATAATAACTCATCCTTGTACTGCAGTGTTGCACCCTTTCATGGGTGATATTTTCCTGCATATTCAGATTGACACAACTTTAAATTTGCTATTAAACTACTTAAGGAGAGATAAACTAGGAGATTATAGTCTAACATCTGTTGTGGGGAAGTTACTAAAATCTGTTATTAGGGACAGAGTGACTGAACACTTGGACAAACATAAACTGATCAGAGAGAGCCAGCATGGATTTGTTAAGGGTAATTCATGTCTAAGAAACCTAGTTGAATTTTTTGAGGAGTTAACTAACATGGTAGATAAGGGAGTGTCTATGGATATTATTTATATTGACTTGCAGAAGGCATTCAATAAGGTTTCACATAAGAGACTGTTAACAAAAATGAGAGCGCATGGAATTGGAGGCAACCTATTGTCATGGGTAAGGAATTGGTTATGAAGTAGGAGACAGTGATAAGGGATCATGGGTATGTACTCAAATTGGCAGGATGTGATAGTGCTGTCCCCCAGGGATCTGTACTCGGGTCTCAGCTTTTCACTATTTTTTTAAACGACTTAGATGAAGTAATAGAAAGCCGTACATCCAAGTTAGTAAGTAGTGTAGATGAGAGCATAAAGTTGCAAAGGGACATTGATAGATTAATTGAGTGGGTAAAATTATGGAATGTGATGTGGGGAAGTGAGAGGTCATCTACTTTGGACCTAAGAAGGATAGATCAGAGTATTTTCTAAATGGTGAGGAGCTAGGAACTGTTGAGGAGCAGAGAAATTTAAGGGTCCAAGTACAGAAATCACTAAAACTAGTGGACATTTAAGAAAAATAATTAAAAAGGCTAAGGAATGTTGACCTTCATCTCAAGGGGCAGGAATATAAAGGCGTGGAAGTTATGTTACAGTTGTATAAAGCTCTGTCAACCGTGAGGGATTATGGAGTGACCTCCTCAAATTCGGCTGCCCTCAAAAGTTTATCACCATCCTCCGCCTGTGTCAAAACGACATGCAAGCCGTGATCCTGACCAACGGTTCCACCACAGACCCAATTCACGTACGAACCGGGGTCAAGCAAGGCTGTGTCATCGCACCAACGCTCTTCTCGATCTTCCTTCCTGCAATGTTTCATCTCACCCTCAGTAAGCTCCCCACTGGAGTGGAGCTAATTTTAAGAACAAATGGGAAACTGTTCAACCTCCGTCGCCTCCAGTCCAGATCCAAGGTCGTCCCATCCTCTGTTGTTGAATTACAGTATGCAGACGACGCTTGCGTCTGCGCTCACTCGGAGGTCGAACTCCAAACCATCATCAACACCTTCACCGAAGCGTACGAGAGCATGGGCCTTACACTAAACATCCGTAAGACAAAGGTCCTCTACCAATCTGCCCCCGCCACACAGTACTGTCCCCCGATTATCAAAATCCACGACAAGGCCTTGGACAACGTGGACCACATTCCATACCTCGAGAGCCTACTGTCAACAAGGGCAGACGTCGATGACGAAGTCCAACACCGCATTCAGTGTGCCAGTGCAGCCTTCGGTCGCCTGAGGAAGAGAGTGTTTGAAGACCAGGACCTCAAACCCGGCACTAAGCTCATGGTCTACAGAGCAGCAGTGATACCCGCCCTGCTGTATGCCTCAGAGACATGGACCATGTACAGCAGGCACCTCAAAGCACTGGAGAGGTACCACCAATGCTGCCTCCGCAAGATCCTGCAAATCCATTGGCAGGATAGGCGCACCAACGTCAGTGTTCTCGCTCAGGCCAACATCCCCAGCATTGAAGCTTTGACCACACTCGATCAGCTCCGATGGACGGGTCACATTGTCCGCATGCCCGTTACGAGACTCCCAAAACAAGCGCTCTACTCGGAGCTCCAGCACTGCAAGAGAGCCCCAGGTGGGCAGAGGAAACGCTTCAAGGACACCCTCAAAGCCTCCTTGAAAAAGTGTAACATCCCCACCGACACCTGGGAATCCCTGGCCCAAGACCGCACAAAGTGGAGGAGAAGCACCCGGGAAGGCGCCGAACACCTCGAGTCTCTTCGCCGGGAGCAAGCGGAAGCCAAGCGCAGGCAGCGCAAGGAGCGCGCGTCAACCCAAGCACCCCACCCACCCGCCCCTTCAACCACCGTCTGCCCCACCTGTGACAGAGACTGTAGGTCCCGCATTGGACTCATCAGTCACCTGAGAACTCATTTTTAATGTGGAAGCAAGTCATCCTCGGTTCCGAGGGACTGCCTAAGAAGAAGATTAGACCCCTCTGGTTAGACCCCATTTAGAATACTGCAATCAGTTCTGGGAACATATCGGCACGTATCAGGAACATATCAGGAAGGATACATTGGCCTTGGAGGGGGTGCAGCCCAGATTCACCACAATGATACAATGGGGCTAAATAGGTTTAATTATGAGGGCAGAGTGCATAGATTAGGCTTATATTTCCTCAAGTATAGAAGATTAAGGGATGATCTAATTGACGTGTTTACGATGATTAAAGGAATTAATAGAGTAGATAGATAGAAACTATTTCCTCTGGTGGGGGAGTCCAGAACAAGGGGGCAGAACCTTAAAATTAGAGCTAGTGGAAATCTGGAACTTGCTCCCCCTAAAAGCTGTTGAGGCTATGTGAATTGAAAAATGCAAAACTAACTTTGATCGTTTCTTGTTAGGCAACGGTGTTAAGGGATATGGAACCAAAGCGGGTAAATAGAGTTAAGATACAGATCAGCCATGATCTAATTGAATGGCGGAATATGCTTGGGCTGAATGGCCTACTCCTGTTCCTATGTTCCTTCAGTGAAATATCCCATTAAGAGCAGGCTGGAGTAGGACTGCAATCAATGGTGACAGAGCTGGTTAGATCTGGGCCAGGGAAAGTGTTTAGAATGGAATTCCAGCTCAATTCATTTAAATCCTGCAAACTGAGCGATGCAACTCCATTTCTTCTCACACACATGTCATTCCACAGAAAATACCCATTAACTTCTTTGAAGGCTTTTGCTTTGTGGTACGGGGAGAAGACTTCAGCCAGAATTTTCTCAAGGGAGGTGGGTTGGGGGGCAGGTGGGCCTTCGAGGCAGGCGGGAAACCTGGGAGGCCCTGCCGACTTTAACGGCAGGGCCTGATTTGAACGTGAGGCCTCGGATTCCCGCCCATAGCCTGCCAGATTGAGAGGCTGGCTGGCTGCGGGCGGGTTGGCCTCAGATGCGAGTGGTTGGTCTGGGGGAGGGCTCGCGTGGTCCGGGGGGTCAGGGGTCAGCATGGTCGGGGATCAGTGGGGGAGTCGGGAGTCAGCATGGTCGGGATGATCAGGGATCGGTGGGCGTGGTCGGGGGTTGGCATGGTCAGGGATTGTGGGGAGGATCGGGGATTGGGGGTGGGGGGGTCAGCCGGGGATCGGCGCGGGGGGGTTTGGGGATCGGCATGGGCTCAGTCGGGGATCGCGGCAGGGGTGGGGGGTGAGTCAGCTGAGAATCAGGGATTGGAGTCGGCCATGGATCGGGGGTCGGGGATCGCGGGGGGGGTGTCGACAGGGGATCAGTGGGGTGGAAGAGTGGACTGGGGCCGGCCACCAGAGAATTGTGGCTGTCCCCGGTCTTCATCAGGCCTCTGATCTCCACCATGAGGCCCCCCGACCCCACTGATGATGCGATCGGAGGCCCGGAAGGGGGGCGTCAGGAAGGGACCCTGGATCCAGGAGGTAGGTATAGAGTCACTTACCTCCTGGATGCAGCAGTCCCCACCTCAGTTTAACTGCCGGATTTCACGAACAAACCCGTAACATCACTCGTCTCCATCCTTGCCTCAGCTCAAACCACACTGTTCGCCACCTTGGTGTCATATTTGACCCTGAAATGAGCTTCCGACCACATATCTGCAGCATAACTAAGAACGCCTATTTCCACCTCCATAACATCACCCGTCTCCACCCTTGCCTCAGCTCATCCGATGCTGAAACCCTCACCCATGCCTTTGTTACCTCTAGACTTGACTATTCCAACGCACTCCTGGCTGGCCTCCCACATTCCACCCTACGTAAACTTGAGGTCATCCAAAACTCGGCTGCCTGTGTCCTAACTCGCACCAGGTCCCGTTCACCCATCACCCCTGTGCTTGCTGACCTACACTGGCTCCTGGTTAAGCAACGCCTCGATTTCAAAATTCTCATCCTTGTTTTCAAATCCCTCCATGGCCTCGCCCCTCCCTTCTCTGTAATCTCCTCCAGCCCCACAATCCCCGGAGTTATCTGCGCTCCTCTAATTCTGCCCTCTTGCGCATCCCTGATTATAATCGCTCAACCATCGGTGGCCGTGCCTTCTGTTGCCTCGGCCCTAAGCTCTGGTATTCCCTACCTAAACCTCTCCGCCTATCGACCTCTCTTTCTTCCTTTAATACGCGCCTTAAAACCAACCTCTTTGACCAAGTTTTTGGTCACCTGCCCTAATTTCTCCTTATGTGGCTCGGTGTCAATTTTTTTTGTCTTATAATACTCCTGTGAAGCGCCTTGGGACATTTTACTACGTTAAAAGCGCTATATAAATCCAAGTTGTTGTTGTTGAATTGTGTGAAACCTGTCCACAGGCAGTTAAATTCAAAATGGAGGTGAAAAAAGTGGTTGCCAGCCTCATTACTATATTTAAATTAATGTAGCGCCCCCTGGGAGCAGGTCGGTCGCCTGTCTTACCTCCGTCAAAACCAGAAGTGGGCGGGTTAGAGGCGGGATCAGGTCGGGAATCCCAGTCTTAACAAATTAACTGCCCCCACGCTCCAAACCCACCCTTTTTTTTAGGGGAAAATTATGGTCTTCAGTTCAATTTTATCCACTTAAAGATCCAACTCTATGATTGTCCTGTGACCAGGTCAATCCACAGGTTGAATAATTACAACAAATAATCATCGGAATGGATTATAAACACAACTTTAAGAAAATCAGAAAATGGGATAATGCAATTAAAATGATATTATTCTCAAAATGAAGTTTAAGCTAAGTTCTCTTCTCATCTGCAAGTGATTAAAAGAAAGAACTTGCATTTATCTCATTCCTTTCGCATCCTCAGGATGTCCCAAAGTGGTTCAAGGCCAATTAATTATTTTGAACTGCAGTCACAGTTGTTACCTAAGCTAACTAGAGTACATCTAATTAATAAACTAGTAAAATATGTTCATGCAGTCAAATCATTCAGTCACAAATCAAAATTGTTGCGACAGTATACAAACTGATACAAGCTCCACACTGATGATCATTTATGTGGCACATTCAACTTCACACCGATACTGAACTTGTGCACAAAAATCAGTGGGCTCACCGTGACCTAAGGCACTGACCCTGTCAAATTATGTGGGGCCGGGTGGAAGTTACTCAGTGACACCTGCTCCACTTGGGGTGCATCTTGGGCACCTGCTTGCCAACCCAAGGAGGCTGGAAATTCCAGTGTAGTATGCAATCACTGGACAGGTACCAGACTTCCTGGAAAGAAGTCTGCTGTGCCCCATCGACCACATTCATAAGGGGGCTGAAAAATACTCAACATTTTAAACATATTCCACGGTCTAGGGCTTGACCCAGGCCTGGACTCCCATGTCAGCCCATTTCTGCCAGACAGCAGGCCAGTATACCTGCTCTCACTTGCTGTACCAGATTATTACTGCTCCAACAGGCCAGGGAATAGGAAACTCCCGGCCTGGAGTTCCCTTTCCTGGCCACGCTCCCTCTGATGCGGGTTACCATGTTTGAAGCAGGTGGAGGATGTGCCACAAATTAGACCCTGCAGAAAATGCCTATGAAGACTAGGCCCCAGTGTATCCAGATCCCGGCCTAATTTCTGGTCCTTCTGCTGTAGTTCCACCAGATTGCTGCTGCAGATTATTGGTCCTGTGGAGTGAAAATAGAGGCTTGAACTCACTCCAAATCAAATCAGAGTGAGACACTCTCCTTTGAATTTTACTGACACTCCATTTGTAGCTGCAAAATACACCTGTATGACAATAGGTTAAAAACATCAGCGGATAAACAGAGCACAGCTCATTACATCACCAGTAATGTAATGGTCCCTTAATTTTGCTGCTCATCGCTTATTGACCCTGATGAGATTTGAAACAAACAGATCAGAAAAAATTTCTGCCCCTCTCCCCCAAGCACTGTTATGCACATAATGCATTTTAATTTTAGTCTAATTCCCTACTAAGTTCATGGGGACAATTTCATACCGCCTGCAGATTGACCATTTAAGATTCAAATGTCAAAACTGCAGCGCTTGTGCCTTACATTTTAATGAGGCGGGTGTGCTCACCAAGGACGCTGCCGATTAGTGAGGTCTTTACTGGCTCAGTGGTTAAATTGGCTGCACGGGTAGCTGGAAATGCAGTCACAGCAGACAGGGGATGGCTTAAAGGGCTTTTTCAGCAACTAATGGCCTCAGTTGATTTGCCCTCTGAAAAAATTGACCATGATGTTGTCCGGCCACTTGCCATCTGTAAGGAGGGCAAACTTTCTTCAGTTGCAGTCATCACACATTCAACCCCACGGACTGGTAATCACATCTGATCTATTTCAGTTTAAACAAGTGGCAAAGATGGCTGGAAAAGCATGTAGAAGAATGAAGGTCCTCAGGAAAATGCAAGCCTAATTATCAGGGTTAATAACATTAGCTCTGGCTTTCAAGAAGCTGACGCTTTAACGATGATCTTATATGTGATCATTATTAAGTATCTTTCATATAGAGAGAAACTATTTCCGCTGGTTGTGGAGTCTAAAACTAGGGAACATAGCCTAAAAGTTAGAGCTAGGCCTTTCAGGAGTAAAGTTAGGAAATTCTCTACATGCAAAGGTTACTAGAAGTTTGGAACACTCTTCCGCAAATGGCAGTTGATGCGAGGTCAATTGTTAGTTTCAAATTTGAGACTGATAGATTTTTGTTAACCAAAGGTATTAAGGGATATGGGGAAAAGGCAGGTATATGGAGTTAGGTCACAGATCAGCCTTGATCTCATTGAATGGTGGAACAGGCTTGAGGGGCTGAATGGCTTACTCCTGTTCCTATATTGCTATATTTACACAATAAAGCCTCCATCTGCCAAGTGAAGGAATATTGCAGCATTGTTTATCAGGCTGTCCAGTAACATCATCTCTTCCTTCACAACTCAATACATCCATACAGACTAAATATCCTGGTGGGGAATCCATGCTAAGCAATTCTAAAGAGATTTGGGTAGATTGTCAGATTATAACTGGAGCAACACTCTCAAGAGTTGCTAGCAGGTAAAGTGGATCTCCCCACCAGGAATACAAGCATTGTTGCAGCTGTATCTCAACATACGAGGGCCAATATTCTGAGTCTGCGCTGGCAGTAGGAAGCCCCACCCACTGTTATGCATACTGGAAAATTGCTGCTGTGCTGCCTAAGATATTCTGTCCAGTCCCTAATGCCAGTGAAGGTGCAAACTCGGAAGCTCAGCCCTGCTACATCAACGCAACAAGTGAGGCAGAGCTGGATTCTCGACTGCATGTTGGAGGGAACATGGACCTGTTCCAAATCCTGGGTATGGGGTCTGTCATATTTGGAGATTTATTATCTTTTTTTTCTACATACAAAGGATTTGGGCATGTAATTATGAGTTGTATTTTCTATTGTCTGTACCCTAACAACAGTGGGCATGAGATACCCCTGCATGTTTCTAGGGTCCAGTGTTAGGGGCAGCAGAAGGGAACATTAAAAATGAAAAATGGCCCCTATTTTGATGAAATTTTCAGAAGGAGTATTACATCTTTAGCCAACAAAGAAGCCACCGACTGCGCTACACTGTCGGAGTTTCCGAGTCCTGCAGCAGCCAATTTCTGCTCCCCCTCCAGGAAGACTCCCCAGCAGAGGTTGGGAAATTTGCTCTAAGAGCTTCAGTCCTTCAGTAGTGGTCCTGCATCAAAAACTTTGGTCCTTCACTGAGGCACCTCGGTCCCACACTTAGGGCCCGATATTTACTTGGAGACGCGTTGGGAGTAGTGGGGGATCCGATATCTCGTTGGAAGCCCGAAAGGAAGTTCAGCGCATCTTTCTGTGGCTTTTTAACGCAGCCAACTCATTATCATTTTTTACTGTCCAATCCGCAGCAGCGGGCGTGATGTGGATCTGCATGACACAATTTCAACTCCAGTTTTCAAAGTGCCAATTCGAAGATGGAATCTGGAGGACTTGGGAGCTGAAAAGAGAGCAGCAACTTCAACAATGGATTTGAGATGGTCAAAGGCTGTGCCCCGGTTCAATGATGCCTCGCTTGATGTGCTGCTGGGGGCAGTGAGGAGTCAGAGAGAGATACTATTCACCAGCAATGGGAGGAAGAGAACCAGCTGCTGACACCAGGAAGGCATCACTGGAGGTAACACAAGAGGTCAGCAGCAGAAGTGTAGTGCCACGCTCCTGGATTCAACGCTTTAATGACCTAAGCAGGTCAGGAAAGGTGAGTACAGTTGCATATTAACCTACATACTGCTGTGCACATCACCCCAACCCCCTCACTCTGCCTTCTCAAGCCTACTCCATCACATCATTCCTCACACCTTGCATACTCACCCATCCTTCTTTTTCTATGCACTTCCTCACATCCCCATCCATCCATCCACCACTCCCACTCACCCTCATCCTTATGCAATTTCATGCCTCTCCCTCATAGTCACCCTCATTAAATGCACTCCATCGGGTGAACACATGCCATTACACTCACTCATAGATCTGTTCTTTCCATTGTTGCAGCAGAAGAGAGCACAGAACATAAAGGAGACGTAGAGAACTGGAGGTGGTCCTCCACACATCTCGCAACTTACAAGCGCAGAGGAAACGGTGCTGGAAATGAGGAAAGTTTCAGCATTCCTTGCCGTGGAAGATGGGGAGCTCCCAGGTACCTGTTGATACAATATTCGCGACCCTCGTCATACGGCACTCAGTCATGTTGACTTGATTTAAACAGCGAGTGAACTATGATCATCTTTCATAATGATAACTTGCAACATATTCTTACCTTGCCAAGACTATTTCATGTCTTTTATCTCCGACAGAGTCATCACGTATGCAGCAGAGGTCGGTGGAGGTCACCAACAGCGATTCCTCAAAGGAGCTGAGTCCTTCTGAGGGTGCACCGCCACAGGACTCATGCATATCATAAACCATCTCAGATACTCACACTTCAGTGGGACCACATAGGCAGATAGTTGGGTTTCACCTGGTGACTCACACTTCACAAGT
Organism: Squalus acanthias; assembly: GCA_030390025.1. NCBI lineage: Eukaryota > Metazoa > Chordata > Chondrichthyes > Squaliformes > Squalidae > Squalus > Squalus acanthias. The sequence goes on from CM059431.1 coordinate 96,140,596, forward strand.
GAGTAAGAGCATATGGTGGTTACAGGGACTGCAGTGGAGAGTCCACGTCAGTGGGCGCAGCACACTCCCAGCTCTGCTCAACTGGACATAGCTGCTGTACCCCGGGGGCCATCAATGAAAAGGAGGATCATTGAGCAGCAGCAGACAATGTGCGATGCACTGACAGGTCTTCCAAGCACACTGACCACAATTGCAGAGAGAATAGAGGAGTCCACCTCAAGCATGAGTTGGTTGCTGTCGCAGTGCATTGCAATGATATGTTCTTGCATGGATAGAATGGCTAGCTCCATGGAATTTCAAACGCAGCTATCAACTGAATCCATGCATGCCTTGAATATGGCTGTGCAGACTCTGGACGCCAACATGCCTGCCACCTTATATAGGATAACAGATCCCTTAGCCTTGGCCTTACAATGCCGCACTGATCTGCACCAAAGTGCTCACCACCACGGTTGTAGCACTGAAATGCTGCTGGGCCATGAGAGGGATGATGGCGAAAGGGGACATGGAAGTGGGAACTGTACTCAAAGCACTTCCACTTCTTACCTGTTGCCCCCACCCCAGTCTGTAGCCCACATGCTGCCTCATCTCCCTATGGCCGAGTTTGCCCTTGCACAGGTGCAGGTGGAGCAGTCTTTGGCTGGCTTCAAAACCCAGAGGACGTCAACCAAGAGCATCTCAGCAGTCAGAGCAGGGATCTGAGTAGCCTGCCTCTATCTCTGCTCAAGCCACAGGGGTTGCATCACATAGGAGTAGTAGGGAAAGAAAGAATAAAGCTTTGTAGTTGCAAAAAGGTGTATGAGAAAATGTTGTGTCGCATAAATATAATTTTGCACCACTTTCCATTCTTGGGCGCTGGGTGGCAAGTTGCCTTTTAACTTGTTTGATGATGAATGGGAAGACATGAATTCATGGGGACCAATGTGGGGGATGTTCAAGGGCTCATTCTGACTGTCGTCATTGCAAAGTTGACATAATTGTCAGCCCTGGCCAACAAGCCATCAGTCGCCTGTCTTATGCATTTGTGGATCGCCGACTGGGAGATCCTGGATATGTCTTTGGCAGAGCCCTAGAGGGATTCGATGGCAAAAAAGTTGAGGGGGTGGTGGCCACCAGGTCCAGCAGGGAGCAGGTCTTTTTCTAGGAGGCTGCAGATGTCATAGAATCATTGAATCATAGAAAGTTACAGCACGGAAGGAGGCCATTTCGGCCCATCGTGTCTGCGCCGGCCAACAAAGAGCTATCCAGCCTAATCCCACTTCCCAGCTCTTGGTCCATAGCCCTGCAGGTTATAGCATCCCAAGTGCACATCCAAGTACTTTTTAAATGTGGTTAGGGTTCCTGCCTCTACCACCCTTTCAGGCAGTGAGTTCCAGACCCCCACAACCCTCTGGGTGAAGAAATTTCCCCTCAAATCCCCTCTAAACCTTCCCCCAATTACTTTAAATTTGTGCCCCCTGGTTTTTGACCCCTCTGCTAAGGGAAATAGGTCCTTTCTATCCACTTTATCTATGCCCCTCATAATTTTATACACATCAATAAGGTCTCCCCTCAGCCTCCTCTGTTCCAAGGAAAACAGACCCAGCCGATCCAGTCTTTCCTCATAGCTAAGATTCTCTACTCCCGGCAACATCCTTGTAAATCTCCTCTGTACCCTCTCTAGTGCAATCACATCTTTCCTGTAATGTGGTGACCAGAACTGCACGCAGTACTCTAGCTGAGGCCTAACTAGTGTTTTATACAGTTGAAGCATAACCCCCCTGCTCTTGTATTCTATGCCACGGCTAATAAAGGCAAGCATTCCGTATGCCTTCTTAACCGCCTTATCTACTTGGCCTGCTACCTTCAGGGATCTGTGGACATGCACTCCAAGGTCCCTTTGTTCCTCTATGCTACTCAGTGTCCTACCATTTAATGTGTATTCCCTTTCCTTGTTAGCCCTCCCCAAATGCATTACCTCACACTTCTCCGGATTGAAATCCATTTGCCACTGTTCTGCCCACCTGACCAATTTATTGATATCTTCCTGCAGTCTACAGCTTTCTTCTACAGTATCAACCACACAGCCGATTTTAGTATCATCTGCAAACTTCTTAATCATACCCCCTATATTCAAGTCAAGATCATTGATATATACCACAAAAAGCAAGGGACCTAGTACTGAGCCCTGTGGAACCCCTCTGGACACAGCCTTCCAGTCACAAAAACACCCATCAACCACTACCCTCTGCTTCGACGATAGCAAAATACTGCAGATGCTGGAAATCCGAAATAACAACTGAAAACGCTGGAAAAACTCAGCAATCCAGACAACATCCGTGGAGCGGGAAAGAGAGTTAACGTTTCAGGTCGATGACCTTTCGTCAGAACTGGAAAGAGCCGGAAATCCAATAGATTTAAGGCCAGGATAAAGCTGGGAAAATGGGGAGGGGATAAAGGAACAAAAGGGGAGATAAAGAGACATTAAGAGATATGCAAGGCAAGAGGTGGTGTTAATGTGACAGGTTAAGGCTGAAAGAAGTGTGAAATCCACTGGCAGAATAAAGGACAGCTGCCAGCTTCTAGGAGGAAAAAAAAAGTTGGGGGGGGCCAAATAAAAGGGTGGATGAAAAAATAAAATATAAATGTGATTGGAGCTGAGGTTATGATCTAAAATTGTTGAACTCGATATTGAGTCCAGAGGGCTGTAGCGTGCCTAAACGAAAGATGAGGTGCTGTTCCTCGAGCTTACGCTGCGCTTCCGTGGAACAGTGTAATAGGCCGAGGACGGTGAGGTCAGAGTGGGAGTGAAGCGGTGAATTAAAGTGACAGGCGACCGGGAGCTCGGGGTCCCCCTTACGGACTGAACGGCAGTGTTCCGCAAAGCGGTCACCCAATCTGCGTTTGGTCTCCCCAATGTAGAGGAGACCACATCGTGAGCAGCGAATACAGTATACTAAATTGCAGGAAGTACAAGTAAATCGCTGTTTCACCTGGAAGGGGTGTTTGGGGCCCTGGACAGTGGGAAGAGGGGAGGTATAAGGGCATGTGTTGCATCTCCTGCGCGTGCACGGGAAGGTGCCGGGCGAAGGGGAAGGGGTGCTGGGGGTGGAAGAGGAGTGGACTAGAGTGTCGCGGAGGGAGCGGTCCCTGCGGAATGCTGAAAGGGGAGGTGAGGGGAAGATGCGTTTGGTGGTGGGATCACGCTGGAGGTGGCGGAAATGGCGGAGGATGATCCATTGAGTGTGGAGGCTGGTGGGGTGAAAGGTGAGGACAAGGGGAACCCTATCGTGGTTCCGGGAGGGAGGGGCAGGGGTGAGGGCAGAAGTGCGGGAGATAGAACGGACACGGTCGAGGGCCGTGTCGACCACGGTAGAGGGGAATCCTCGGTTGAGGAAAAAGGAAGACATGTCGGAAGCACTGGTATGGAAGGTGGCATCATCAGAGCAGATGCGGCGGAGATGGAGAAACTGGGAGAATGGAATAGAGTCCTTACAGGAGGCGGGGTGGGAGGAAGTGTAGTCCAGGTAGCTGTGGAAGTCAGTGGGCTTGTAGTGAATGTTAGTCAATTACCTATCCCCAGAGATGGAGATGGAGTACCCTCTGCTTCCTGTCTCCGAGCCAGTTTTGAAGCCAACTTGATACTTTGCCCTGGATCCCATGGGCTTTTAACTTCGTGACCAGTCTGCCATGTGGAACCTTATCAAAAGCCTTGCTAAAGACCTATACACTACATCAAACGCACTACCCTCATCTACCCTCTTTGTTACCTCCTCAAAAAATTCAATCAAGTTTGTCAGACACAACCTTCCCTTTACAAATCCGTGCTGACTATCCTTGATTAATCCGTGTCTTTCTAAATGAAGATTTATCCTGTCCTTCAGAATTCTTTCCAATAATTTTCCCACTACCGAGTTTAGGCTGACTGGCCTGTAATTACTCGGTCTATCCTTTTCTCCCTTTTTAAACAAGGGTACCACATTAGCAGTCCTCCAGTCCTCCGGCACCACACCTGAAGCCAGAGAGGATTGTAAAATGATGGTCAGGGCCTCTGCTATTTCCTCTTTTGCTTTGCTTAACAGCCTGGGATACATTTCATCCAGGCCTGGGGATTTATCTACTTTTAAAGCTGCTAAATCCCTTAATACTTCCTCTCTCACTATGTTTATTTCATCTCATATTTCACACTCCTCCCCCCTGATAGCAATGTCTGCTTCGCCCCTCTCCTTTGTGAAAACAGATGCAAAGTATTCATTAAGAACCCTACCAATGTCTGCCACCACCTGACGAGACAACCTGAGCCTCCTGAGACATTGCTGTTCAGACATGTCAAGGAAATTCAGCCTCTGTCTGTAGACCCTGTGTCACAGTTAGTGCCTCCTGCGAGCTGCTCCCCTCTCTGCTGCTCCCCTCGCTACAGCCCCCCTCACTGGATTGGGCGCAACCAGCCTTGCCTGATCCCGTTAAACTCAGAAGTCGGTTTTAACCCCCCATCCGCACCCAAACCTACGCGTTCCTCCAGATTAAAATTCCCCTCTTAATGTCTCAATAATAGAACCTGCTCTCAGGGCTTCAGTCCTTCACTACTGGCCCTGCACCAATAACTTTGGTCCTTCACTGAGGCGCCTCGGTCCCGCACTTAATGTTTTAATAATAAAACAGAATCTTTGATAGTTAAGTGCAGTAAATTAGAGCTATAGCCTGGAGAAAGGATTGCGAATGAGCTGTAGTAGGGACCTTAAGTGCAGCGATACGCCCTTCAGCATATAAGTTAAATGTCTGAAGTGATAGGGTTCAGGTCCAAAGTGACTGAAATCAACTGAGCGACAAGCCATGTTCCTTATATCATTGGATTCATGGAAGGCCCACACCAACTATTGTTTGTGCTCTGTGTTTTTATCCTTGCAGCACGAGATGAATCCTATTTGGGAACAACTCTGGCTCTGTCTCTCCACCCTCATTATTGTCTCTGTCCCTCCACCTTCGGGTTGCCAACTCTGTTTGGAGGCATTATGTTCTGACCACGTGACATCTGATTATGTGACATGTGATCACATGACTTCTACAAATGATATTGCAATTACATTATAAAAGGTTGGGTTTGGGTCCCCTGTAGTTGAGTATCTTTGCTCGTGGTTTTGCACCAGAAGCTGTTGTGCGAGAAGTTCCAAGAACCAAGAGGCCAACTAAGAGCAGGCGAAGAGAGGAAACCAAGGGCGGGGAAGATGAGGAACCGAGAGCGGGGAAGAGGAGAGACTGAAGAGGGAAAACTGAGGGCGGGGAAGAAGGGAAACCAAATTGTGGGGAGCAATTTGCAGAGGGGAAACCAGAGCTGGGAAGAACTTAGATTCCACCAGTAACTAATGGTAACTCATACAAATTGCACTGATAGCTCATAGTAATATTGGTAACAATCCCCATATAACCAACAGTAACACAATAACTCACTGATATTCTTCTTAGGCAGTCCCTCGGAACCGAGGATGACTTGCTTCCACATTAAAAATTAGTTCTCAGGTGACTGATGAGTCCAATGCGGGACCCACAGTCTCTGTCACATGTGGGGCAGACGGTGGTTGAAGGGGCGGGTGGGTGGGGTGCTTGGGTTGATGTGCGCTCCTTGCGCTTGGCTTCTGCTTGCTCCTGGCGAAGAGACTCGAGGTGTTCGGCGCCTTCCCGGATGCTTCTCCTTCACTTTGTGCAGTCTTGGGCCAGGGATTCCCAGGTGTCAGTGGGGATGTTGCACTTTTTCAAGGAGGCTTTGAGGGTGTCCTTGAAGCATTTCCTCTGCCCACCTGGGGCTCTCTTGCCGTGCCGGAGCTCCGAGTAGAGCGCTTGTTTTGGGAGTCTCGTATCAGGCATGCGGACGATGTGACCCGTCCATCGGAGCTGATCGAGCGTGGTCAAAGCTTGGATGCTGGGGATGTTGGCCTGAGCGAGAACACTGACGTTGGTGCGCCTATCCTGCCAATGAATTTGCAGTATCTTGCGGAGGCAGCGTTGGTGGTACCTCTCCAGTGCTTTGAAGTGCCTGCTGTACATGGTCCATGTCTCTGAGGCATACAGCAGGGCGGGTATCACTGCTGCTCTGTAGACCATGAGCTTCGTGCCGGGTTTGAGGTCCTGGTCTTCAAACACTCTCTTCCTCAGGCGACCGAAGGCTGCACTAGCATACTGAAGGCGGTGTTGGACTTCGTCATCGACGTCTGCCCTTGTTGACAGTAGGCTCCCGAGGTATGGAAAGTGGTCCACGTTGTCCAAGGCCTTGTCGTGGATTTTGATAATCGGGGGGCAGTACTGTGTGGCGGGGGCAGGTTGGTAGAGGACCTTTGTCTTACGGACGTTTAGTGTAAGGCCCATGCTCTCGTATGCTTCGGTGAAGGTGTTGACGATGGTTTGGAGTTCGGCCTCAGAGTGTGCACAGATGCAAGCATTGTCTGCATACTGTAATTCGATGACAGAGGATGGGACGACCTTGGATCTGGACTGGAGGCGACAGAGGTTGAACAGTTTCCCGTTTGTTCTGTAAATTAGCTCCACTCCAGCGAGGAGCTTACTGAGGGTGAGATGGAGCATTGCAGCAAGGAAGATCGAGAAGAACGTTGGTTGAAGAGCCTTGCTTGACCCCGGTTCGTACATAAATTGGGTCTGTGGTGGATCCGTTGGTCAGGATCACGGCTTGCATGTCGTCGTGAAGCAGGCGGAGGATGGTGACAAACTTTTGAGGGCAGCCGAATTTGAGGAGGACACCCCATAAACCCTCACGGTTGACAGTGTCGAAGGCCTTTGTGAGATCAAAGAAGGCCATATACAGCGGTTGGTGCTGTTCCCTGCATTTCTCTTGTAATTGACGTGCGGTGAAGATCATGTCCATTGTGCCCCTTAGTGGGCGGAATCCGCATTGCGACTCTGGAAGGGGCTCTTCGGCCACTGGGAGAAGGCGATTGAGGAGGATTCTTGCAATGACTTTCCCTGTGGCAGACAGCAGGGAAACTCCTCTGTAATTACCACAATCGGACTTGTCACCTTTCTTGAAGATGGTCACAATTACGGTGTCTTTGAGATTCCCTGGCATGCTCTCCTCCTTCCAGATAAGAGAAATGAGTTCATGAATTCGCGCCAGTAGTGCTTCTCCGCCATGCTTTAGTGCCTCGGCGGGGATTCCATCTGCTCCTGAGGCCTTGTTGTTCTTCAGTTGTCGGATGGCCTTTTCAACCTCATGCCGGGCTGGGGTTGTGCTGAGATGGTGGCGGGTAGCATGCTGCGGGATGGAGTTGAGGACACTCGCGTCGAACACAGAGTCTCGGTTAAGGATATCTTCGAAGTGCTCCTTCCAGCGGGCACTGACTGCCTCTCTGTCCTTGATGAGTACCTCTCCGTTCTTGGTAGGGCCTTGGATGCTTGGGCCGTAGATGGTCTTGACTGCGCTAAAGAATCCACGCACGTCGTGGTTGTCGGCTAGCCGCTGGATCTCCTGCGCTTTCTCCACCCACCATCTGTTCTTTAGGTCGCGAGTTTGTTGTTGGACCTCGGCCTTCAGGCGTCTGTAGAGCTGCTTTCTTGCTCTTGAGTTCTGTTGCTGTTTCCAGATCAGGAATGCCTTACGCTTGCGGCTTATTAGCTCCTGGATCTCCTGGTCATTCTCGTTGAACCAGTCTTGGTGTTTCCTGGTTGAGTGACCGAGCGTCTCTTCACAGGTGCTGATTATGGAGGCCTTGAGTGCAGACCAGGTGCTGTGGGCACTCTGTGACTCTGCATCACTGGGAGTCGTCAGGTTGTTTGTGAGACGCAGGCTGAATATGGCCTTCTTAGCGGGGTCTTTGAGTGCTCCAGCGTTGATTTTCCTCCGGCATTGTTTCTGTTGCCGCCACTGTTTTGGGGCTACATTGATGGAGATGACAGAGCGGATTAGGCGGTGGTCGGTCCAGCAGTCGTCAGCTCCTGTCATGGCACGGGTGATGTGGACGTCCTTGCAGTCCCTCACTCGGACGATGACGTAGTCCCGCAGATGCCAGTGCTTGGAGAGAGGGTGCTGCCATGAAGCCTTATACTTGTCTCTCTGACGGAACAAGGTGTTGGTTATAACAAGGCCATGTTCTAAGCATTTCGATAGGAGGAGGGTACCATTGGAGTTGGCTTTCCCTACCCCCTCTCTGCCGATCACACCTCCCCACAGGTCTGTGTCCTTTCCAACTCTGGCGTTAAAGTCACCAAGGAGGATCAGCTTGTCGCCCGTTGGGACTCGGGACAGGGATTGTTCGAGGCTGGAGTAGAATTCCTCTTTGGTCTCGTCTGTGGCTTCCAGTGTTGGGGCGTATGCACTGATGACCGTAGCGCACTGGTTCCAGGCTAGGGTGAGCCATAGAGTCAAGAGGCGCTTGTTTATACCGCTAGGAGAGTCTCTGAGATGCCCAACTAGTTCATTTTTTATGGCGAAGCCTACCCCATGGAGGCTGCGTTCTTCTTCAGGTTTGCCTTTCCAGAAGAAGGTGTAGCCACCACCTTGCTCCTTGAGCTGACCTTCCCCTGCCCGCCGGGTCTCACTTAGGGCGGCGATGTCAATGTCGAAACGTCTGAGCTCCCGGGCAACGATAGCAGTCTGTCACTGTTGGGGTTGTCCATGAGGGTCCTGACGTTCCAGGTCCCGAACTTCATTTTAAAGGGTGAAAGATACCTCTGTGTGAATTCTTTGTCTATATATACAGGAAACTCTTTATTAACCGGCACCCAAATATCCGGAAATCTCTCTTAACCAGCAAAATTCTTGAGTAGGTAACCGGGGTTTTCCTTCATCTCTCGTTTAAAATTAACTTAAAAAAAAAACCCCGAGGCATTTGCCTTGTATCAGAGCGTGTAGATTGGGAGGGGAATGTGCAGCCCGGGTAGGCAGCGGACACGACAGATGGTCAGCTGGCGGTCCCCAGGGAGACGGAGCTCCGAATGCAGGCACATGTCAATGTGTATGGGGCTCTCGTACGTTGGGAGATATAACTCTCCATTATCCAGACTTTTTGATTAACCGGCACCATGCCGGTCCCATCGGTGCCGGTTAATAAAGAGTTTCCTGTAACTGGTAGATATAGGTGCAATGTCCCCATATCCTACTTGTAACTAACAGTAATTCTATAATCCTTTGATATTCACCCTGAAACCATTGCCAGAAATCCCCTGCACTGCACAAGCTGCAGTCAGGCTCCTCAGTTGATGCCACATTTAATAGGCCAATTTTACCAAAACCCACTTTTAATAGGCCCGATCTCTCTCCCTATCTCCTTGGTCTCTGGTTCTGTATGAAGGTGATAACTTTGAACTGGGAACCTCAGTCAGAGCCGAACTTTAGTTGCACGTCACAAGTTAAATCTGAACCAAACCGAGAGATTACACAAAAGGAAAAGTGAGAATCCTTGGTTTTGTTCCCTAGTTCCCCATTCGCCCACCAGTGGAAACAACCTTTCACTATTTACCTACAGTAAGGTCCCCAGGTTTTGCTTACCCCTTTACTGTGAGAAATGCTGGTCCCCAAGTATCCACGCCCACCATTCTCATTCCCTACCCACCCCACATGAAACCCAATCTCTTGAACACCATTCCCCAGTCCACTTCTCTCACCCAATCTCACATCTACTAATCCTCTATCCCAAGTTTCCCAAGCTCCCCAAGCTTCCATTCCTAGTCTCCCTCTCTTCCCCCCAGCCTCTATTCCTCAAACTCCCTCTCTCCCCCCCCAAACCCACTCTCGAGACTCAATTGCTGAGAGCACTCTGATTTCCAAGCCCTGCCATATAAGGTGTATTTCCTTTCCCTATTTGTACTTCCAAAATATATTTACTTCACATTTTTCTACATAGTTGGCAGATGCTGTTCAATCTGCCGAACTATGTAAGCCAGCCTCAGGGAATTCAGGTAAGTTTACTTTCGGGTTGTAGCTAGATGTGAGAAACTGCACATCAAAAACCAATGGCACCAGCATGTGTCTCACGCCATAGATATAGAAACAGAAAGACAAAAAGGAAGTGAGTGAGAGAATAAGAGGTGGGGATACAGGGAGAGGGAGAGAGGCAATGGGGTAGCAAAGACTGATAGGCAGGGGTGCACAACTGATATTTTATGCTTCTACGCTCCCTGGGTCACAACTTTCTGCCCATTAAAATAAATGGGCGTAAAATCACAGGGTGAGGAGCGCACAATGGAAACTCATGGTCTACAAGTCTGCTGTCGAAATAAGGGAGCCAGATTTAACAGTGCAAATGCTGTGAGCTCACAGACATAAGTTTCCTGGTATTCCAAGCTCAAACAGCACCAGTGTGAATGTGGCTAAGGAGAGACTAAAAGAGAGAGAGACTGAGTAGAGTGTTGCACACAAAGAGCATAAGAAAGCAAAGTGACAAATGTTCTTCAGTAGTGGTGTATCAGAGTTATGAACCAGGCTTGAACTAAGTGAAACCCTGAAATATGTTAGTAAACTTTTAACATTTTGTAAAGAGCAGAATGGAACAAATTAGTTGTTTTTTGCATTTATCTCCATGTTTTAAAAAGGACCAGACAGTTTTAAACCAAACCTGGATCAACTCAAAGCAGGGGAATCTCTCTTTGTTTTGGTTAATCAGTGCCAGCTTGTTTTTGGTTCACAATAAATGATTTATTTCATACTTAAATCACAGAAACGTGAACCGGTCCAAATATAGTCAATGGCAAAAAAGGGGAAATACTGGAAAAAATTATTCAGTTCCACAGGTCTATCTCGTTCATTATTTTAATAAAAACCCTTCAACACATAACAATCTCCATCAAGAGTAAAGGTAACAATCAGTCTCTCACATTAAACAGTCCCCTCTATTTGAATAGCTTTCCAAAGAAGTTTTCTATACAGACAGAAAACAAGCAGATTAAACTGGAAACAAAAAAAAAGAACTGTGGGCAACATTATTAATTTGGATTTTTTTAACCTCTGATCCCTTAAAGTATAGTAACTGATATTTAACAGAACAAAGTAAACAATGGATAGGTCCCATAAAGGGTTAATCGTTAAAAGTAACCAATTTAAAATAATTGTAACAGCATTGTTTAGGTGTTGATGTAGGTGAGGTTTTCCACAGGGAATGAGCCAAGAAACCTAAGCTTTCTAATCACCTACCTATCTTCTCAGCACTGGGTTGGAATTCACCATGGGATACTAGTGTGAAACGTGTAAGACATTCCTCTGCTCTTTTAATCGAGAGGTTAACGCTTTCAAGATAAGGTGCCCTATTAAAATAACAGACAAAGGAATTTCATACAAACATGTTAACAGTTGTATTACCAATATCCTACAGAGTAGTCTTTATCCTCATGTCCCTTAATCCCTTTTCTCTTTCCAAATGCAGTTCCTCATCTCTTGAGTTCACTTGCTACCTTCTTCAGTGGCTTTCTCTAGTAACTTATTCCACAAGTCCAATGCCCTTGGGGGTAAATTTTCTGAGACCGAATGCAATTGGTGGGATCTCACAAGCAGCCAGCACAGAATGGAAAACCACAGATGTGCTGCACCTGATTTCGGTCCATTGCTTTCCAAATTTTAAATGTCGACTTGGCTCTTGCCTCTGAGTGCAAAGGTTGTGGGATCAAGCCCCACTCCAGAACTTGAGCAGATTATCTACACTGACATTTGAATACACTGAGAGAGTGCTGCACTGTCAAGGATGTTGTCTTTTCGATGAAATATTAAACTGAGGCCCATCAGTCTGTTCAGGTGAGCATAAAAGACGGAGTTTGGTGAATTGCAAACGTAAGGATTTTAAAATGGGAATTTGGTGAGAGTGGGAATTTGGTGAAAGTGGAAATTAAGAGGAAGGAGGTGCTAAGTAATTTAAACCAAGGGGCAACAGTAAATAAATAAATATATAAATAAATGATCAAAGTCATTAATTAGATTTAAGGGGATACAATTAAAATTAACTAAGTAGAGGATACCAACAAGGGATCTGAATTGCATTAAATAAAAATCTGGTATACATAAATAATAAATAGGAGTTAAGGGGATACTAAACTAAAATATATATATAAAACATAAGAGACATTTATATATATATATATATATATATATCTGTCTAGCATAAGTAGATAGACTTTTAAGTAAAATGATGGGACAGCTGAGCCCATTGCCTGCAATTCCTGTGCCACGTGGGAACTCCGGGATACTTCATGTGTCCTGGATAACCACATGTGCAGGAAGTGCCTCCAGCTGCTCGAACTCAAGCTCTGGGTTTCTGAGCTTGAAGAGCAGCTGGAATCACTGCAGGGCATACAGGAGGCTGAGAATTTCCTGGATTGTGCATTCCAGGAGGTGGTCACCCTGGAGCCACAGAGAATTCAGGAGGATAGTAAGTGGGTGGCCATCCAGCAGGGTAGGGAGAGGCATTCAGTGCAGGAATCCTCCGGGAGTGTGGCACTCTGAAACCGGTTTTCAGTACCAGTGAGGGTGACGACATCTCGGGGAGTACAGTCTAGAGAACATCCACAGCACCATGGGGCAAATGACTGCACAGGGGAGCAAAGCAAAGTGTAGAAATGCAGTTGTCATAGGAGATTCAATAGTCAAGGGGATAGGCAGGCATTTCTACAACTGACGACGTGAGTCTCGCACGGTGTGTACCCTCCCTGGTGTCAGGGTAAAGGCATCACTGAGAGAGTGAAGAACACTTTGAAAGGGGAAGGGGAACAGCCAGAAGTCGTGGTCCATGTGGGAACCAATGACATAGGTAGGAAAAGGGTTGATGTCCTACATGCAGAGTTTCAGGAGCTAGAGGAAGTTAAAGGACAGAACCTCCACAGATAGTAATCTCTGAATTACTCCTAGTAGGATAAAGCAGGATAACATGTGGCTGGAGAAATGGTGCAGGAGGGAGGGCTTCAGATTCCTGGGGCATTGGGATTAGTTCTGGGACAGGAAGGACCTGTTCAAGGTGGACAGGTTGCACCTTAACAGGGCTAAGAACAATGTTCTTGCAGGAAGATTAACTGGGGCTGTAACTATTTGCAACACCAAAGTTCTTATTGGTCCCCTTGGAGGTCAAGACCAGATTTCTGATTGGTTCCCTTGGAGGACAAGACACAGTTGCAGCAGTTTGTCTGGAATGTGTAATTAGATCCTGCCTGCCTGAGTAATCAAGATCATTGCAATGTGTAATTTGATCCATTACACTACTACTTTCAAAGAACAGACAGGGCTCACCCTCCCGTGTTAGGAGCTCTCACACTACCGAGTTCAGATAGGAAGGGGTGAGGCCATGGAGGGATTTTAACATGAGGATGAAAATTTTAAAATCAAGGCGTTGGTGGACAATGTTCCCCCTAATACTTTTTTTAATGGGCTGCACAGGACCGCCAGACAGCTGCACAGGGGCGATGGGCGAATGGGACTTGCTGCGTGTTTAGGATGCATGCAGCAGAGTTTTAGATGAACTCAAGTTCATTGAGGGTGGAAGATGGGAGGCTGGCCAGGAGAACGTTGGACATCCTGGAGAGATGTATGTTGGACATCATGGGGAGTTAAGGGTTAACAGTCGAACTTCTTTGTATCTTAAAGCAACAGTCTTTCCAAGCTATAAACAGGATGACTTTGAAATGCCGTAAAAATGCATGGCTTGTTTTCTAAGATGTAAAGTGCTTGTGCAAGGGAATAAGTGTAGGTATTAAAACATAGCTTTAGTTTTAGGGTAATAAAACAGGGGTAGCAAATCCATTTGAGGAAGTCTTGTTAAAGGGAAGTGGTTTTGAAGTAAACAATTGCAAACTGTTTTCAAAGGATTTGGGAAATAGATACGTCATACAGGCTTGTCTATGACAGTTTCCTTTGATGTAGTCAAAATATGGTGTATAAAGGAGCATGGTTTTCACCAGTTTGTCAGAGTGTTCTCGAAAGATACAGAAACTGAATATCCACTGTCTGTATGCAGTTAAGACTGATCACCTTTACTGTGCATCAATAAAGTTTGTTCCGTATACTCCACTATGAAGTCCCATGTTTACTTGAAACGTGTTGTTGTGAACCAGAGGAAAAGGAGGTTGACTGTCTAACACAGAACATTGGACTATTTGAGTCCGGCAAATAACACATAAAAGTAATGTTATGCATGTTGTAGGACCAACACAGAATATGCTCTCATTTTAAAAAAATCATTTATTTATTGCCCATCCCTAGTTGCCCTTGAGAGGGTGGTCGTGAGCTGCCTTCTTGAACAGCTGCGGTCTGGGGGTGGGGTGGTGGGAGGCGGGGGTGTGGTGTGGTGAGGTGGGGGGTGTGGTGGGGGGGGTGTGGTGGGGGGGTTATGGTGGGGGCGTGGGGTGGGGTTGTGGTAGGGGGGTGGGGTGGGGTGGTGGGGGGATGGGGGTGTGGTGTGTGGTGGTGTTGTGGTGGGGGGGTGGGGTGGGTTGGTGGGATGGGGGCTGGTGGGGTGGGGGGATGGGGCTGTGGTGTGGTGTGTGGTGGTGGGATGGGGGCTGGTGGGATGGGGTGATGGGGGTGTGGTGGTGTGGTGGGCGGTGTGTGGTGGGGGTGTGGGGTGTGGTGGGGGGGTGGGGTGGGATGGTGGGGGGCTGGTGGGGTGGGAGGGCTGTGGGGGAGAGGGAGAATGTGATGCAGGTGTAAAGGGTGGGGGTGGAAGAACGTGATCCAGGCCTAACAGAGGGCGGGAGAACGTGATCTATCTTCCCATCTGGATCACGTTCTTGCTCTCATCCCATCCCTCCTTTACACCTGGATCACATTCTTCCCCCCTCCCCGCTGTTGTCACCATATTACCCCCCCAACAAGTTCTGTCCTTCTCTCCCCGAGTTTAGGACACCCAACCACCCCGCCCCCGACAAGCTCCTGACCTTCTCCCATCTCTCTGAGCTCCTCTCTCTCTGAGCTCCTCTCACCCCCACAATCCTCTCTCTCCACCCAACGATCCTCTCTCTCCCCCCTTTGATCCTCTCCCCCACTTCGATCCCCTCTCCCCCCACCTTTCGATCCCCTCTCTCCCCCCTCCAATCCTCTCTCTCCCACCTTCGATCCTCTCCCCCACTTCGATCCCCTCTCCCCCCCACCTTTCGGTCCCCTCTCTCCCCCACTTCGATCCCCTCTCTCCCCCACTTTTGATCCTCTTTCTCCACTCCCTCTCTATCCTCTTTATCCCCTGCCTCTCTCCCCTCCCTTTGATCCTCTCCCCCCCTCCCTTTGATCCTCTCTCTCCTCCCCCCCCCCCCTCCGATCCGGTCTCCCCTCCCTCTCCCCCCCCCCCGATCCTCTCTTTCCCACCCCTCTGCTTTTCTCTCTCCCCTCTGATCCTCTCTCCCCCCCCCCCCGATCCTCTTCTTCCCCCCCTTCAATCCTCTCTCTCCCCCGCGTCCCCATCCGATCCCCTGACCTTCTCCGCACGGAGCCAAGGAAAGTAGCCACGGCGCCATCGAGTACTGCGCATGCGCGACCAGATCGCGTTCGCATGCGCAGTACCGAACGGGTGCGCATGCGCAGAGAGCCAAAAATGTGGTGCAAATAATCACTCCAATTAACTAGTGCTATGGGGGAGGGTTTAAACTAATTTGGCAGGAGGAAGGGCACCAGGATAAAGCATTAGAGTGGAGATACAAAGCGCAGAGAGGACTGAGAGAGACAAACAGTATTGGAATAAAGAGCTCATAAATAGGAGAGATCAGACAAGGGGAAAATACAAGGCAGACTAAGATCGATTTGGAGTGCATGTGCGTGGTGAATAAGGTTGGTGAATTGCAGGCACAAGTAGCCACATTATGACATAGTGCCAATAACAGAGACCTGGCTCACACAAGGGGAGGAATGGTCACTTAATATTTCTGGCTACAATGTATTGAGAAGGAAAATAATGGTGTAAAGGGCAAAGAGGGGAAAGAATTCCTGAAATCAAGGAAGGAAGCAGTGCTGGATCTAGTTCTGTGAAATGAAGTGGGGCAATTGGAGCATGATTCAGTGGGGAATTATTTGGGAAACAGTAATCACAATATCATTATGTTTAGAGTAGTTATGGAAAAGGCAAGGAAAAATCAAATGTGAAAATACGCTACTGGAGGAGAGCTAATTTCAGCGAGTTGAAAAAGGATCAGGCCCAGGTAGATTGGAATCAATGATTGGTAGGTAAAACAGTAAATGAGCAATGGGAGGCCTGCAAAGAAAAGATAGTTCGGGTACCGACTAGACACATTCCCATGAGGGGGAACAAAAAGCATCCAAAGCTCGAGCTCCCTGGATGACTAAAGATATAGAGATTTAAATAAAATAGAATAGGGGGGCTTATGATTAATGTCTCGTCCATAATTCAGTTGAGAACCAAGCTGAATACAAAAAGTACAGAGAACTGAAAAAGGAAATAAGAGGGCCAAAGAGAGTGTATCAGAATAGATTAGCAGGTAACATAAAAGGGAACCCAAAAGTCTTTTATAAACATAGAAATAGTGGAAGGGTTGGCCAATAAGGAACCAGAAAGGAGATCTTCTTGTGGAGGCAGAGGGCATGGCTGAGGCACTAAATGAGTATGTTGCATTTGTCTTCATTAAAGAAGGGGATTCTGAAAATGTCACAGTAAAGGAGGTGGTAGTAGAGAAATTGGATGGGATAAAAATAGATAAAGAGGAGGTACTTAAATGGTTGGCAGTCCTCAGAGTAGAAATGTCACCCAGTCCAGATGAGATGCATCCTAGCTTGCTGAGGGAAGTAAGGGTTCACATTGGGGAGGCTCTGGTAACAACCTTCCAATCCTCCTTAGATATATGTGAGAAGTCGCACAACACCAGGTTGTAGTCCAACAGCTTTATTTGAAATCACAAGCTTTCGGAGCGCTGCTCCGTCAGTGAACCTGACGACTTCTCACATTTGTCCATCCCAGTCCAACACCGGCATCTCCACATCATGGCTCCTTAGATATGGAAGTGATGCCAAAGGACTGGAGGATTGCAAATGTTACACCTATGTTCAAAAAAGGAGAGAGGAATGAATCCGGCAAGTACAGGCCTGACAGCCTGACGGCGTTTGTACAGAAACTTTTAGAGACAAAATTAATTGGCACTTGGAAAAATATGAGTTAATCAAAGCCAGCACAGATTTGTTAAAGGAAAGTCGTGTTTGACTAGCTTGATTGAGTTCTTTGATGAAGTAACGGAGAGAGTTGATGAGGGTCTTGCAGTTAATGTTGTATATATGGACTTTCAAAAGGTGTTTGAAAAGTACCACACAATAGATTTGTTAGCAAAATTGAAGTCCATGGGATTGTAAGAAATCGGGAATTGGAAGAAATTGTGAATTGTAAAAAGTAATGGTTTTATAAAAGAAATGGGTTTGCCTCGCTCAGCAGCCAGGATAAGCTGATGACACAGAAGAAACCAATCATGTCAGATAAGGAGTTGCACAAAGAGCTGAGGTCGTTTACAAGGGCATAACGCAGAAATAGGCCTTCATGTAGGCATGACTGGGCATGGTAAGAGGATTGAGCAAGGAGCCTTGAGATGAACAGTCTATCCAAGAGAAGGTAACCAGAGTTCCAAACAAGCGATAAGCGGAGGGATGATCTCATGGGGACAGGCGGGTAGGTTTGCCGTAGGTACCTATTCCCCTGTAACTGGACAATTGAATGGGTAACAAATAATTGACGCGAGGTATCCACCGGCCCCCCGAAATAAGGTATATAAACGAGCAGCCGAAAGGGAAAAACAGGCAGAGAGGGGAAGAGCTTCCCTGGAGTGGATTCATGCTCACTTTGGCTTAACACCTCCGCCAGCCTCGGGAAACGACCAAAGAGAAAGAGACCACTGCCACAGGCTGCAGGGATCCGAGACCACTGTCCGTTCCGGGGCCGGTAAACGCTTCTCATCTGTTACGGGTCGTATGTGTACTATGTCTATCCTGATTGTGTGTTGTATTTGATTATATTTGAACTGCTGCTCCTTAATAAAATGACCTAAGACTCCCAAGACCCTTTTGGGTAATCTGTGTGTGACCTGTGATCCAAATCTTACAGGATTAAAGGGGCAGTGGCTGTGTGGATACGAAGTTGGGATAGAAAGCAGATAGTGGTGAACAGTTGTTTTTCAGACTGTAGGGAAGTATGCAGTGGTGTCCCCCAGGGATCGGTGTTGGGACCAATGTTCCCTGTAATTCTTTTTGGGCCACGTGGCCCCATTAACGGGCAGCGCGGCCCATTCAAAATTCCGCGCATGTGCGTTCTTTTCAATGTAAAAGCCGGCTCACCGGCTGCATGGGACTCCTGGAGCGCTGCGTGGTGGCGCAGCTTAAAGGGAACATTGGTTGGGACCACTGCTCTTTTTGATATATATTAATGAGCTGGACTTAGGTGTACAGGACATAATTTCAAAGTTTTCAGATGAGACAAAACATGGAAAAGTAGTAAACGGTGAGGAGGATATCAACTGCCTTCAGGCGGACATAGACAGTCTGGTGAAATGGGCAGACACATGGCAGATGAAATTTAATGCAGAGAAGTGTGAAATGATTCATTTTGGTAAGAAGAATAAGAAGAGGCATATGAACTACATGGTACAATTTTAAAGGGGGTGCAGGAACAGATAGACCTGGGGATGTACGTACACAAGTCTTTGAAGGTACAGGACAATTTCAGAAGGCTGTTAAAAAGGCATATGGGATACTTGGCTTTATAAATAGGGGCATAGGAGACAAAAGCAAGGTCATTCTGCTAAACTTTTATAAAACACTAGTTAGGCCCCAGCTGGAGTATTGTGGCCAAATCTAGGCACAACACTTTAGGAGGGATGTCAAGGCCTTAGAGAGGGTGCAGAGGAGATTTACTAGAATGGTACCAGGGATGCAAGACTTCAGTTATGTGGAGAGACTAGAGAAACTGGGGTTGTTCTCCTTTGAGCAGAGAAGGTTAAGGGGAGATTTGATAGGTGTTCAAAATCTTGAAGGATTTTGACAGAGTAAATAAGAAGAAACTGTTTCCAGTGGCAGAAGGGTCAGTAACCAGAAGAGTAATTGGCAAAAGAACCAGAGGAGAATGAGGAAAAAAATTACTGAGTGAGTTGTTATGATCTGGAGTGCACTGCCTGAAAGGGTGGTGGAAGCAGATTCAATAATAACTTTCAAAAGGGAATTGAATAAATACCCTTTAAGATCTGAAGGGCTATGGGAAAAGAGCAGGGAGTGGGACTAATTGGATAGCTCTTTCAAAGACCCAGCACCAGCATGAGGGGTGGAATGGCTTCCTTCTGTGCTGTATCATTCTATGATAATATGGTGTAGATTTTAAACTTCCCACCCAGGTTTAAAACTGACGTTGCACATCGGCTGTCTATTACATAACCCGTCCAATTTTCATTTCCATTTTAATCAATGGAAATGAATATGAATGCTTTCTATAATGGACAGCCAATCCACCATGCCAGTTTTAAGCCCAGGCATCAAGTTAAAAGTCTAGCCCCATTTTTCTCATCATTCCTATTGTGTTAATTAATGGTCTAAGTTTCATTCCCGGGGCCCTCCAGGTTTTTTTGTGCTGCCTCTTACTCTGGAGGTGAATATAACATACAGGGTGTCGATGTGTTGTGCAGAATCTGTTAGGAGTGGAGGATGAGCTCTCATGGGTGCTGAGTCTACAAAATTACATTGGGAGCTCAAGGTGGTGCCTTATCTGGAGATATTCATCATGCTTTTGTTTTTACTAACCAGGGCATTACTTGGTCCTGGTGTAAATGTTAGCCTAATGTACTGACCCCTTTTTCATGCCAGTCTCTGAATCCATTTGAAGCAAATTCTCCAAACCAGATAGAAAGCTAACAGACCCAAAGGGATCCTCAGGGAAGAGCAATCACAAAGGATTAGTGTAACAATTGACTGCTTCTGTTGGTCTTTTCCAAGGGTCCATGAAAGGATGATTGATAGGGATACCACGGTCTCCATTCCCAGCCATGGATTCTGCTGGGAGATGATGCACCAGCTTATAGTCCTCTGGACTTGCACGTACAATAGTGCCTGATGTTCACGAGTGCCCCCTTTTTTTGGGAACTGAAATTGCTCAAATTTATCTGTTCAACTGCAAAAATATTTTTGGTGCTCATTTCAAAGACCTCAAGTGATTCTATTAGTTCTAGAAATAAATTACTGGTAACTAATGAGTAAATAAAATTAGAAATGGCAGCACTGGCATTTTGTTGGGACTGCAGTATGTGGACGAGACTGTCCCAGATTATCGCATCTGCAGAAAATATCTCTGCCTTGAGACACTCCGGCTCACAGTCATTGAGCTGGAGTGTGAGTAGGAGATACTCCGACACAAGGGGGAGGAATTTCTGGATAGTTTACTCCAAAGTACAATCACACCTCAGAGGGGGAACCTAGGGGAGGCAGTGAAGGAGGTCCCGCAGACACTGGTCCTATGAACAGGTACAAGGTGCATGCTACCTGTGAGAATAAAGATGAAGGCTGCAGGAAGAATGGACAGAATGCCTATCATGGTACCATTGAGCAGGAGGCAGTCCAAAAAGGCAAGGAGCAGAATAGAAAGGCTGTAGTCATAGGGGATTCAATAATTAGGGGAATTGATAGCATCCAGGAGGGTGTGTTGCCTATCTGGTACCAGGATAAACGATATCTTAGAGCAACTGGAGAGGAACATGGAAAGGGAGGAGGCAGTTGTCGTGGTCCATGTCGGGACCAATAACAGAGAAGAAGAGAGGAGGTCCTGCTAAGAGGTTATCAGGAGTTAAAAAGCAGGACCTTGAGGGTAATAATCTCAGGGTTACCTGATCTACGTGCAAATTGGCATAGAGACAAACAGATCAGGAAAGTAAATATGTGGCTGAAGGATTGGTGGAGGAAAGAGGGATTCCATGGGACATTGGCACCAGTACTGGAACAGGAAGGAGTTATACTGCTGGTACGGGCTGCAACTGAACTGGTCTGGGACCGAGGACCTAGCTGGAAGGATGAACAGGGCTGTAGAAAGGACTTTTAAAGCAAGAAAGAGGGGGAGGGCTCAGGTAGCAATAAAAAATAAAAGTGAAATTAGCCTAAAGATGAGAAAAAGGGATGAGAGCAAAGTCCAGATGATAACTAGTGTTAAAGGTAATATAAATAGTTCAGGTTCAGAAAAAGAGGAAATAGTAACAAATCAACTGATAAAAATAATGAAAAACAAGAAGTGTGATAAGTTAAAAAGTGAGAGAAAAACAGCATCAGGGCAAAGGGGCAGGGTATGATCTGTTGCCCAAATAAGATTTCTATACACAAATGCGCGTAGCATAATGAATTAAACAAGCGAATTAGAAGCACAAATCCAGTTTAAAGGGTATAACGTAGTGGTCATCCCAGAACTGGCTATAAGCTGGGCATGATTGGGAGATAAATATTCCAGGTTATTAGGTCTTTAGAAAGGACAGGGAAATTGGAAAAGGAGGAGTAGCAATATTGGTAAATGGCACTATTATAGCATTAGAAAGAGTGTTTCCAGCATTTTCTGTTTTTATTTCACATTTCCAGCATCCGCAGTATTTTTCTTTCACTTTAAATTTGAGTAATGCTAGCTTTGAAGGGATGAGGCAGAAATTGACCTCAATAGACTGGGCATAACTGTTAATGACTAAAATTATAGATGAACAGTGAGAGGTGTTCAAAGAAGTACTTGGTACAATACAAAACCTGCACATACTCCAAAAGGGCAAGAGCTCTACTTGTGCAATTAAACAACCTTGGTCAACAAATGAGGTGAGAGATAATATAAAACTAAAAGAAAAGGCTTATACAAATGCAAAAAATAGTGGAGATCCCACAGACTGGGAGAGATATAAAGAACAGCAAAGGGATACAAAGAAAGTAGTAAGAGCTGCAAAAAGTGAATACGAGAAAAAACTTGCAAGGGTATCATGGACAACACTAAAGGTTTTACAAATATATTAAGAGAAAGAGATTGGCTAAGAATAACGTGGGCCCCTTAAAGACAGACGCAAGTGATATTATAATTGAAAATAAGGAAATGGCAGACGTGTTAAATAGCTACACAGTAGAGGAAGAGTACCAGAAATACAAGGAAAAATAAAAATAAATCAAGGAGTAACTTACTAGATTTAATGCAAGTAAAAAAATGGTAATGGAGAAAATATTAAGACTGAAGATAGACAAATCTCCAGGACCTAATAGGTTCCACATAAGAGTATTGAAAGACATAGGTGAGGAAGTTGTAGATGCATAATTCATGATCTTCCAAAGCTCTAGATTCAGGAATTTTCCTCTTGGATTGGAAAACTGCCAATGTCACTCTGTTATTTAATAAGGGTGGGAAAGATAAACAAGGAAATTATAGACCTATTAGCCTAACATCTGCTGTGGGGAAATTACTAGAATTTGTTATTAGGGACAGTGATTGAACACTTGCACTGAGCTGATCAGAGAGAACCAGCATGGATTTGTAAAGGGTAAGTCATGTCTAACTAACCTAGTTGAATATTTTGAGATCATCAATCACGTTGCAAATAAGGGTATATCTATGGATGTTATCTATATGGACTTCCAGAAGGCATTTGATAAGGTTCCACACAAGAGACTGTTAGGAAAAATGGAAGTACATGGAATTGGATGCACCCTTTTGACATGGGTAGGGAATTGGTTAGGAGGTAGGAGACAGAGAATACAGATAATGGCTATGTACTCCAATTGGCAGCATGTGACTAATGGTGTTCCCCCAGGGATCTGTACTGGGGCCTCAGCTTTTCACTATATTTATAAATGACATAGATGAAAGAATAGAGAGTCTTATATCCAGGTTTGCTGATGACACCAAGTTAGGTGGCACAGTAAGTAGCGTAGATGGGAGCAGAAAGATGCAACGGGCATTGATAGATTGAATGGGCGGGTAAAAGTGTGACAGATGGAGATCAACATGGGGAAGTGTGAGGTCTTCCACCTTGGACTTAAGAAAGACAGATCAGAGTATTTTCTAAATGGAGAGAAGCTAGGAACTGTGGAGGAGCAGAGAGATTTAGGGATTCATGTACAGAAATTACTTACAACTAATGGACAGGTACAAAAAATAATTTGAAATGCAGATGGGATGTTAACCATCATCTCAAGGGGCTGGAATACAAAGGGGTGGAAGTTATACTGCAGCTGTATAAGCCTCTGGTTAGACCGCATCCAGAGTAGTACATTCAGTTCTGGGCACCGCACCTCGTGAAGGATATACTGACCTTGGAGGGGGTGAAGTGCAGATTCACCAGACTGATACCAGGGCTAAAAGGGTAAATTATGAGGAAAGGTTCCATGGACTAGGCTTATATTCCCTTGTGTACAGAAGATTAATGGGTGATATAATTGAGGTGTTTAAGATGATTAAATGATTTGATAGGGTAAAAGAAAGACAGACTTGCATTTATTTAGCGCTTTTCATTACCTCAGGACGTCCCAAAGTGCTTTACAGCCAATGAAGTACTTTTGAAGTATAGTCACTGTTGTAATGTAGGAAACACGGCAATCAATTTGTGCACAGCAATCTCCCACAAACAGCAATGTGATAATGACCAGATAATCTGTTTCTTTAGTGATGTTGATTGAGGGAAGAATATTGGCCAGGACACCAGAGATAACTTCCCTGCTCTTGTAGATAGGGGGAAACTTTTTCCTCTAGTGGCGGAGTCCAGAACAAGGGGGCATAAAATTTGAGCTTGATTGTTGATGGGAGATGTCAGGTAGCAATTCTTCACCCAAAGGATAGTGGAAATCTGGAACTCTCTCCCCCAAAAAGCTGTTGAGGTTGTTGTTAGGCAAGGGTATTAAGGGATATGGAACCAAGGTAGGTAAAAGAAGTTAAGATACAGATCAGCCATGATCCACTTGAATGGCGGAACATCCTCAAGCGGCTGAATGGCCTACTCCTGTTCCTATGTTCCTAAAAAGATGTAGAAATTCAGATGTGCTGCAACTGTGGGAACATAGTATTGTTTCTTGCTATGAAAAATGCATAATATCAAGTGAGATACAAGAATTATGCTAAGTTATGGTTAGTACTAGAGAAGAAAGTAGTACCAGAGGCGGAAGTAGCACCATATTAGTAATGAGCAGACTAAGAAAAACTCAAAAATGGGTTTAGAATGCATGTACGTAAATGCACAAAGTGTGGTGAATAAGGTTGGTGAGCTACAAGCACAATTAGCCATGTGGCAATATGATGTTGTGGCAATAACGGAAACATGACTTAAAAAAGGTGAGGACTGGGCACTTAATATTCAAGGGTACAAGGGATTCAGAAAAGATAGGGAAGGAAAAAAGGGAGGTGGGGTGGCAGTGCTGATTAAGGAAGACATTGTAGTGTTGGAAAGGGAGGATGTTCCAAGGACAGAATCCATTTGGTTAGAGTTCAGGAGCAAAAAGGGTATGATCATGCTATTGGGGGTATTCTACAGGCCTCCAAATAGTGAGAGGGAGGTAGAGGAGCAAATCTGCAGGGAAATTGGTGATATTGGCCCAATTAGGAAGGAGGCATTGCTGGATCTGGTGCTGGGGAATGAGGTGGGCCAGGTCGACCAAGTGTCTGTGGGAGAACACTTGGGTACAAGTAATCATCGTTTCATAAGATTTAGATTAGCAATGGAGAGGAGAAAGGAACAATCTAGAGTGGAACTTCTAAACTGGAATAGGGCTAACTTCAATGGGATGCGAAAGGATCTAGCCAGGGTAAAATGGAACCAAAAACTGACAGGAAAAACTGTAACAGAACAATGGGAGATCTTTAAGGAGGAGATGTTCCAAGTATAGGCTAGGTACATTCCAACAAGAGGGAAGGGTAATGGAACCAAAACAAGGGCTCCTTGGATGACGAGATAGAGATGACGATGAAACAAAAAAAGAGGGTGTATGATGCATGTCAGGTGAATTCTTCAAGGGAGAACCAGACCAAATACAATAAGTTGAGAGGGGAAGTGAAGATGAAAAGAAGATTGGCAAAGAGAGAATATGAGAGTAGAATGGTGGTTAACATAAAAGGGAAACCAAAAATCTTCTACCGGCATGTAAATAGTGAGCAGGTAGTAAGAGGTGGGGTGGGGCCTATTTGGGACAAAGAAGGTGATATATGCTTAGAGGCGTAGGGCAAGGATAGAATACTCAATGAGTACTTTGTATCGGTGTTTACTAAGGAGGTGGATGCTGACAAAATATCAGTAGAAGTGGAAAAGGTAGAAGCAATGGAAGGGGTGAACATTGATAGACAGGATGTACGAGAAAGGCTGGGTATGCTTAGAGTGGATAAGTCACCTGGTCCAGATGGCTTGCATCCCAGGTTGCTAAGGGAATTGGGGGAGGAGATAGCGGAAGGACTTGCTATAATTTTCCAATCTTCGCTAGATGCGGGGAAGGTGCCTGAGGATTGGAAAGTGGCAAATGTGAAACCATTGTTCAAGAAAGGGTGTAAGGACAATCCTAGTAACTACAGGTCGGTCAGTTTAACATCAGTGGTGGGTAAAGTTTTAGAAACAATAATCAAGGAAACAATTAACAGGCACTTGGAGAGATTTAAGCTAATTAAGGAGAGCCAACACGGATTTGTAAAAGGCAGATCGTGTTTGACTAATCTAATTGAATTTTTGATGAAGTAACAGGGAGCATTGATGAAGGGAATGCAATGGATGTTGTCTACATGGATTTTCGGAAGGCATTTGACAAAGTACCTCATAGAAGGCTGGTTAACAAAATTGAGGCTCATGGAATAGGTGGGTCAGTTACAGCTTGGATAAGGAATTGGCTTAAGGACAGAAAACAGCGAGTTGTGGTAAATGGCTGTCTTTCAGACTGGAGGATGGTAGATAGTGGTGTTCCCCAAGGGTCAGTGCTGGGACCACTGCTTTTTTTGATAAATATAAATGACCTGGATATTGTAATACAGAGTAGAATTTCTAAATTTGCCGATGACACCAAATTTGGGGGTGTGGCAAACAGTGATGATGATACCAATCGACTGCAACAGGACATAGAAAGGCTAGCAGAATGGGCAGACAAGTGGCAGCTGGAAGTGTGAGGTGATGTTTTTTGGCAGAAGGAACAAGGAGAGGCAATATACACTTAATGGCACAGTTTTAAAGAGTGTGCAGGGACAGAGGGACCTGGGAGTTAATGTGCAGAGGTCCCTGAAGGTGGCGGAACATATTGAGAGAGTGGTTAGCAAAGCTTGCCATTGGACCAAGACCTTGCTCTGTCAAGCCCATGTGTTAGCTGGTGTGCAACGGCCACCCCACGTTAAAAGAATTCACACACAGGCATCTTGCACCCTTTAAAATTAAGTTCAGGACCTGGAACGTCAGGACCCTCATGGACAACCCCAACAGTGACAGAACAGAACGCCGTACTGCTATCGTTGCCCGGGAGCTCAGACGTTTCGACATAGACATTGCTGCCCTAAGCGAGACTCGGCGGGCAGGGGAAGGCCAGCTCAAGGAGCAAGGCGGTGGCTACACCTTCTTCTGGAAAGGCAAAACTGAAGAAAAACGCCGCCTCCATGGGGTAGGCTTCACCATAAAAAATGAGCTAGTTGGACATCTCAGAGGCTCCCTTTGCAGAATAAACGAATGCCTCATGACTCTTCGGCTCACCCAAGCCCGGAACCAGTGCGCTAAATTCATCAGTGCATACGCCCCAACACTGGAATCCACAGACAAGACCAAAGAGGAATTCTACTCCAGCCTCGAACAATCCCTGTCCTGAGTCCCAACGGGCGACAAGCTGATCCTCCTTGGCGACTTTAACGCCAGAGTTGGAAAGGACACAGATCTCTGGGGAGATGTGATCGGCAGAGAGGGGGTAGGGAAAGCCAACTCCAACGGTACCCTCCTCCTGACGAAATGCTTAGAACATGGTCTTGTCATAACCAACACCTTATTCCATCAGAGAGACAAGTACAAGGCTTCATGGCGACACCCTCGCTCCAAGCACTGGCATCTGCTGGACTACATAATCGTCCGAGCGAGCGACCGCAAGGACGTCCACATCGCCCGCGCCATGACAGGAGCTGACGACTGCTGGACAGACCACCGTCTAATCCGCTCTGTCATCTCCATCAACGTAGCCCCAAAACAGTAGCGGCAGAAGAAGCAATGCCACAGTAAAATCAACGCTGGAGCACTCAAAGACCCTGCTAAGAATGCCCTATTCAGCCTGTGCCTCACAACCAACCTGGCAATTCCCAGTGATTCTGAGACACAGAGGGTTGGATTTTGAATCTGGGGTCGGGTTGGTGTCGGGAATCACACATTCTGGCTTGTGAACCCGCCTCCAACGAGATGTGGCCAACCCACTGTATTTTCCCTTGATTGACCTTGTTGAGCCCGCCCGGTGGGCTCAGCAGGCCAATTAAGGGCCACCCGGCAACAGGTGACGTCACAGATTGACATTTCATCTGTCAAGAGCTTTTGACAGATGAAATATCAGCGTTTGACAGCTCTGTGAAGCTGTCAAACACTCACAATATGATTTCTAACTTCAGTCCTTCCTCTCAGGCTGAGTTAGAAATCATTCCAGCACAGAAAACAGAAGGCTGCAGTTTTTGACAGAACCACGGCTTTCCTGCTTTCTGTGCCGGTGAGATTTCTAACTCCCGAGAACTGAAGGGCTGACACCTGCAGGAGGAAGTTAAGGTAAGTAAAACTTTTTCCAACACTTAGCACTTACCTTACACACTTACCTCTGCACACATGCACCCATCACTCACCTGCCCATCAGACATATCGACCCCTCCAACCCCTGCAGACCCACGGCCCGCCCCGATAACTTGGCGTGGCTGCCACCTGTCGGGAAGCCCA
This sequence comes from Squalus acanthias, assembly GCA_030390025.1. Taxonomy (NCBI): domain Eukaryota; kingdom Metazoa; phylum Chordata; class Chondrichthyes; order Squaliformes; family Squalidae; genus Squalus; species Squalus acanthias. The sequence goes on from CM059431.1 coordinate 96,168,376, forward strand.
CACTTTTCTTTTTAAAAGTGAGAAGTCGCACAACACCAGGTTATAGTCCAACAGTTTTATTTGAAATCACAAGCTTTCGGAGCGGCTGCTCCTTCGTCAGGTGAAGTAAAGGAATACAAATCGACAAAGCATATTTGTCCTTTTGTCCACCCCAGTCCAACACCGGCATCTCCGCATCATTTTCTTTTTAAAATAGGGATTATGCAAAAAACTGCCTGTTACTAATCCCTTCCTGCCTCGGGGAGTCGGGTTCCAGCACGTCGGGTACCCGCCGCCAGAGAAACTGGCATGGAGGCGGGTTGGGGTCGGGACCCCCGAATCTGCAACTTTAACCCCCCCCCGCCTCCAAAGGGCATTGAAAATCCAGCCCAGAGTGTCCACAGCGCCTGGTCTGCACTCAAGGCCTCCATAATCAGCACCTGTGAAGAGACGCTCGGTCACTCGACCAGGAAACACCAAGACTGGTTCGACGAGAACGACCAGGAGATCCAGGAGCTAATAAGCTGCAAGCACAAGACATTCCTGATCTGGAAACAGCAACAGAACTCGAGAGCAAGAAAGCAGCTCTACAGACACCTGAAGGCCGAGTTCCAACAAAAATCTCGTGACCTAAAGAATAGATGGTGGGTGGAGAAAGCGCAGGAGATCCAGCAGCTAGCCGACAACCACGACGTGCGTGGATACTTTAGAGCAGTCAAGACCACCTACGGCCCAAGGTCCTACCCCATTGCGGGCCAAGAACGGAGAGGTACTCATCAAGGACAGAGAGGCAGTTAGTGCCCGCTGGAAGGTGCACTTCGAAGATCTCCTTAACCGAGACTCTGTCTTCGATGTGAGTGCCCTCAACTCCATCCCGCAGCATGCTGCCCGCCACCACCTCCGCACAACCCCAGCCCGGCATGAGGTTGAAAAGAGCATCTGACAACTGAAGAACAACAAGGCCTCAGGAGCAGATGGATTCCCTGCCGAGGTGCTAAAGCATGGTGGCGAAGCACTATTGGCGTGAATACATGAACTCATTGCTCTTATCTGGAAGGAGGAGAGCATGCCAGGTGATCTCAGAGATGCTGTAATCGTGACCATCTTCAAGAAAGGTGACAAGTCCAATTGCGGTAATTAAAGAGGAGTTCCCCTGCTGTCTGCCACAGAGAAAGTCATCGCAAGAATCCTCCTCAATCGCCTTCTCCCAGTGGTAGAAGAGCTCCTCCCATAGTCGCAATGCGGATTCCGCCCACTAAGGGGCACAATGGACATGATCTTCACCGCGCGTCAATTACAAGAGAAATGCAGGGAACAGCACCAACCGTTGTACATGGCCTTCTTTGACCTCACAAAGGCCTTCGACATTGTCAACCGTGAGGGATTATGAGTGTCCTCCTCAAATTCGGCTGCCTCAAAAGTTTGTCACCATCCTCTGCCTGCTTTACGACAACATGCAAGCCGTGATCCTGACCAATGGATCCACCACAGACCCCATTCACGTATGGACCTTGGTCAAGCAAGGCTGTGTCATCGCAGCAATGCTCTTCTCGATCTTTCTTGCTGCAATGCTCCATCTCACCCTCAGTAAGCTGGAATGGAGCTAATCTACAGAACAAACGGGAAACTGTTCAACCTCCGTCGCCTGCAGTCCACATCCAAGGTCGTCCCATCCTCTGTCGTTGAATTACAGTACGCAGACGATGCTTGGGTCTGCGCACACTCGGAGGTCGAGCTCCAAACCATCGTTAACAGCTTCACCGAAGCATATGAGTGCATGGGCCTTACACTAAACATCCGTAAAACAAAGGTCCTCTACCAACCTGCCCCCGCCACACAGTACTGCTCCCCGATTATCAAAATCCATGACGAGGCCTTGGACAAGGTGGACCACTTTCCATACCTTGGGAGCCTACTGTCGACAAGGGCAGACGTCGATGACAAAGTCCAACACTGCCTTCAGTGTGCCAGTTCAGCCTTCGGTCGCCTGAGGAAGAGAGTGTTTGAAGGCCAGGACCTCAAACCCAGCACCAAGCTCATGGTCTACAGAGCAGTAGTGATACCCGCCCTCCTGTATGCTTCAGAGGCATGGATCATGTACAGCAGGCACCTCAAATCACTGGAGAGGTACCACCAACGCTGCCTCCGCAAGAGCCTGCAAATCCATTGGCAGGATAGGCGCACCAACGTCAGTGTTCTCGGCAGGCCAACATCTCCAGCATCAAAGCTTTGACCACGCTCGATCAGCTCCGATGGACGGGCCACATTGTCCGCATGCCCAATACAAGACTCCCAAAGCAAGCACTCTACTCAGAGCTCCAACACGGCAAGAGAGCCAGGTGGGCAGAGGAAACGTTTCAAGGACACCCTCAAAGCCTCCTTGAAAAAGAGCAACATCCCCACCGACACCTGGGAATCCCTGGCCCAAGACCACACAAAGTGGAGGAGAAGCATCTGGGAAGGAGCCGAACACCTTGAGTCTCTTCACCGGGAGCAAGCGGAAGCCAAGTGCAAGCAGCGGAAGGAGCGCACGTCAACCCAAGAACCCCACCCACCCGCCCCTTCAACCATCATCTGCCCCACCTGTGACAGAGATTGTAGGTCCCGCATTGGACTCATCAGTCACCTGAGAACTCATTTTTAATGTGGGAGCAAGTCATCCTCGGTTCCGAGGGACTGCCTAAGAAGAAGATAAAGCTCTGGTTAGACCCCATTTAGAATACTGCAATCAGGTCCTATCCCACCAGATTAAGGCCCACCTGCAATTCCTTCTCTACCCACTCCCGCATCATTACCTTGAGTCCCTCAAGGATCTATCCTTGGCCCCCTCCTATTTCTCATCTACATATAGCCCCTCGGCGATATCATCCGAAAACACATCAGGGTCCACACATACATTGACAACATCCAGCTCTACCTCACCGAGTTGCTAAACTGCTCCACTGCCTCTGATTTGTCACGCTGCTTGTACGACATCCAGTATTAGATGAGCAGAAATTTCCTCCAACTAAATACTGGGAAGACCTAAGCCATCGTCTTCAGTCCCCGCCACTAACTCTGTTCCCTAGCAACCGACCTCATCCTTCTCCTTGGTCACTGTCTAATGCTGAACCAGACCATTCACAACCTCTGCATCATATTTGACCCTGAGCTGAGCTTCCAAGCCCAAATCCTCTCCATCACCAAGATCGCCGACTTCCACCTTCATAACATCGCCCGTCTCCGCCCCTGCCTCACCTCATCTGCTGCAGAAACTCTCATCCATGCCATTGGCCCCCTCCTATTTCTCATCTACATACTGCCCCTCGGCGACATCATCTGAAAACACAGCATCAGTTTCCACATGTACACTGATGACACCCAGCTCTACCTCACCACCACCTCTCTCGACCCCTCCACTCTTCTTCTTCTTCTTAGGCAGTCCCTCAGAACCAAGGATGACTTGCTTCCACATTAAAAATGAGTTCTCAGGTGACTGATGAGTCCAATGCGGGACCTACAGTCTCTGTCACAGGTGGGGCAGACGGTGGCTGAAGGGGCGGGTGGGTGGGGTGCTTGGGTTGACGTGCGCTCCTTGCGCTTGGCTTCTGCTTGCTTCCGGCGAAGAGACTCGAGGTGTTCAGCGCCTTCTCAGATGCTTCTCCTCCACTTTGTGCGGTCTTGGGCCAGGGATTCCCAGGTGTCAGTGGGGATGTTGCACTTTTCCAAGGAGGCTTTGAGGGTGTCCTTGAAGCGCTTCCTCTGCCCACCTGGGGCTCTCTTTCCGTGTCAGAGCTCCGAGTAGAGCGCTTGTTTTGGGAGTCTCGTATCGGGCATGCGGACAATGTGACCCGTCCATCGGAGCTGATCGAGCATGGTCAAAGCTTCGATGCTGGGGATGTTGGCCTGAGTGAGAACACTGACGTTGGTGCACCTAACCTGCCAATGGATTTGCAGGATCTTGCGGAGGCAGCGTTGGCGGTACCTTTCCAGTGCTTTGAGGTGCCTGCTGTACATGGTCCATGTCTCTGAGGCATACAGCAGGGCGGGTATCACTGCTGCTCTGTAGACCATGAGCTTAGTGCTGGGTTTGAGGCCCTGGTTTTCAAACACTCTCTTCCTCAGGCGACCAAAGGCTGCACTGGCACACTGAAGGCGGTGTTGGATTCCGTCATCGACATCTGCCCTTGTTGACAGTAGTCTCCACTATCTCTAAATTGTCTAACTGCTTCTCCGACATCCCGTACTGGATGAGCAGAAATTTCCTCAAACTAAATATTGGGAAGACCAAATTCTTCGGTCCCCACCACAAATTCTGTTCCCTAGCCACCGACTCCATCCGTCTCCCTGGCAACTATCTGATGCTAAACCAGACTGTTCACACCTCGGTGTCGTATTTGACCCCGAGATGAACTTCCGACCACATACCCGCATCATCACTAAGACCGCCTATTTCCACTTCTGTAACATCGCCCGACTCTGCTCTGCCTCAGCTCATCTGCTGCTGAAACCCTCATCCATGCCTCTAAACTTGACTATTCGAACGCATTCCTGGCCAGCCTCCCACCTTTGCACTCTCCTTAAACCCGAGCTTACCCAAAGTTCTACTACCCATATCCTAACTCGTACCAAGTCCCGTCCACACATCACTCCTGTGCTCACTGACCTACAATGACTCCTGGTTAAGCAACGCCTCAATTTTAAAATTCTCATCTTGTTTTCAAATCTTTCCATGGCCTCACCCCATCCTATCTCTGTAACCCCTTACAGCCCTCCGAGATCTCTGTGCACCTCCAATTCTGTCCTCTTGCGCATCCCTGATTAATTGCTCCACCATTGGTTGACAGGGGTCATGACATGACAACTATCAGCTGTCGAGGCCGATGCTCTGAAATTCCCGCTGTAAATCTCTCTCCTCCTTTACGACACTCCTTAAAACCTACCTCTTTGTCCAAGCTTTTGGTCACCTGTCCTAATATCTCCTTATGTGGCTCGGTTTCAAATTTTTTTGATCACGCTCCTGTGAAGCACCTTGGGACATTTTACTACATTAAAGGCGCTTTATAAATGCAAGTTGTTGTTGTTGTTGAGATGGCCTGGCACTACTTTCCTGCATGGACTTTATCATAATCATTAAATAACAAGGTTGTTAGGTTTTTCAAATGCAATTTAATGTACTTGGAATACCAGTTTGGCTCATTTGGTAGTTAGTGGTCCAATTACATCCTTCCATTCTTTGAACAGCAGTCTGGCCCTTAACTCTTTGATGGCATGGCCATGAATAGCACTACTGGGCATGAACCCAGAGTCTTACCTGAGTTGTATGGGTGTACTAGCACACTGATATCCTCACCTTTAATATATTTTCACTCTATTGCACCCTGATCCAGTTACTCTCATGTCCCCCACTTGGTGCCCAAGTCCGGTACAGTGGCAGACACATTGACAAGCCTATTATGTATTGAGCTAACTGCTGTGTTATATTCAGAACACTCTGTTGTCTATCTTTCATCTCTACTTTTCCTTCAAACAGCTGGACAGATGTATTTTTTCATATGATGACAATGAAGATCAGGAACTCAATGCTTAGGAAATTATTGGCTCAGATGTACATCCATCTCCATGGCACAATGCCAATGTATTTCTCCACCACACAGATCACACTCTCATTGATATCCTACTATCAACAGTGGTATACTATTCCTTTAAAGTGAAGCTTTTGCTCTCACGTTTGTGAGTTTTATTGTTCAGATTTTAACATTGACAGCAAGTGTACAGAACAATTTGTTAGAGATTTAATTATGCTTATTCCATTCAATTACCTTTTAATTCAGCAATCACAATGATCAGTGTAATTATACAGATTATTTGGTCTTTATACACACTTGGCATTGTGGAAAGCCTTTAGGCAGGAAACTTTAACACAGGCAAGAGAGAAATATTCCAAAAAGAAAAATAAACAGCCAACATACTGAGATCGGCTGCTTTTGTGCACTGATAAAGTGTCTTTAATGTATATAAACCATGTCAAAATGTTGATAATCTCCAGACTCCTTGGAATATTAACAATTTTTTTTTATTTAAAAAAATATATTTTGCCATAATCTTAGAGTAATTTACTGCTTGAGCTGCAGTGCCTCTGCTCAGCAGTGTAACCTTTGACATTTAACACCAGCTCCAGCTTTGACTGATTAAGAGTATTTGATATTTAAGTAGATGTGGTCCTTGTTTGCCATTTTTGTCCTATATTCTAGACTAAATATGGCAAATGCAGCACTTAAAGTATATCTATTATCATGAAATGAAAGCAGAAATGCACAGGAGGTCAACGAGTCACAGGAGGAGAAATGCTCTGCATCTGACTCCTCAACTGAGCAGTCTTGCTGTAGGATTAGGCCTGAGTCATCAACCTATCACTTTCAGATACTGACTGACCTGTTCATTTCCAGAACTTTCTGTTCTTACTTAAGACGAATAATTTGATCCATCCTAATGTACATTTTCCCTTCAGGCATGTGTAGAAAAGGTGCTCAAATAGGCAACACCTGTGGCTATTGGAAAATAACCAGACTGGGTTTCAGTTTCCCCCACTATTTGTCCATTCAACTGGCTTGATGACAGCTTCCATAAGCACATGGTATGCTTTTCGATCTGAAACCACTCTCGCTCTCTGCTACAGTGAGTTGGCATTGTTCAGGGCTAACATTTACCCGATTTAGCAGGATCACTGTAAATTGGAAGTTACGTAGGATTCCCACTATGTCTCCGGTCAATCCGGAAGGTGGAAAATATCAAACACTAGAACCATTTTATTCAGGTTGAAAGAACTTCTCAAATTTATTTACAATTACATGATTTACAGAAATATATAGACAGATACAATACAGCACGATTAGTAATTTACAACTCATACAACTAGGACAGTTGTTTAAAAGGACTCGGTTGTTCTCCCGGCTCATGGTAATGGGGGTAATATATTAGCATGGCTTGAGGATTAGTTAATGGACAGAAAACAGAGAGTAGGAATAAACGGGACTCTTTCAGGTTGGCAGGCTGTAACTCGCGGGGTACCGCAAGGGTCAGTGCTTGGGCCTCAGCTATTCACAATCTACATCAATGATTTACAATCTATATTAATGACTTAGATGAAGGGACTGAGTGTATTGTATCCAAGTTTGCTGATGATACAAAGTTAGGTGGGAAAGTAAGCTGTGAGGTGGATGCAAAGTGGTTGCAGAGAGATATAGACAGGTTGACTGAGTGGGCAAAAACATGGCAAATGGAATACAATGTGGGAAGTGGGAAGTTATCCACTTTGGTAGGAAAAACAAAAAAAGCAGAATATTTTTTGAATGGTGAAATACTGGGAAATGTTTGCACTCAGAGGGACCTGGGTGTCCTTGTACATGAATCACAGAAAGTTAACATGTAGGTACAGCAAGCAATTAGGAAAGCAAATTGTATTTTGTTACAAAGGGATTAGAGTAGAAGAGTAAAGAAGTCTTACTACAATTATATAGGACGTTGGTGAGGCCACACCTGGAGTACTGTGTACAGTTCTGGTCTCCTTACCGAAGGAAAGACATACTTGCCTTAGAGGGAGTGCAGTGTAGGTTCAAAGGACTGGTTCCTGGGATGAGGGGATTGCCCTGTGAGGAGAGATTGAGTAGACTAGGTCTATATTCCTTAGAGTTTAGAAGAATGAGAGGTGATCTAATTGAAACATATAAAATTCTTAAGGGGCTTGACAGGGTTAGTGCTGGGAAAATGTTTCCCCTGGCTGGGGAATCTAGAACACGGGGTCACAGTCACAGAATAAGGGGTCGGCCATTTAGGACTGAGATGAGGAGAAATTTCTTCACTGAAAGGGTTGTGAATCTTTGGAATTCTCTACCCCAGACAGCTGTGGCTGCTCAGTCATTGAATATATTCTAGACAGTGGTCGATAAATTTTAGGGAACGAAGGAAATTAAGGGATATGGGAATAGTGCGGGAAGGTGGAGTTGAGGTAAAAGATCAGCCATGATCTTGTTGAATGGCAGAGCAGGCTTGAAGGACCAAATGACTTCCCCCAGCTCCTATTTCTTATGTTCTTATGTTCTGGGAAACTCTTGGAATGACACAATCTCTGGTTACAACACATAAGTCACAGAGTAAAATCCACCCAATTATGTACCAGCACTGTGACAGCACTGAAAGATTCTTGTGTTTTTCATGTTTAATTTCTTTGAGGCGAGGGCAGTTGGTTTGAAATAACACAAGTAGAACCTTAAAAGTCAAAACGCCTTATTAGATAATGTGACCAAAATATGGGCCTAGAAATTCGGGTGCACCAACATTTGAGTACGCAGGGGCACAAGATGTTTGACCAGTGCCTGATTGGTGAGGTCCGAGGCGAACCGGACATTGGGCTTCATTATAATGAAGCCTGTGACAGCCGGTGAAGAGGAGGGCAAGATCCCACAAAGAAAAAGGGTGGGACTCCCAAATCTAGAGCACCCTGGATGTCAAGGGGCATACAGGGTAGGATAAGGCAAAAATGGGAAGATTATGTCAGATACCGAGAGCAGAGAGGAGTATAGAAAGTGCAGGGGTGTAATTAAAAAGGAAATTAGGAAAGCAAAGAGAGGGCATGAAAAAATATTGGCAAGTAAAATCAAGGAAAACCCAAAGATGTTTTATAAATATATTAAGAGCAAGCGGATAACTAAAGAAAGAGTAGGGTCTATTAGAGTCCAAAAAGGAAGCTTGTGTGGAGGCGGAAGATGTGGGTATAGTTCTTAATGAATACTTTGCGTCTGTCTTTACAAAAAAGAGGGCCGATGCAGACATTGTAGTTAAGGAGGAGTGTGAAATATTAGATGAGATAAACATAGTGAGAGAGGAAGTATTAACTGGTTTAGCATCTTTGAAAGTAGATAAATCGCCAGGCCCAGTAAATATATCCCAGGCTGTTAAGAGAAGCAAGGGGGACATAGCAAAGGGTCTGACCATCATTTTTCAATCTTCTCTGGCTACAGGTGTGGTGCTGGAGGACTGGAGGACTGCTAATGTTGTACCGTTGTTTAAAAAGGGAGAAAGGGATAGACCGAGTAATTACAGGCCAGTCAGCCTAACCTTGGTGGTGGGCAAGTTGTTGAAAGAAATTCTGAGGGACAGTATTAATTGTCATTTAGAAAGGCACGGATTAATCAGTCAGCATGGATTTGTTAAGAGGTCGTGTCTGACTAACTTGATTGAAATTTTTGAGGAGGTAACAAGGAGATGAGGGATGAGGGTAATGCGTTTGAATAAGTCTACATGGATTTTAGCAAGGCTTTTGACAAGGTGCCACATGGCAGACTGGTCAGAAAAGTAAAGGCCCATGGGATCCAAGGGAAAGTGGCAAGTTGGAGCCATAATTGGCTCGGTGGCAGGAAGCAAAGGGTAATGGTCGACGGATGTTTTTGTGACTTGAAAGCAGTTTCCAGTGGGGTTCCGCAGAGCTCAGTGCTGGGTCCCTTGCTTTTTGTGGTATACATCTATGATTTAGACTTCAATGTAGGTGGCATGATTATGAAGTTTGCAGATGATACAAAAATTGGCCATGTGGTTGATAGTGAGGAAGAAAGCTATAGACTGCAAGAAGATATGAATAGACTAGTTAGGTGGGCAGAAAAGTGGCAAATGAAATTCAATTTGGAGAAGTGTGAGGTAATGCATTTGGGGAGCGCTAACAAGGCAAGGGAATACCCAAAAAATGATAGGATACTGAGAAGCGTAGAGGAACAGAGGGACCGTGGAGTGCATGTCCACAGATCCCTGAAGGTAACAGGACAGGTAGATAAGGTGATTAAGAAGGCATATGGGATAGTTTCAGAAAATGCTGGAAATACTCAGCAGGTCAGGCAGCATCTGTGGAGAGAGAAACAGAGTTAACGTTTCAGGTCGATGACCTCTCATTAGAACTGGAAAAAGTTAGAGATGTAACAGATTTTAAGCAAATGCAGGGAAAGGAGGAAAGAACAAAAGAGAAGGTCTGTGATAGGATGGAAGGCAGTTGAGATTAAATGACAAAAGGGATGATGGTGCAAGGCAAAAGGAGATGATAATGGGACAAGTTAAGAAACAAAAGATGAGTCTAGATGAGGTGTAAATGGAAATGGCAGAATCATCAACAGCTGCCATGTGAAAAAATTGGGGCAGAGGTTATGGTCTGAAATTGTTGAACTCTATGTTGAGTCCAGAAGGCTGTAAAGTGCCTAATCGAAAGATGAGGTGCTGTTCCTCGAGCTTACATTGAGCTTCATTGGAACAGTGTAAGAGCCTGAGAACGGAGAGGTCAGAGTGGGAGTGGAGCAGAGAATTAAAGTGACAGGTGACCGGAAGCTCAGGGTCATACTTACGGACTGAATGGAGATGTTCCACAAAGCGGTCACCCAATCTGCATTTGGTCTCCCCAATGTAGAGGAGACCGCATTGTGAGCAGCAAATACAGTATACTAAATTGCAAGAAGTACAAGTAAATCGCTGTTTCACCTGGAAGGAGTGTTTGGGACCCTGGACAGTGGGAAGGGAGGAGGTAAAAGGGCAGCTGTTGCATCTCCTGCGCTTGCATGGGAAGGGGCCATGGAAAGGGGAGGGGGTGTTGGGGGTGATTGAGGAGTAGACCAGGGTGTCGCGGAGGGAGCGGTCCCTTCGGAATGCTGAAAGGGGAGGTGAGGGGAAGATGTGTCAGGTGGTGAGATCATGCTGGAGATGGCAGCATTGGGAAAATGCTGGAGTCTATCATTAAGGAAGTGATAGCAGGACATTTAGAAAATCATAATATAGTCAAGCAGAGTCAGCATGGTTTTATGAAAGGGAAATCATGTTTGACAAATTTGCTGGAGTTCTTTGAGGATGTAACGAACAAGGTGGATAAAGGGGAACCAGTAGATGTTGTGTATTTGGATTTCCAGAAGGCATTCGATAAGGTGCCACATAAAAGGTTACTGCACAAGATAAGGGGCCAAAAATTCGGCACTTGCCGGGTGAGTACGCTGTGTACTCACCCGTAAGGCCTCCTAAAGAGCCGGTTTCCTGCATGCACTGCGCATGCGTGGGAAACCGGAACTTCCGGTCTCATGAAGGGAGTGGTTCAGAGGTGAACCGCGTGCGCGGTAGAGGCTGCGCGCACGCAGCGAACTTAGGTTTTTTTTCAGGTTTCTCCGGGAGGGTAAGTATTGAACAAGCTGCGCTTTTAAAAAGGAGGCGCAAGACCCGTTTTCAACAAGGTAAGTGGTTAATTAATTACAATTTAAAAAAAATTTCTACAGGTTTATCTTTTTTAGATACTTTAAAGAAAGGTAAGTTTATTTTTAGCACTGTTAAAAAGTATTTTAATTTTTTCAAAAATTAAATTTTTGTTTAAAGTAGTTAATTTATTTAACTTATAGTTATTTTAAAAATGTGATCGTTTTTTAAAAAATGTATTTGAAGTTTAGGTGTTGTTTTGGGGCCAATTTCAATTCATAGATTTGACAGATCCTGTCAAATCTATGAATGAAAGATGGTCTGCTGCCATTGGCTCTCCATGGCCCACGTGATCCCAGGGGACGCATCACACTAACTACGCCCCTGGGATACACAAGCACTGCGCGCCGGCAGTTGGGGGAGGCCCAGGAGCTGGAGTCCCCGTGGGCCCAGTGGCCAACGGCAGGCGCGGTAGGTAGGTGCGCGCGGGATCCTTGCACCCGCGGGAAGCCAGGGAGCCTAATTTCTGGGCCAAGAGCTCACGGGGTTGGGGGTAATATATTAGCATGGATAGAGGATTGGCTAACTAACAGAAAACAGAGAGTCGGGATAAATGGGTCATTTTCAGGTTGGCAAACTATAACTAGTGAGGTGCTGCAGGGATCAGTGCTGAGGCCTCAACTTTTTACAATCTATATTAATGAGACTTGGATGAAGGGACGGAGTGTAATGTAGCCAAATTTGCTGATGATTGAGGAGTGGACCAGGGAGGGAGCGGTCCCTTCGGAATAGGTGGGAAAGCAAATTGTGTGGAGGACGCAAAGAATCTCCAAAGGGATATAGATAGGCTAAGTGAGTGGGCAAAAATCTGGCAAATGGAGTTTAATGTGCGAAAATGCAAGGTTATCCACCTTGGTAGGAAAAATAAAAAAGCAAATTAATATTTAAATGGGGAGACATTACAAAATGCTGAGGTACAGAGGGATCTGGGGGTCCTTGTACATGAATCACAAAAAGTTAGCATGCAGGTGCAGCAAGTAATTCGGAATGCAAATGGAATGTTGGCCTTTATTTCAAAGGGAATGGAGTATAAAAGTAGGGAAGTCCTGTTACAACTGTACAGGGCGTTGGTGAGACCACACCTGGAGTACTGCGTACAGTTTTGGTCTCCTTATTTAAGGAAGGATATACTTGCATTGGAGGCAGTTTCAGAAAAGGTTCACGAGGTTGATTCCGGAGATGAAGGGGTTGTCTTATGAAGAAAGGTTGAGCAGGTTGGGCCTATACTCATTGGAGTTTAGAAGAATGAGAGGGGATCTTATTGAAACATATAAGATTCTGAAGGGGCTTGACAGGGTAGATGCAGAGAGGATGTTTCCCCTCGTGGGGGAATCTAGAACTAGGGGGGCATAATTTCAGAATAAGGGGAAACCCTTTTAAATCGGAAATGAGGAGGAATTTCTTCTCTCAGAGGGTCGTGAATCTTTGGAATTCTCTTCCCCAGAGAGCTGTGGAGGCTAGGTCATTGAATATATTTAAGATGGAGATAGACAGATTTTTGAAAGTTAAGAGAATCAAGGGTTATGGGGAACGGGCAGGGAAGTGGAGTTGAGGCCAAGATCAGATCAGCCATGATCTTATTGAATGGCGGAGCAAGCTCGAGGGGCCAAATGACCTACTCCTGCTCCTACGTCTTATGTTCTTATGTATGGCGGAAATGGCAAAAATGGCAGTGAACATATCATCCTCCACCATTTCCTCAGGTAAATGCGTCTGAGGGTTCGGTCCAGGAGAAAAGACTGGGAAGTTTAGGAGGCCGGTGGTCGGGAGGCCGGTGGTCGGGAGAGGAAGCGATCATGGTGGGGGTGGGGTCAGGAGCATTGGAGATCTTTCATTAAATGTAGGGTCTGGATGTGCACTCCTGCTGCTCCAGATTCAGGTAGGTAAGTGTGAAAAACTTACTTTGTAGGTAGCAGGTGCTGGCACGGGCTGCCTCAGGGCAAACCAGTCTTGAAGTGGGTGTCTCAAATAGGTATTAAGCCCCTTATTTGCATATATAAAGGACTTTCTTCAAGGGCGGGAAAAGGACGCCTATCTTTTTTCCTTTTCCAGTATGTCGGGCGACACACTTCCAGCAGGAAATGTGCGCGCGCTTCCTGCCCACCATATTGGCGGCTTAGTGGGTGCTGCGGGCCCGAATTTATAATCCATGATATTTTTGACTGTGTAGTTTACATAGCAAGAGTAACTAAATTTAAAATGAACGCTGTTCCTTCGTTAACTTCAAAGTGGATCATTGGAGTCAGGTTGCAAGAATAGGTATGGTCCATTTGTTTAGGAATCAGCAAGATAAAGGCTGCCTTTGATGAGGATGGGGTATTTTAAATGCCAATTTAATGACCATAGGCACTGCAGATAGAAAATGTGTCCTGTGAGTTGGTATGGCCACCTCCCAATTATATATAAACCAAGTGGTGTTAAACCTGACAAGCTGAGGTGAAGGGCTGCCCACAGCTGTTGTGATCCTCGGATTCCAGGCAAGGTGCATCTACCTTCTCATTAAGTACTTCATAGAAGCTGTTACGGGGCAAGCAAAGGTGCAACTTTCAGTCTGTATGGGGGCAATACAACATTTGTTCTTTGATATTCAATTTAATCAAACTCTACGGGAGACCTCCATCTTGAATGGGGAAAGTATTCTTAAATGAGTGCTGCATTACTGGTTTGTCAGTGAGCTGATTCTGGAGCGAAGTGGAGTAGAGTCCCTGCAGTTTGCTTTGGATTCAGCGCTAGACATGGCACCCAATTTACACTTCACAAGTTTAGCAGTGCAAATCTAATCGATAACTATTTTCTGGGGTGATGTTCTGAGATTCCTGTCTCTATGGGGGAAAAATTCAGTTGGTTGCGCCTCCCGTTAGCGCCTTAAGAGGGCGCAAAGCATCTAGGGGCCAGGCGCGGCGATGTTTGCGCCGCTCGCGAAATTAACTAGCCATTTTGCGGCGGCGCTAAACACTACCGCCACGATCTCCTGCGCTGGCAGATTGTGACGTCAGTCGAGTGCGCAATGCCCCGGTATCGTCTCGGAGCAGATATTGAGTGGCGCCCCCTGCCTTACCGCCTGACGCTAGTAACGACAGGTTGAGGGGAGCGTTTTGCAGTCATGAAGGGACTGGGGGAGCGCTATTTAAGGGCGACCGCTTCCTGCCTTTTATTGTTGGTGCCATTTTTGAACTACGCATTCTGAGAGAGAGAGACTTCTGGAGAGATTCAATGCTGTGTGAAGGAGTTTTGGGTACTGAGTAGCACTTTGCAGGTTCATTTTGATTTGCCATTTCTTGTATCGATTTAGAAGAGACTGTGGGGGCTGCACTCTAAGCTCTTTCCCTGGTACTCTCCATTGTTCTTTCCAGCAGATTTGATGTGCAGGTCTCTCCAGGCCGGGATTCAAGGCTGCAATGAGCAGGATGTGGATGGAAAGCAAGATCAACCATCCCCTTTAAGAACTGGCCATTGTGTGTGTGTTCCATTGCTGACTGACATCACATGAGCTTCGCCAGCGCTCTGAGGTAACGCCTCGCTCCTCGGCCTTTGCGCCTTAAGACAGGTGTGAAGCGCCTGATTTAGCGCTCCAATCACCTCCAGGGGCGATAAAAGTCAAGTTTGTAGTCGGTGGCAATAATTAGCGCCAGGCGCTAATCTTTGCGCCCGGCCGATAATTGCGCCCCAAATGGGGCGATACTGAATTTCTCCCCCTATAACTCTTATTAGAACATTAGAAAAGTTGCTACTGAGACACCACATCTTAAATGGTAAAAAGCAAAAATCTGCAGATGCTGGAAATCTGAAACAAAAACAAAAAATGCAGAAATCTTAGCGGCTTTCGGTTGCGAAAATTAAAGGCATCTTGATGGTCACATATCTATCGAATCTCACCCAGGCCCAGATATCCCTCAATGAGAAGCTGGTGGCCTTGTAGTGACACTGAAGTTCCCTGGGCCCCTGATTGACAGGAGTCATGGAAGTGCTGTACAAATGTTCATCTAAAATTCAATAGAAATTAATCTTTTATGAAATAACAAAAATATTATAAATAAAAAACATACAGACAAGGAATCATGAGTGGAATCATGTAACAGAGCATCTGAGTCAAGTAACGGACAGAATTAAACAGACAAATACATGTAAATAGCCAAGTGGCAGGCCTGGAGAGAAATGGGAGCAGATGGAAAACACAGAAAACCTGGGGGTCAGGTAAGGAATTAAAACAGGTTTGCAAATGAGGGTATAAAGTCTTAAGTTACTGAAGTCAGTGTTCAGACCAAACGTGCACAGGGTGGTGAGCAGAAAGATGAGATATGACCCTCCCAGTCTCCACGTTCACCAGAACACCTTCCACTATTACTGCCATCTACAACATCACCGTGGCGTTAAGGGAGGAATGTTGGCCAAGATAGCGGAGGACCTCCCAGGTCTTCTTCAAATAGTGCCATAGCATTGTTGGGATCTTAGTTTACCGTCTCAGCTGGAGAACAGCACTTCTAACAATGCAGCACTCCCTTAGTACTGCACTGAAGTGTCAGCCTAGATGCTGTGCTCAAGCCATGAAGTGGAGCTTGAATCAACGATCTTCTGACTCAGAAGTGAGAGTGTGACCAAAGGAGGCAAGCAGACACTAAGGGCTGACTTTTAATGGAGAAGGCGGGTTGGGAGCGAGGGAGGGGGTGTTCCGAGGCAGTCGCGAAACACAGGAGAACGGGTTTCCTGCAGGCCTTGCCGAATTTAATGGCATGGGAAGCCTCTGTTTCCCACCCACAACCAGCCAGATTGAGAGGCTGGCTGGCTCCGGGTGGGTAGGCCTGCACTAGGCCGCAGAGAGGAGGGATGGCATGGGAGCCGGGGAGCGGCCAGAGGAGCAGCGGGCCCATCGGATGAGGGTCAGGGGCCGGCCAGAGGAGCGGGGTGGGGAAAAAAAAAACAATCGCTAAAAGAGTGGGGGCCAGGAGCAGGGAGCAGCAGGGGGCTGGGGGTCGGGTGAGGATCAGGGACCAGAAGCAGCAAGGGGAGGGCCAGAGAAGCAGGGGGCTCTCAGCAAAGATCAGCAGCCGGAGGAGTGTGGAGGAGCCGGGAGGTTTGGGGGAGGCCTCATTGAGGGTGGGGGGGTTGGATCTCCAATTGTAGGGGGTGGGTTAGGTAGGGACGCTGGATTCAGGAGGTAAGTGTAAAGGCACTTACCTCCTGGATCCAGCAGTCTTCACCTTGCATTTGCTGGCAGGTTTCACGAGGCGTGCAAAACCGGACCAGCTAAAGTTAAACTCAAAATGAAGGTTAAAGCAGAAGCTTCCAGCCTCATTAGAATATTGAAATAGAGGACCCTCCTCCTGGCAGCGGATTGGCTGCCCACTCCCCATCCCACCTCTGTTAAAACAGGTTCCGGTTGGGATTCAGATTTTTAACACTAACTTCCCACACGCCCCCAACCCATCCATTTTTTTTAGGTTAAAATTTCCCCCTAAAATTGTATATTAACAGAATAACATGCCTTAAAATCATTTAGTTGTTTCATCTCTTGAAACCTGCAACACTTTTGTATCACATAAAATTGCCTGTACTAATAATCTTTGGGCTCAAAAGATCTTCAAAAAAATGAGTGTTCAGGTTAAAATCTCCAATTCCAGTGGGTTTTGAAATGTGTTGTGCTGTTTAGTGTCTATTCATTGTGGAAATAAATAATAAATAAAACATCCCACTTCAAGGATAAAGTATTTTGGAGGGAGAGGAACTGGATCAAATAAATCAGCCCTTTTATTTTTAAGGCCGACAGTTCAATAATTGAAACAACAACAGAAAACGCTGGAAAAACTCAGCAGGCCAGGCAACATCCGTGGAGAGAGAAACAGAGTTAACGTTTCAGGTCGAAACCCTTCGTCAGAACTGAGAAAAAAGCAAGAAATGAAACAGATAAAAAAGCAAGGGGGAGGCTGGGGGGAGGAATAAAAGAACAAAAGGGGTGGTCTATGGTAAGTAGAGACATTAAGAGATGCTCAAGGCAAGACGAGATGGTAATAGGACAGGTTAAGAAACAAAAGGTGGCTAGAAGTATGAAGTGTGAAATGCTGGCAGAATGAAAGACAGCTGCCGTGGGGGGAGAGAGAGAAAAATAAGGGAAAAGGCACAAACCAAAAGGGTGGATAAAATGTATATATGTGGTAGGGGCCGAGGTTATGATCTGAAATCGTTGAACTCGATATTGAGTCCGGAAGGCTGTAAAGTGCCTAATCGGAAGATGAGGTGCTGTTCCTCGAGCTTACGCTGAGCTTCCGTGGAACAATGCACGAGGCCGAGGACGGTGAGGTCTAAGTGGGCGTGGAGAGGTGAATTAAAATGACAAGCAACCGGAAGCTCGGGGTCACCCTTACGGACTGAACGGAGGTGTTCTGCAAAGCGGTCACCCAATCTGCGTTTGGTCTCCCCAATGTAGAGGAGACCACATCGTGAGCAGCGAATACAGTATACTAGATTGCAAGAAGTACAAGTAAATCGCTGTTTCACCTGGAAGGGGTGATTGGGCCCTGGAGAGTGGGAAGGGGGGATGTATAAGGGCAGGTGTTGCATCTCCTGCGCTTGCACGGGAAGGTGCCGGGCGAGGGGGAAGGGGTGCTGGGGGTGATAGAGGAGTGGACTAGGGTGTCTCGGAGGGAGCGGTCCCTACGGAATGCTGAAAGGGGAGGTGAGAGGAAGATACGTTTGGTGGTGGGATCACGTTGGAGGTGGCGGAAATGGCGGAGGATGATCCATTGAATGTGGAAGCTGGTGGGGTGAAAGGTGAGGACAAGGGGAACTCTATCGTGGTTCTGGGAGGGAGGGGCCGGGGTGAGGGCAGAAGTGCGGGAGATAGAACGGACACGGTCGAGGGCCGTGTCGACCACGGTGGAGGGGAATCCTCAGTTGAGGAAAAAGGAAGACATGTCGGCAGCACTGGTATGGAAGGTGGCATCGTCGGAGCAGATGCGGCAGAGACGGAGAAACTGGGAGAAGGGAATAGAGTCCTTACAGGAGGCGGGGTGGGAGGAAGTGTAGTCCAGGTAGCTGCGGGAGTCAGTGGGCTTGTAGTGAATGTTGGTCAATAACCTATCCCCAGAGATGGAGACGGAGAAGTCGAGGAAGGGAAGGGAAGAGTCGGAGATGGACCATGTGAAGGTGAGGGAAGGGTGGAAATTGGAGGCAAAGTGAATGAAATTGTCTAGTTCAGGGCAAGAGCAGGAAACGGCACTGATACAGTCGTCAATGTACCGGAAAAAAGAGGTGAGGGAGGGGACCCGAGTAGGACTGGAACAAAGAGTGTTCCACATATCCCACGAAAAGGCAGGCATTGCTAGGACCCATGCGGGTACCCATAGCAACACCTTTGATTTGGAGGAAATGAGTGGAGTCAAAGGAGAAGTTGTTCAATGTGAGAACAAGTTCAGCCAGGCGGAGGAGGGTGGTGGTGGATGGGGACTGGTTGAGCCTCTGTTCAAGGAAGAAGCGGAGCGCCCTCAGGCCACACTGGTGGGGGATGGAGGTGTAGAGGGATTGTACGTCCATGGTGAAAAGGAGGCGGTTGGGGCCAGGAAACTGGAAACTGTTAAAGTGGCGGAGGGCGTCAGAGGAATCGCGGATGTAGGTGGGAAGAGACTGGAGAAGGGGAGAAAAAATAGAATCGAGATAGGAAGAGATAAGTTCCGTGGGGCAAGAACAGGCTGAAACGATGGGTCTACCAGGGCAGTCCTGTTTGTGGATCTTGGGAAGGAGGTAGAAGCGGGCTGTGCGGGGTTGGGGATCTATGAGGTTGGCGGCTATGGAGGGAAGATCTCCAGAGGAGATGAGGTCAGTGACAGTCTTGGAAACGGTGGCTTGATATTCGGTAGTGGGGTCATGGTCCAGGTGGAGGTAGGAGGAGGTGTCGGAGAGTTGGCGTTCAACTTCCGCTAGGTAGAGGTTGGTTCGCCAAACAACAACAGCACCACCCTTGTCAGCAGGTTTAATGACAATGTTGGGGTTGGATCGGAGAGAATGGAGTGCTGCAAGTTCAGAGGGAGGTAGGTTGGAGTGAGTGAGGGGAGCAGAGAAATTGAGATGGCCGATGTCACGGCGGCAGTTAGCAATGAAAAGATCTAGAGAGGGTAACAGGCCAGAGGGAGGGGTCCAGGTGGAACGAGAATTCTGAAAGCGGGAGAAAGGGTCAGCCGTGCGGGGGGGAAGACTCCTGGCCAAAGAAGTGGGCACGGAGACGAAGGCGGCGGAAAAAGAGCTCAGCATCGTGCCGAGCTCGAAATTCATTGAGGTGGGGGCGTAAGGGGATGAAGCTCAGGCCTTTGCTGAGGACTGATCGTTCAGGGTCAGAGAGGGGAAGGTCAGAGGGGATAGTGAAAACGCGGCAGGGGGTGATATTGGGAGAAGGGGGGTCAGAGGAAAGTGAAGGGGAAGAAGGTTCCGGAGGGGAGTTAGTGTCCAAGAGTTGTTGAAGCTTGCGATCCTTGACATCGGAAAGGAAGAAGAAAAGTTTGTTGCTGAAGCGTCGGATGAGTCTAAGGATGAAATGAAACTGTGGACCCGGATAGCTTTGAGATAGAGTGCGCCGGTGCTGCTGAAAAGTGAGGTCGAGAGTGTTCATGTGGCGCCGCATGGCGTTGAGCGTGGATCTCAAGATGTGGCGAGAGCAGTAGTTCGAGGAACGATGAATATCTTGGAGATATTTGTAATCCTGGGTGGATCCGAAACACGAAGGGTGAAAGTTTAGTTGGAATCCACGTGGGATAATTGCTTTTTTCTGGTTTACCTGTCGTGAGATCAGTATTGATCAGCCTGGAATTAAGCCTTTTAAAAGTCATTGGGCTGGATTTTCATGGGGAAGGCGGGTTGGGGTGTGGGGGCTCCGATGCAGGCGGGAAACCAGGGAAAACGGGTTTCCTGCAGGCCCTGCCAACTTTAACGGCAGGGCCTGATTTTCAACTGAAGCCTCTGTTTAATGGCCGCAGCCAGCCAGATGGAGAGGTTGGCTGGCTGCGGGTGGGCAGGCCAGCACTAGGTCGCACAGAGGGGAGGGAGGGAGGGATCGGGTGGGAGCCTGTGCCAGCCTCCGGACAATGGGGCGAGGGGGGGGGGCGGAGCGGGTGGGGGGGGGGGGGAAAGAGAAGAGAAGAGAAGATCGAGGCCGGCGTAGGACTGGGGGTGGGGGGCAAAGATCGAGGCAGTTAAAACCGGAATTGGGAGGGTTAGAAGTGATTCAAGTCGGGTATCTGATTTTTAACAATTTAACTACCCCCACGCTCCAAACCCACACATTTTTATTTAGGTTAAAATTCCCCCCATTATCTTATTTTCATTGTATAATATCTGATATAATCTGAGTATGATGACAGCTTCAGTCAACAGTTAGGGAACATCAATTTCCAAATGAAAACTAATAAGTTAACTGAGTACTGCACTCCTGATAAGTTACAATGTCAATCCGATACCTTTACTTCTACTTTAATGGTTTATGTACCAAAATGTCTCAGTCTCCAAATGCTTACAATATATTGTCATATTCCATCAATAAAGCTTTGCCACTCAATGTACGTGAATAGTGTTCACTCATTTACAGTTATTATAGTAAATTCAACTGGGAGCTGCATTTCACCAAACTTGACGAATTTCTTGGATCACAGAATCAAAGAAACTTACAGTACAGAAGAGGGTCATTCGGTCCATCGTGTCTGTGCTGGCTCTTTGAAAGAGCAGTCGTGTTTAGTCCCACATCTTGTCTGTAACCCTGGAAGTTCCTCAAGTACCTGTCCAACTCCCTTTTAAAATTATTTATGGAAACAGCTTCCACCACTTTTTCAGGTACAGCGTTCCAGATCCTGACAACTCTCCGAGTGAAAACATTTCTTCTCATCTCCCCTCCAGATCTTTTGCCAATGTTTTGAATCTATGACCTCTGGTTATTGACCCACTTGCCAGAGGGAATAATATTTATGTAATCTATTAAAACCTCTCATTATCTTGAAAACCTCTGATAGGTCACCTCTTAACCTTCTCTGTTCCAAGAAGAACAGTCCTAAGTTTTCCAACCTCAAGCTGTGAAGTCATGCAAGGTGTCAAATGTTCTGTGGATCACTATGCTGAAGACTGGCACTCACACTATCACCCCAATGACAAAACCAGAAAATGAAGATTCCCCAAGCAATCCATGAAATTAAATAGCAAGCAATTCATGAAGGACTTGGAGCCCCACTCACAACTGATGAAATCAGAAGGGTGGTGCAACATATGAATAATAGTGGAAAATGGGCAAAGGAATGTGTGCCACAAGAGCTGAAGGACATCAACATCTGAAAGCATAATGGGGGTCAGTCAAACTGCAACAACTATTGTGGCATCTCTCTTCTTGTGATTGCCAGCAAGATCCCCACCAGAGAACTCTTGAACAGGGTCATCGTTCATACCTCCAGCATTTGTTCTGCCCGAGAATCTGTGTGGGTTCTGCATAAAACTGGAGAGGGAAGTTATAGACAGGATAAGTAATAGATAGATAGAGAAGACGTACTAAAAAGATTAGCATTACTGAAAGTTGGTAAGTCACTTGGTCCGAATGGAATGCATCCTAGGTTGCTGAAAGAAGCAACGGTAGAAATAGCAGAGGCATTGATCACAATCTTTCAATCCTCATTGGATACAGGAGTAGTGCCGGAGGACTGGAGGGTTGTTAATGTTATACCACTATTCAAGAAAGGGGAGAGGGATAAAGCAAGAAACTACAGGCTAGTCAGCCGAACATTGGTGGTGGGGAAGTTATTGGAAACGATGATCAGGGACAAAATAAACTTTCATTTGGAAAAGCATGGGTTAATCAAGGAGAGCCAGCATGGATTTTTTGAAGGTAAATCATGTCTGACTAACTTGATTGAATTCTTTGATGAGGTAGCAGAGAAAGTTGATCAACATGGAGCGGTAGATGTTGTATATCTGGATTTTTAGAAGGCAGTCGACAAAGTGCCACGCAGGAGGCTTATTAAGAAGATAGAAGCCCATGGAATTAAGGGGGAAGTGATTGTATGGATAACAAAATAAGCTCAGTGACAGGAAGCAAAGGGTGATGTTGGATGGATGTTTTTCAGACAGGGAGGTGGTTTGCAGTGGTGTTCCCCAAGAGTCAATTTTGGGTCTATTGCGCTTTTCAATTTTTATAAACAACCCAGACTCAGGTGTAGGGAGCAGCATTATAAAGTTTGCAGATTATACGAAACTTGGCAAAGTAGTGGATAGTGCTGAGGATAGTTATAGGCTTCAGGATGACAGACAGGATGGTGAAAATGGGCCGAAGCATGGCAGATGGAGTTCAATGCGGAGAAGTGTGAAGTGATGCACTTTAGGAGGACCAACATGGAAAGACAGTATAATATAAATGGCACGATTTTGAAAAGTGTAGCTGAGCAGAGACCTTGGTGTCCATATACACAAATCCTTAAAAGGTGGCAGGGCAAGTTGATATGGTGGTTAAAAAAGCATATGGGTTACTTGGGTTTATAAATAGAGAAATAGAATATAAAAGGAAAGAGATCATACTAGAACTTTATAAATCACTGGTTAGGCCTCAGTTGGAGTATTGTGGAAAATTCTGGGCACCACACTTCAGGAAAGATGTAAAGGCCTTAGAAAGGATAAAGAGGAGGTTTACCAGGATGTTACCAGGGATGAGGAACTTCAGTTATGAGGAGAGGTTGGAAATCTTAGGACTTAGTTAGAGAAGCTTAAGAGGTGACCTAATAGAGATAATGAGAGGCTTTGATAGAGTAGATTGAGAAATACTATTCACTCTGGCAAGTGGGTCAATAACTAGAGGTCATAGATTCAAAATCATTGGCAAAAGATCTAGAGGGGAGATGAGGAGAATTTTTTTTTTCCCCACTCAGGAGAGTTGTCAGGATCTGGAACGCTCGACCTGAAAAAGGTGGTGGAATCTGATTCTATAAATAATTTTAAAAAGGGAGTTGGACAGATACTTGAGGATGAGAAACTCACAGGGTTACGGACAAAAAGCAGGGATATGGAACTAAACACGACAGCTCTTTCAAAGAGCCAGCACAGGCAAGATGGGCCGAATGGCCTCCTTCTGTGCTGTAACTTTCTGTGATTCTATGAACTTTGTCAACTGTAGCAGACAGCCACTGAGCAGAACTGAGACCTGAGCATTCAACAGTCAACAGACAAATATTGTGGGAGATCCTGGCAAAGTTTGTGTTTCCTGTCAAGCTTAACAGCACGCCAAAGGCTTCCACAATGGCATGCTCCTGAGTGTGATCTCAGATGGAGACTGTGCATAAACTTTACCAGTCACCACTGAAGAAAAACAAAAATGCAATTGCCTTTTATTCATAATATTCTTTTACTGCTATGTTGCAGGATGTAGAAACTCTTGCTGATAATGCTAGCATCTATATCAGGTTCAACGTGAGTGGAAAACTGGATTGCTGAGGACAATATAAAGAAAATATGAGGGGGGAAAGGGTGAGTCACGAACTAAGATTTTAAATTTAGGAATGGCAGACTTGAGGGATGAAGCAGAAATTGATCATAGTAGACTGGGCAGAACTATTAGCAGATAAAAATACAGGTGAACAGTGGGAGGTATTCAAAGAAGTATTTGGTTCAATACAAGACCTGTACATACCCCAAAAGAGTAAGAGCAATACTTGTGTAAGTAAACAACCTTGGTCAACAAGAGCAGTGAGAGATAGTGTAAAATTAAAAGAAAGGGAAAGGGCAAAGAACGGTAGAGATGCAGGTGACAATGTAATTGAAAATCAGCAAATGTCAGACTTGGTAAATATTTACTTTGTATTGGTCTTCACAGTAGAGAATGAGGATAAAGTAACAGAGATATGAGGAAAACTAACAAGTCAAGGGGAGGAACTTACTAGAATTAATAAAAGTAAAAAATCGTAATGGAGAAAATACGAGAACTGGAAATGGTAAGGGAAAACCTAGCTAACAGTGATCATAACATGATTGAATTTGATATTAGGTTTTAAAAGGAAAAAGGCAAATCAAGGTTTTAAATTTAGGTACGGCTGACTTTGAAGGGATGAGGTAGAACTGTTAACAGGTAAAAATACAGATGGACAGTGGGAGATATTCAAAGAAGTACTTGATTCAATACAAGACCTCGAATAGGCAAGAGCTCCAATTGTGTAATTAAACTACCCTGGTCAACAAAGAAGAAGTGAGAGGTAGTATAGAACTAAAGGAAAGGGCTTATACAAATGCAAAGAACAATGGAGATCCCATGGACTGGGAGAGATGGAAAGCACAGCAAAGCGATGCAAAAAAGTAGCTAGAACTTCAAAAAGGGAATATGAGATAAAACTTGAGGGATAGCAAGGACAGCACTTACTACAACAACAACTTGCATTTATATAGTGGCTTTAACGTAGTAAAATGTCCTAAGGTGCTTAGGTTTTTACAAATATATTAAGTGAAAGAGGGTGGCTGAGAGCAATGTGAGCCCCTTAAGGACAGATTCATGTGATATAGTAATTGACAATCAGGAAATGGCAGACGTGCTAAATATTTACTTTGTACCGAGAATGAGGATAAAGTACCTTTTATCCTAAAGGAAAAGTAAAAATAAATCAAGTGGAGGAACTTACTAGATTTAATATAAGTAACAAAAATGGTGGAGAAAATAAGGAGACTAAAGATAGATAAATCTCCAGGACCTGATGGTTTCCACCCCAGCATATTAAAAGAAGTAGGTGAGAAAATTGTAGATGGTGTATTAAAGATCTTCCAAAATTCTCTTGATTTAGGAATTGTCCACTTGGATTGGGAAATTGAGTGTCACATTACTTAAGACGGGTAGGGGAGATAAACTAGGAAATTATAGGCCTGTTAGTCTAACATCTTTTGTGGGGAATTACTAGAATTTGTTATTGGGGACAGAGGGACTGAGCACTTGGACAAACATGAACTGATCAGAGAGAGCCAGCATGGATTTGTAAAGGGCAAATCATGTCTAACAAACCTAGTTGAATTTTTTGAGGAGGTAACCAATGTAGTAGATAAGGGAGTATCTATGGATGATATTTATATGGACTTCCAGAAGGTAGTTGATAAGGTTCCACATAAGAGATTGTTAACAAAAATGAGAGCACATGTCCAACTTTGCAATTTCCCAATCCAAGTGGATAATTCCTAAATCAAGAGAATTTTGGAAGATCATGAATACACCATCTACAATTTCCTCACCTCTTTTAAGACCCAAGTTAGGTGGCACAGTAATTAGTGTCGATGGGAGCAGATAATTACAAAGGGACATTGATAAAGTGAGTGCGCAAAACTGTGGCAGATGGAGTTCAATGTGGGGAAGTGTGAGGTCATCCACTTTGGATCTAAGAAAGATAGATCAGAGTATTTTCTAAATGGTGAGAAGCTAGGAACAGTGGAGGTGCAGAGAGATTTAGGGGTCCAAGTACAGAAATCACAAAGCTAATGGACAGGTACAAAAAATATTTAAAAGATTAATGGAATGTTGGTCTTTATTTCAAGGGGCTGGAATACAAAGGAGTGGATGTTATGTTACATTTATATAGATTTCTGGTTAGACCCCATTTAGAGTACTGCATTCAGTTCCGGGCACTGCACCTTGAAGCATATATTGACCTTGGATGGGTGCAGCGCAGATTCACCACAATGATACCGGGGCTAAAAGGTTTAAATTATGAGGACGGGTTGTATAGACTAGTCTTGCATTTCCTTGAGTATAGAAGGTTAAGTGGTGATCTAATTGAGGTGTTTAAGATGATTAAAGGAATTAATGCGGTAGATAGAGAGAAAGTATTTCCTCTGGCGAGAGGAGTCCAGAACAAGGGGGTATAACCTTAAAGTTAGAGCTGGCTGTTCAGGGGTGATGTCAGAAAGCACTTCTTCACACAAATGGCAATGGAAATCTGGACCTCTCCCCCCCTGAAAGCTGTTGAGGCTAGGTCAATTTAAATTTCAAAACTGAGATTGATAGATTTTTAATAATAAACAGAAAATGCTAGAAACACTCAGCAGGTCAGGCAGCATCTGTGGAGAGAGAAACAGAGTTACTGTTTCTGGTTAATGAAAGGTAATCGAACTGAAACATTAACTCTGTTTCTCTCTGTCTTTCAATTTTCCTTTTTCCAAGTTCTATCCCATCCATCAACCACAAATGCTTCTTAATTTATCTTCCAAGATTCAGGTCCTGTAACCTCGATTGACCTGAATACTAGTAATATATTAAACGTCTTGCGTATAGCAGCATTTCTTACATCACACTTAATTCCTCCACACTTTCCCTGCCACATTTTGTTAATAACACCCACACTGTTATAAAACAGTATATCCTATGATTCAATGAGTTAATAATATTGTATAAAATTGAGAGACCCACACCAGTGTAGACTCAATGGAGCAGTAATGTAGATGTCAGAGGAAATTCCTTGAACTATGACACTGCCAGTTTTGACTAGCTCAGCAGATTAAGAGAACAAACTTTTCTGCTGAAAGTGATCGTCACATTTGCATTTTTTTTTGTAATTTAAAAAATCAGTTAAAACAAGGTATGATGCCATGCATACTACAGCAGCAGGAGGAACGAGGGCCTCATCCTCCCACACCACTGAGGGTGCAGATCTGAGTCTCAATGCACTAGGACAGAAGGATGCTACTGTTTCACATCTCCTTACACCCAGCTGGTGCACGTGGGGCAATCTCGTCCGAACTGACCCCCGTTCGGACGGAATTCCTCATCGGCGCCCGGCCCCGAAACCCCTCTCGGGAACCGGCGCCTCACAACTTGAGCCATCTCGGGGAAATGCCCTCCGTGTCGTTTCATTCTGCACGGAGGGGTTTCCTGTACGGGCTGCTCCTGCACACTCTCCACTTTGCCATCTTCGTCTGCCATCCAGACACGCCTTGGCGTGCCATCTTGCTGTCCGGCGGAGGTCCCCAATGGAGGGCTCTCTATGCAGGAGTCTTCCCTTTATCTATTGGGGACTTGGCCTGGAGGGTGTTGCACAGAGCAGTCCCGTGCAATAAGGTTTTAAGTCGGTTCACGGACTCCCAGGCCGCCTGCCTTTTCTGCGGCCTAGAGGATTCCATTTTCCATATATACGCTGAATGTGAGAGGTTGCAGCCCCTCTTTCATTATTTGAAGGGGCTGCTCCTCGATGCTTGGCTTCACTTCAGTCCCACGCGCCTGATCTTTGGTCACCCGGTGCGGAGGGGAGCGGGCAGATCGGAGGACCTCCTCGTAGGACTGCTCCTGGGCCTGACCAAAAAAGCCATTAACTGGTCCAGACAGCGGGCGGTCGAGGGGGTCTTTCGGCCCGATTGCCTGCCTCTCTTCCGCGGCCATGTTCACGCCCGGGTGGCCCTGGAGATGGAGCAAGCGGTGTCCGCCGGCACGCTTGAGGCTTTCCGCGACCGGTGGGCGCCGCAGGAACTGGAGTGCATCATCACCACGGCCAATTAAATTTTAATTTAATTTGTTAAGGTTTATTTAAAGTTTTTAAGTTACAGACAATTTGTTTAATCACCCCACTAAGAAGAGTACACCCAGCTGGTAGCAAACAGGCTGCCTTTTGGCCTTTTTAATTGACAGAAGTGAGTGGTCCAGGAAAAAATGTACAAATTCATGCCCTCCAAAAGATAAATCACGAATAGTAAAAGGCAAATTCTTCATACAAAGAGCAATTAATACATGAAGCAGACTCCAGGATAAAATGAAGGTGAAAATCCTAAACATGACTTCTACAAATGACATTGCATTTACTTTATAAAGGATGCGTCCCCTTTTTTGGTTGTGGCTTTGTGCCAGCAGCTGTTGTGCGACAAGTTCCAAGAACCAGGAAGCCACCCGTGAGGTGGGGAAACCAAGGTTAGGGAAAGAGATTCACAGAGGGGAATCCAGAGGTGGAAGGAACTTTGATTCCACCAGTATTTAATGGTAACTCACTGAAATTGCCCTGTTAATTTAATAGTAATCGTGGCAACACTCAGATTCCCTTAATAACCAACAGTAACTCAGTGTTACCCCGCACCCCGCCCCCCCCCGTTTCAGAGGACCCTCATTCCTGACTTCACCCCGATATCCTACTTGTAACTAGTAACAATCCTGTAACCCACTGATATTCACCCTGAAACCACAGCCAGAATCCCCCTGCACTGCACTACAGATGGTGCAATCAGGCTCCCCAGTCGATGCCACTTTTAACAGACCCGATCTCTCTCCCTATCTCCATGAATTCTGATTTGGACTCTGGTTCTGTATGAAAGTGACAACTCTGAAAGGAGAATAAAAACAGAAAATGCTGGAAATACTCAGCAGGTCAGGCAGCATCTGTAGAGAAAGAAACAGAGTTAACGTTTTAGGTCGATGACCCTTTGTCCCTCTGAAAGGGGAACCGCAGTCACAGTTGGTCGGTACTGGACTTCATACGTTAAAACCAGGCAGCACAGACGGACCTGAACCAAACCAAGAAATCGCATAAAGGGCAGTGGGCTCAGTGCTTGGGTGTTTCTCACAGGGCACATTGTTCTAAATTCAGCTCAGCACCCACATTTCTAAACCACTCCCTAAGCTTGAACTCAATAAAAGGAGAGTTTTCATAGAATTATAGAAATTACAGCACAGGAGGCTTTCACTATTTACCCACAGTAAGGTCACCAGGTTTCTCTTACACCTTTACTGGCTGCTCCTCTCTCAGTACTGCTCCCACTCATCATGTTACTGCTGCTGCTCCCGGAGAAAATGCGGAGTTACAACAACCACACTCCCCCGTCTCCACCTCTCCCCCCCACCGCCGAGCCCCCACTCCCCCGTCTCCACCTCTCCCCCCCCCCGCCACCGAGCCCCCACTCCCCAGTCTCCACCTCTCCTCCCCCACCGCCGAGCCCCCACTCCCCGTCTCCACCTCTCCCCCCCCCCCCGAGCCCCCACTCCCCCGTCTCCACCGAGCCCCCCCCCGCCGAGCCCCCACTCCCCCGTCTCCACCTCTCCCCCCCCCCCGAGCCCGCACTCCCCCGTCTCCACCTCTCCCCCCCCCGAGCCCCCACTCCCCCGTCTCCACCTCTCCCCCCCGAGCCCCCACTCCCCCGTCTCCACCTCTCCCCCCCCCCCCGAGCCCCCACTCCCCCGTCTCCACCTCTCCCCACCCCCGAGCCCCCACTCCCCCGTCTCCACCTCTCCCCCCCCCCCCGAGCCCCCACTCCCCCGTCTCCACCTCTCCCCCCCCCGAGCCCCCACTCCCCCGTCTCCACCTCTCCCCCCCACCCCGAGCCCCCACTCCCCCGTCTCCACCTCTCCCCCCCACCCCGAGCCCCCACTCCCCCGTCTCCACCTCTCCCCCCGAGCGAGCCCCCACTCCCCCGTCTCCACCTCTCCCCCCACCTCCACCTCTCCCCCCGAGCGAGCCCCCACTCCCCCGTCTCCACCTCTCCCCCCCCCCGAGCCCCCCACTCCCCCGTCTCCACCTCTCCCCCCCCCCCGAGCCCCCACTCCCCCGTCTCCACCTCTCCCCCCGCCAGCCCCACACTCCCCCATCTCCACCTCTCCCCCCGCCAGCCCCACACTCCCCCATCTCCACCTCTCCCCCGTCTCCACCTCTCCCCCCGAGCGAGCCCCCACTCCCCCGTCTCCACCTCTCCCCCCGAGCGAGCCCCCACTCCCCCGTCTCCACCTCTCCCCCGTCTCCACCTCTCCCCCTGAGCGAGCCCCCACTCCCCCGTCTCCACCTCTCCCCCCCCCCCGGAGCCCCCACTCCCCCGTCTCCACCTCTCCCCCACCCGAGCCCCCATTCCCCCGTCTCCACCTCTCGCCCCCGAGCCCCCACTCCCCTGTCTCCACCTCTCGCCCCCGAGCCCCCACTCCCCCGTCTCCACCTCTCACCCCCCGAGCCCCCACTCCCCCGTCGCCACCTCTCGCCCCCGAGCCCCCACTCCCCCGTCTCCACCTCTCGCCCCCCGAGCCCCCACTCCCCCGTCGCCACCTCTCGCCCCCGAGCCCCCACTCCCCCGTCGCCACCTCTCCCCAGTCTCCACCTCTCCCCCCGAGCCCCCACTGCCCCGTCTCCACCTCTCCCCCCGGGCCCCCTCTCCCCCATCTCCACCTCTCCCCCCGGGCCCCCACTCCCCCATCTCCACCTCTCCCCCCGGGCCCCCACTCCCCCATCTCCACCTCTCCCCCCGGGCCCCCACTCCCCCATCTCCACCTCTCCCCCCAGGCCCCCTCTCCACCTCTCCCCCCGGGCCCCATCTCCACCTCTCCCCCCATCTCCACCTCTCCCCCCAGGCCCCCTCTCCACCTCTCCCCCCGGGCCCCCTCTCCACCTCTCCCCCCGAGCCCCCACTCCCCATCTCTCCCCCAGTTTGCTCAGAGCCCCCATTCTCCAGTCTCCCTCTCTTCTTCCCCACCCCGCCCCCCAATTTCAGAGGCTCCTCATTCCCGACTCTTCACCCCACCCCCCCCATTCCCGACTCTTCACCCCCCATCACCCCACTCTTCACCCCCCATCCCCCACACTTCACCCCCCATCCCCCACACTTCACCCCCCCATCCCACCACTCTTCACCCCCCCACTCTTCACCCCCCCCAAAACCCACCACACTTCACCAACCATTCCCCCACTCTTCTCCCCCCCCCATCCCACCACTCTTCTTCTCTTCTTAGGCAGTCCCTCGGAACCGAGGATGACTTGCTTCCACATTAAAAATGAGTTTGCAGGTGACTGATGAGTCCAATGCAGGACCTACAGTCTCTGTCACAGGTGGGGCAGATGGTGGTTGAAGGGGCGGGCGGGTGGGGTGCTTGAGTTGACGCGCGCTCCTTGCGTTGCCTGTGCTTGGCTTCTGCTTGCTTCCGGCGAAGAGACTCGAGGTGTTCGGTGCCTTCCCGGATGCTTCTCCTCCACTTTGTGCTGTCTTGGGCCAGGGATTCCCAGGTGTCAGTGGGGATGTTACACTTTTTCAAGGAGGCTTTGAGGGTGTCCTTGAAGCGTTTCCTCTGCCCATCTGGGGCTCTCTTGCAGTGCCGGAGCTCCGAGTAGAGCGCTTGTTTTGGGAGTCTCGTATCGGGCATGTGGACAATGTGACCCATCCATCGGAGCTGATCGAGCGTGGTCAAAGCTTCGATGCTGGGGATGTTGGCCTGAGCAAGAACACGGACGTTGGTGCGCCTATCCTGCCAATGGATTTGCAGGATCTTGCGGAGGCAGCGTTGGTGGTACCTCTCCAGTGCTTTGAGGTGCCTGCTGTACATGGTCCATGTCTCTGAGGCATACAGGAGGGCGGGTATCACTGCTGCTCTGTAGACCATGAGCTTAGTGCCGGGTTTGAGGCCCTGGTCTTCAAACACTCTCTTCCTCAGGCGACCGAAGGCTGCACTGGCACACTGAAGGCGGTGTTGGACTTCGTCGTCGACGTCTGCCCTTGTTGACAATAGGCTCCCGAGGTATGGAAAGTGGTCCACGTTGTCCAAGGCCTTGTCGTGGATTTTGATAATCGGGGAGCAGTACTCTTCACCCCGCCCCCATCCCACCACTCTTCACCCCGCCCCCATCCCACCACTCTTCACCCCGCCCCATCCCACCACTCTTCACCCCGCCCCCATCCCACCACTCTTCACCCCGCCCCCATCCCACCACTCTTCACCCCGCCCCCATCCCACCACTCTTCACCCCGCCCCCATCCCACCACTCTTCACCCCGCCCCATCCCACCCCACTCCCCCCCAAACCCACCACTCTTCACCCCGCCCCATCCCACCACTCTTCGCCCCGCTCCCCCCCAAACCCACCACTCTTCACCCCGCCCCATCCCACCACTCTTCGCCCCGCTCCCCCCCAAACCCACCACTCTTCACCCCGCCCCGCTCCATTCCCGCCGTCACTCCCCGCAGTGGCGGCTCTGCGGCGGTGGCCGGGTCACTGAGCCGGCGGCCTCTCTGACAGCAGCCGGTGACGCACTGCAGCTGGAAGTTTCAATCGCTGATCCCCCGAGCTGCTGGAGGACCTCGGAGAGGAATCCCCGATTCCGGAAAACTCCTGGTTATTCCAGGAGGGTTGAGAATTCTAACTGCAATGGAAGGACTTTAAGCTCATTGTAGATGAATAAACTAAAATGGGTCAAATAGCCGTTCTCACCCATAATTATCTTGTGAAAAGCAAACAATCAATTAATCAGTTGAAATGAATGAGATTGGATTTACTTCAGCTTCAGCTGACGATTCCCATACAAAGATAATGCAGAAATCACTTGTAGCTTGTACAACCCTTTCCATTGGGCAATTTAAAAAAATCACTAACAAACTAACCATCACAGTACAAGGAAAGAAAATATTTAGTGTCCAGACTTCTAAACCTTACTGATTCACTTAATCAGCTTCAACAAGGGCAATGCCACAGTCGGAATGACTTGTGTTTGCTCTGATTTTTAGTAGCACTAGCTGTGATTTCTTTCCCCCCAACCCTCCCGTTTATTTCTTGATTGTTGTAATGTATTAAGCAGGAACGTCATTTGTTTTTCATCGTGGTATATCTTGGGGTCAATCATTCCAAATTATATCAATCTATTTGATGCACAGTGGGGGCAAAATGGCACCAATAAGATAATTCGGTGAGTACCGCTGACGCACGAAGTCAGCAGTCGAGCTTCAGAACAGCCCGAATGTTTTTCCCATGGATTCTGCTGTTTTATGTAAATCATGCAATTTACATTATCCGATTCAAAGGCTTGCAGTCACCCGAGACTAACATTTATGATGCAAAACATAAATGAAGCACAAAAATAACTGATAAGGTGGGCGAGGCGAAATGATTCTGAATTCATGAAATAGTAATTTATTAGTACTGTTAAATTATGGATGGCAAAAAGGGTTGCAATTAGGCTCATTATAGTGCAGTATAATTAGTCACAGATGTTTTCATATTTAAAAGCATGGGGGGAGGAGCTTGCAAAAGGGCAACCAGTTGGCAGAGTAACGGAGTCCCTGTATGGTGTGCCCCACTCTAGACGTTGTATTAACATAACGGTGTAATGATATTGCAATGAAACCTGAACCTTTCAGCAGCTCTTGTATTTAGTGTCACCTTCAGAAACAGGTCCCTAGGCTAAATGATTCACAATCTTCAGGAAAAAAGTTAGCTGTTTAAATACCAATAAAAGAAATTCCCCCTCCTTGACCCCAATCTATCTCATCCTATCTTTGGATAAATACTGAGGAGCCTCACAGGCTAGATTTTTCTAAAGCCCCCTCAACACGACAGAATTGCCTCCAATGTCAGGCACGGTGGCAGCAACAGTCCTGCAATATAAACAACCCAATGCTCTCACATGAGGTTGTCTTTGCTTCTGACCCAAACTACCACCAACAGCAAATATAAAGAAGTTGCATTGATATAGCACCTCATCACGAGCACTTTATACTCGGTCAACGATGACAAAGCCCCATTAAACTGACAAACATTTTTTTGAAAAGCAATAAATCCTAAAGGAAATCTCATGGGATACAAAACACATGGGATGCACTGTGTCTGTCAGAGCCTGTAGATGCAGTGCTGGGTAAGGCAGTCGGCAATCTTCAGGATTAGCCATCTCCAACAATCTTACAAACCACTTCTGCGACTTGACTTAATAAGAATGGAAGAGGCTGGATTTTGAGGAACCTGTTTGTGGCTTTACGTGGCATCACAGAATGTTGCACGGGCAGATACATAGGATATACAGCACAGAAACAGGCCATTCGGCCCAACCAGTCCATGTCGGTGTTTATGCTCCAATCGAGCCTCCTCCCGTCTTTCCTCATCTAAATCTATCAGCTTAACCCTCTATTCCCTTCTCCCTCATATGCTTGTCTAGCTTCCCCTTAAATGCATCTCTACTATTTGCTCCAACCATTCCCTGTGGTAGCGAGTTCCACATTCTCACCACTCTTTGGGTAAAGAAGTTTCTTCTGAATTCCCTATTGGATTTCTTGGTGACTATCTTATATTGATGGCCTCTAGTTATGCTCTTTCCCACAAGTGGAAACATTCTCTCTGTATCCACTCTATCAAAATTTTTCATAATTTTAAAGACCTCTATTAGCTCACCCCTCAGCCTTTTTTCAAGAGAAAAGAGACCCAGCATGTTCATCCTTTACCCTCGCATTTCTGGTATTATCCTTGTAAATCTTCTCTGCACCCTCTCCAGTGCCTCTATATCCTTTTTATAATATGGCGACCAGAACTGTACACAATACTCTAAGTGTGGTCTAACCAAGGTTCGATACAGGTTTAGCATAACTTCCCTACTTTTCAATTCTATCCCTCTAGAAATAATCCCTAGAAATAAACCCTAGTACTTGGGTTTGCTTTTTTTATGGCCTTGTTAACCTGCATTGCAACTTTTAGTGATTTGTGTATTTGTACTCCTAGATCCCTTTGTTCCTCTACCCCACCTAGACTCGCACCCTCCAAGTGATAAGTGACCTCCCTATTCTTCCTACCAAAATGTAATACCTCACATTTATCTGTGTTGAACTTCATTTGCCAATTATATGCCCATTCTGCAAGTTTATTAATGTCCTCCTGTAACTTGTTGCATTCCTCCTCAGTATTGGCTATCAACGCTCACCCCCCCCACCCCCCAATTTGGTGACATCCAAATTTAGAAATTGTGTTTTTGATTCCTAAGTCTAAATCGTTAATGTAAATTGTGAGCAGCAGTGGTCCCAGCACTGATCCTTGTGGAACACCACTACCCACCTTCTGCCACTGTGAATAGCTACCCTTTACTCCTATTCTCTGCTTTCTGTCCTGAAGCCATCCAGCTATCCATTCTGCTTCTTGTCTCCTGACTCCGCATTCGCTGACCTTATTCATCAGTCTATTATGGGGTACCTTATCAAAGGCCTTTTGAAAATCTAGATAAATTACATCTACTGCATTACCATTATCTACTCTCTCTGTTACCTCTTCAAAAAATTCAATAAGGTTGGTCAAGCAAGACTTTCCCTTTTGAAATCCATGTTGACTATTCATTATTATATTGGTTTCTAGATGTTCTTCTATTTTCTCTTTTAGTAGGGATTCCATTATTTTCCCTATCAGCTGACTGATCTATAATTCCCTGGACAAGTTCTATCCCCCTTCTTAAATATAGGTATTACGTTAGCTATCTGCCAGTCCTCTGGGCACTATACCCTTTTCCAATGAATTATTAAATATGTGTAGTAATACCTCTGCTATCTCTTCCCTAGGTTATTTTATAATGCGTGGAGGCAATCCATCCGGACAAGGGGTTTTATCCGCTTCGAGTTTCATTAATTTATTTAATATATCCCATTTTTAAATTTTAAATGCACTTACCTCATTACTAATCTCATCATCCAATGTCATGTCCACCTGTTCTATCTCCCTGGTAAATACTGAAGCAAAATAATTATTTAATATTTCTGCTATCTCTCAATACCGGTGGTATTGTCCTGACTATCACTTAATGGCCCTATTTCCATCCCAAACTTCCTTTTTTTATTGATGTGCCTATAAAATATTTTACTATTTTGTTTTATGTTCCTTGATAATTTAATTTCATAGTTCCTCTTTGCCTCCCTAATTGTTTTTTTGATTTCTCTCCTAATCTGTTCGTATCTTCAATAGTAAGGAAGGGTATTAGCTCTGATGATGTGGAATCTGTATGGGTAGAGCTGAGAAATACCAAGGGGCAGAAAACATTATTGGGAGTTGTATACAGACCCCCAAACAGTAATGCTGAGGTTGGGGATGGCATTAAACGGGAAATTAGAGACGCATGCAATAAGGGCACAGCAGTTATCATGGGTGACTTTAATCTACATATAGATTGGGCTAACCAAATTAGTAACAATACTGTGGAGGAGGAATTCCTAGAGTGTATACGGGATGGTTTCCTGGACCAATATGTCGAGGAACCAACTAGAGATCAGGCCATCTTAGACTGGGTATTATGTAATGAGAAAGGATTAATTAGCAATCTTGTTGTGTGAGGCCCCTTGGGGAGGAGCGATCATAATATGATCGAATTCTTCATTAAGATGGAGAGTGAAGTAGTTGACTCAGAGACTAGGGTCCAAAATTTAAATAAAGGAAACTACGATGGTATGAGGCGCGAGTTGGCTAGGATGGATTGGGGAACGTTACTTAAAGGGTTGATGGTGGATAGGCAATGGCAAACATTTAAAGATCGCATGGATGAACTACAGAATTTGTTCATCCCTGTTTGGCATAAAAATAAAATAAAAAAGGTGACTCAACCGTGGCTAACAAGGGAAATTAGGGATAGCATAAGATCCAAGGAGAGGACATATACATTGGCCAGAAAAAGCAGCAAACCTGAGGATTGGGAGCAGTTTAGGATTCAGCAAAGGAGGACAAAGGGATTAATTAAGAGGGGGAAAATAGAATATGAGAGTAAGCTTGCAGGGAACATAAAAACTGACTGTAAAAGCTTCTATAGATATGTGAAGAGAAAAAGATTGGTGAAGTCAAGCATAGGTCCCTTGCAGTCAGAATCAGGGGAATTTATAATGGGGAACAAAGAAATGGCAGATCAATTAAATACATACTTTGGTTCTGTCTTCACAAAGGAGGACACAAATAAACTCCCAGAGATGTCGGGGAACATAGGATCTAATGAGAGGGAGGAACTGAATGAAATCAGTATTTGTAGGGAAATGGTGTTAGGGAAATTGATGGGATTGAAGGCCGATAAATCCCCAGGGCCTGATAATCTACATCCTAGGGTACTTAAGGAAGTGGCCCTAGAAATAGTAGATGCATTGCTGGTCATCTTCCAAAACTCTATAGACTCTGGAACAGTTCCCATGGATTGGAGGGTAGCTAATGTAACCCCACTATTTAAAAAAGGTGGTAGAGAGAAAACGGGGAATTATAGACCGGTAAGCCTGACATCGGTAGTGGGGAAATGCTAGAGTCCATTATGAAAGATGTAATAGCAGAGCACTTGGAAAACAGTGACAGGATCGTACAAAGTCAACATGGATTTACAAAAGGTAAATCGTGCTTGACTAATCTACTGGAATTTTTTGAGGATGTAACTGGTAGAATAGATAAGGGAGAACTAGTGGATGTGGTGTATTTGGACTTTCAGAAGGCTTTCGATAAGGTCCCACATAAGAGATTAGCGTGCAAAGTTAAAGCACATGGAATTGGGGGTAAGGTACTGACTTGCATACAGAACTGGTTGGCAGACAGGAAGCAAAGAGTTGGAATAAACGGGTCTTTTTTCCGAGTGGCAGGCAGTGACTAATGGGGTACCACAGGGATCGGTGCTAGGACCCCAGTTATTCACAATATATATTAATGATCTAGACGAGGGAACTAGATGTCATATCTCCAAGTTTGCAGACGACACAAAGCAAGGTGGACGTGTGTGCTGTGAGGAGGATGCAGAGAAACTCCAGTATGATTTGGACAGGTTGGGTGATTGGGCAGATGCAGTATAATGTGGATAAATGCGAGGTTATCCACTTTGGTGGCAAAAACAGGAAGGCAGATTATTATCTGAACGGCAATAGATTGGGAAAATTGGAAGTGCAACGAGACCTGGGTGTCCTTGTGCACCAGTCGCTGAAGGTAAGCATGCAGGTGCAGCAGGCGGTTAAGAAGGCAAATGGTATGTTGGCCTTCATAGCGAGAGGATTCGAGTACAGGAGCAAGGATGTCTTGTTGCAGTTGTACAGGGCCTTGGTGAGACCAAACCTTGAGTATTGTGTGCAGTTTTGGTCGCCTTATCTGAGGAAGGATGTTCTTGCCATGGAGGGAGTGCAGCGAAGATTCACCAGACTGATACCTGGGATGGCAGGAATGACGTATGAAGAGAGATTGGGTCGATTGGGCTTGTATTCGCTAGAGTTTAGAAGAATGAGAGGGGATCTCATTGAAACTTATAAAATTAAAACAGGACTAGACAGACTAGATACAGGAAGGATGTTCCCGATGGCGGGGGAGTCCAGAACCAGGGGTCACAGTCTAAGGATAAGGGGTAAGCCATTTAGGACTGAGATGAGGAGGAATTTCTTCACCCAGAGAGTGGTGAACCTGTGGGATTCTCTACCACAGAAGGCAGTTGAGGCCAATTCATTAAATATATTCAAGAAGGAGTTAGATATATTTCTTAAGGCTAAAGGGATCAAGGGATATGGGGAGAAAGCAGGGACAGGCTACTGAATTTGGATGATCAGCCATTATCTCATTAAATGGCGGAACAGGCTTGAGGGGCCGAATGGCCTTCTCCTGCTCCTATCTTCGATGTTTCGATGTTTCTATGTATTCTCTCTTACCATGCACTCCCCTGCTGTCTGTGTTCTTAATGTATGCCTCTTTCCTTACGCTCAATTGTTCCCTTCTTGCTTTATTCATCCATGGAGACTCATTATTGTTTAGTTTGTTCTTTCCTTTTAGCGGAATATATTTTTCCTGCACTCTGTTGAACACCATTTAAAATGTTTCCCATTGCTGTTCTACATCGTTGTTTGCCAATATTGTTGCCCATTTTTGTTTCCCAAGTTCTATTCTCAGCCCCTCAAAATTAGCTTTTCTCCAATCTATTAACCTGGTTTTCGTCATATTTATGTCCTCAATTATCATCTTAAAGCGTATTATATGATGGTCACTATTGCCTATATGTTCCCCTACCTTTACTTCTCTTATCTGCTCTGGTTCATTCCCCATTACTAGATTCAATATCGAATCCTCTCTTGTTGGGCTTTTTATATATTGGGTTAGAAAGGAGTCCTGTACACATTGTAGGAACTCCATTCCCTTATCCCCTTTACCTACCTCTTCTGTCCAATTAATATCGGGGTAATTGAAATCCCCCATGATTATTATTCTATGTTTTTTACTCATTTCCCTAATTTGTCTGCATATTTGTTCCTCCAACACCCTTCCACCAATAGGTGGTCTATAAACTACACCTATTATTGTGATTGATCCTTTATTATCTTTTATCTCTATCCATATGGATTCTATTTTTGTCATGCGATCTACTTACATCAATTCCCGTCAGGCTTTCAACCAAGTACCTCCAGCGGTCCTAATGAAAAAGTTAGAAGGTATTGAAGTACACAATCGGTTCTTCATTTATCCAGGATCTTTAATCTAGCTCGTGGATCAGTGTAAGAGTTGATGGAAAATTCACTGGCCGTCAGCGGCAAAGCAAAAGCGTTCGCCTCTGGCCCCGAAGTATGCTTCGCACAAGGATCCTGCGATCCCTGTGTCGAGAACTTCGGGTTTTATGACAGTCAATTCAAATCAACGGAAGCAATTGGGGATTCCCTTCTGCGAGCCACTGTAACGTCAACAAGCTGTCTAAGCAGCCAATCAAAATGCAGAATTCTCACAGACAGCGAACAAGTCAGTAAGCTCTTAAAATTCTAACTTTTGAAAAATGTTAGTGAGAGCAAAACAAAGATTGGGGCTCTCACATGCGGAAAAGGCAAACCTGAACTAAAGATGAACAAACTTTAAAAAAAAATGTAATTCTTTTTTAAAGTTGCTTAAAAATTTGAATTTTTATTAAAATGGACAAATTTCACACTGCACAAAATTAAAATTAGTTTTTCAGGCCCTTAACCTTTGTTTAGCAGTCAATACCCTGTTAAAACCCCAGTTACACCTAATCCCTTTGGGTCTAACTTTTAGTGGGGAATTTAACAGCGTAATTACTGCGGAAGACCCGAAGTTTGTCAGTTTCCCTGATTTGGGTAATTACACTGATTGTCGGCTCTGTGGGGAGGAGGGAGGGGAGGCAGCGCACAGCATAGCCTGTGTCGGAGCAGTGAACGACAGACCGCAACTTCAGAATTTCCGCACACACCTAGCACAAGCGCCAAATCTCGAAGTTGCAGTCAGTTTCAACGGCCGAATGACGGCGAACAGTGCCAGTTTGGTGTCATCCCGACCGCAAATTCCGGACCACTGAAATTATCTCTCTCAAAAGAGGATGACGCAAGTTTGTCCATTACCCATCCTATTCAACGCCTTCATCAATGATGTGTTGGTCTCAACACGCGGGGACGAACTTCCGGGCATTTCAGAAAGGATGTCACTGCTCCATTTTGCAGGCGATGTTTGTTGTTGGCAAACTCATTGGCGGATCTAATTTGGTATAATGAACACAATTCAATGACCATTGCCCTGGGTAATCTAAGATGCATGCATGCAATGCCCTGCAGCTGTATCCAAGCAGTTACTTCTGAGGCGGTAGACCCATTACTATTGGCGTCCGATGCCTGTGGCTGTCAGTGGTCTATGTAATAAAAACAGAAAATGCTGGAAATACTCAGCAGGTCAGGCAGCAGATGCTGCCTGACCTGATGAGTATTTCCAGGATTTTCTGTTTTTATTTCAGATTTCCAGCATCCGCAGTATTTTGCTTTTGTATTAGTGGTCTATGTAGCCCGCGCTTAGAATCATAGAATGATACAACACAGAAGCAGGCCATTCAGCCCTTCGTGCTCTTTGGTAGAGCTAAGAACATAAGAATTAGGAGCAGGGGTAGGCCATACGATCCCTCGAGCCTGGCTGACCTTCGACCTCAACTCCACTTTCCCACCCAATCTCCATATCCCTTGATCCGCCATGAGTCCAAAAAATCTATCTATCTCAGCCTTGAATATACTCAACGACTCAGCATTCACAGCCCTTTGGGGTAGAGAATTCCAAAGATTCACAACCCTCGGAGTGGAGAAATTCCTCCTCATCTCAGTCTTAAATGGCCGACACCTTATCCTAAGACTATGCCCCCTAGTTCTAGACTCTCCAGCCAGGGGAAACAACCTCTCAGCATCTACCCTGTCAATCGCCCTCAGAATCTTATATGTTTCAATGAGATCACTTCTCATTCTTCTAAACTCCAGAGAGTGTAGGCCCAATTAGTCCTACTCTCCTGCCCTTTCCCTTTTGAAAGTTACTATTGAATCTGCTTCCACCATCCTCCAGCAGTGCATTCCAAATCACAACAACTCGCTGTGTAAAAAAATGTTTCCTCATGTCACCTCTGGTTCTTTTGCTAATCACCTTAAATCTGTGTCCTCTAGTTACCGACCCTTCTGCCACTGGAAACAGTTTCTCCTTATTTACTCTTTTAAAACCCTTCATGATTTTGAACGCTTCCATTAAATCTCCCCTTAACCTTCTCTGCACTAAGAAGAACAACACCAGCTTCTCTCGTCTTTTCACATAACTGAAGTCCCTCATCCCTGATACCATTCTAGTAAAACTCTTCTGCACCCTCTCTAAGGCTTTGTAATTCTTGGCACCACACTTTAGGAAAGATGTCAAAATATTTATAACACAGAAACAGGCCATTCGGCCGAAAAAATCCATGACGGTAGAACACAATAGGTAGAATTGAACACAATACTCCAGCTGAGAACTAACCAGTGTTTTATAAAGGTTTAGCATAACTTCCTTGCTTTTGTACTCTATCCCTCTCTTAATAAAGCCAATGGTCATAAAATCATAGAATAGTACAGCACAGAAGGAGGCCATTCGGCCCATTGAGTCTGCATCACCTCTTTTGAAGAGCAATCCAGTTATCCCACTCCCCTGCTCTTTCCCCAAATCCATACAATTTTTTCTCCTTCAAGTATTTATCCAAGTCCCTTTTGAAGGCTACTATTGAATCTGTATCCATGACTATCAGGCAGTGCATTCCAAATCCTGAATTTTTTCCTCGTGTCGCCTCTGGTTATTTTTCCAATCACCTTAAATCTGTGCCCTCTGGTTATCAACCCTTCAGCTAGTGGAAACTGTTTCTCTTTATTTACTCTATCTAAATCCTTTATGACTTTAAACTCCTCTTAATGT
This sequence comes from Squalus acanthias, assembly GCA_030390025.1. Lineage (NCBI taxonomy): Eukaryota > Metazoa > Chordata > Chondrichthyes > Squaliformes > Squalidae > Squalus > Squalus acanthias. The sequence goes on from CM059431.1 coordinate 96,210,449, forward strand.
TCTCTGTTCTAAGGAGAACAACCCCAGTTTCTCCAGTCTATCCACATAACTCTAATCCCTCATCTCTGGAATCGTTCTAGTAAATCTCTTCTGTACCCTCTCCAAAGCCTTCAAGTCCTTCCTAAAGTGTGGTGCCCAGAATTGGACACAATACTCCAGCTGGGGTTTTATATAGGTTTCCCATATGCTTTTTTAACAGCCTTCTCAAATTGTCCTGCCACTTTCAAAGACTTATGTACAGACACTCCCAGGTCTCTCAGTTCCTGCACCCACATTAAAATTGTATAATTTGGTTTATATTGCCTCTCCTCATTCTTCCTTTCAAAATGCATCACTTCACACTTCTCTGCATTAAATTTCATCTACCATGTGTCTGCCCATTTCACCAGTCTGTCCTCCTGAAGTCTGTTACTATCCTCCTCATTGTTTACTACATTTCCAAGTTTTGTGTTAACTGCATACTTTGAAATTATGGCCCGTATACTCAAGTCCAGGACATTAATATATATCAAAAAGAGCAGTGGTCCTAATATCGACCCCTGGGGAACACCACTGTATACTTCCCTCCAGTCTGAACAACTGTTCACCATTACTCTCTGCTTTCTGTCCCTTAGCCAATTTTGTATCCACACGACCACTGCCCCTTTAATCCCATGGGGTTTAATTTTACTAACAAGTCTATTATGTGGTACTTTGTCAAATGCCTTTTGAAAGTCTATATACACAACATCAACCAAACTATCCTCATCAACCCTTTCCGTTACTTCAAAGAACTCATTCAAGTTAGACAAACACAATTTGTTTTTAACAAGTCTGTGCTGACTTTCATTTATTAGCCCATACTTTTCCAAATTAATTTTGCGGATTATTGTCTCTAAGTTTCCCACCATGGCGTTAGGCTGACTATCTTGTACTTGCCGGGTTTATCCCTTTTCCCTTTTTAAACATTGCAACATTTGCAATCCTCCAATCTTCTGGCAATACCCTCATATCCAAGGAGGATTGGAAGATTGTGGCCAGAGCCTCCGCAAGTTCCACCTTTACTTCCCTCAGTAACCTAGGATGCATCCCATCTGGACCGGGTGACTTTTCTACTTTGAGGACTGCCAACCATTTACATACCTCCTCTTTATCTATTTTATCCTATCCAATATCGCTATTAGCCCCCACTTTACTGCTACATTGGCAGCATCCTTTTCTCTAGTGAAGACAGATGCAAAGTACTTATTTAGCACCTCAGCCATGTCCTCTGCCTCCACAAGAAGTTTTCCTTTTTGGTTTCTAATCAGCCCCATACTTCCTTTGATTACCCGTTTACTATTTATATGTTTATAAAAGACTTTTCGGCTCCCTTCTATGTTAGCTGCTAATCTATTCTCATACTTTGTCTTTGCTCCTCTTATTCCCTGGACAAGGTGCAAAAAAGATTTACTAGAATGATACCAGAACTGAGAGGTTTTTCCCATCAGGAAAGACTAAACAGGCTAGGGCTATTTTCCCTTAAAAAGAGAAGACCGAGGGGTGACCTGATACAGGTCTTTAAGATTATGAAAGGGTTTGATAGCAACAGGACATAGAAAGGCTAGTAGAATGGGCAGACAAGTGGCAGATGGAATTTAATAGAGAGAGGTGTGAGGTGATGCATTTTGGCAGAAGGAACAGGGAGAGGCAATATACAGGAAACTCTCTTTTAACCGGCACCCAAATAACCGGAAATCTCTCTTAACCGGCAAAATTCTTGAGTAGGTAACCGGGGTTTTTCTTCATCTCTCCTTTAAAAATAACTTTAAAAAAAACCCGAGGCGTTTGCCTTGTATCGGAGCATGTAGATTGGGAGGGGAATGTGCAGCCCGGGTAGGCAGCGGACACGACAGATGGTCAGCTGGCGGTCCCCGGGGAGACGGAGCTCCGAATGCAGGCGCATGTCAGTGTGTACGGGGCTCTCGTACGTTGGGAGATATAACTCTCCATTATCCGGACTTTTTGATTAACCGGCACCACGCCGGTCCCGTCGGTGGCGGTTAATAAAGAGTTTCCTGTACACTTAATGACACCGTTTTAAAGAGTGTGCAGGGACAGAGAGACCTGGGAGCTAATGTGCATAGGTCCCTGAAGTGGCAGGACATATTGAGAGAGTGGTTAGCAAAGCATATGGGATCTTGGGTTTCATAAATGGAGGTATTGAGTACAAAAGTAGATAATTTATGCAGAACCTTTATAAAGTGCTGGTTAGGCCACAACTGGAGTATTGCGGCCAGTTCTGGTCACCACACTTTAGGAAGGATGTGAAGGCCTTTGAGAGGGTGCAGAGGAGATTTACCAGAATGGTTCTGGGGATGGGGGATCTTAGCTACAAGGACAGGTGGGAGCAGCTGGATTTGTTTTCATTAGACACGGATTAATCAAGGATAGTCAGCACGGATTTGTTAAGGGAAGGTCGTGACTGACAAACTTGATTGAATTTTTTGAGGAGGCAACAAGGAGGGTAGATGAGGGTAGTGCATTTGATGTAGTGTATATGGTCTTTAGCAAGGCTTTTGATAAGGTTCCACATGGCAGACTGGTCACGAAGTTAAAAGCCCATGGGATCCAGGGCAAAGTGTCAAGTTGGATTCAAAACTGGCTCGGAGACAGGAAGAAGAGGGTAATGGTTGATGGGTGTTTTTGTGACTGGAAGGCTGTTTCCAGTGGGGTTCCGCAGGGCTCAGTACTAGGTCCCTTGCTTTTTCTGGTATATATCAATGATCTAGACTTGAATATAGCGGGTATGATTAAGAAGTTTGCAGAGGATACTAAAATCGGCTGTGTGGTTGATACTGAAGAAGGAAGTTGTAGACTGCAGGAAGATATCAATAAATTGGTCAGGTGGACAGAACAGTGGCAAATGGAATTCAATCCGGAGAAGTAATGCATTTGGGGAGGGCTAACAAGGAAAGGGAATACACATTAAATGGTAGGACACTGAGTAGTGTAGAGGAACAAAGGGACATTGGAGTGCATGTCCACAGATCCCTGAAGGTAGCAGGCCAGGTCGATGAGGTGGTTAAGAAGGCATACGGAATGCTTGCCTTTAATAGCCGTGGCATAGAATGAGCAGGGGGGTTATGCTTCAACTGTATAAAACACGAGTTAGGCCTCAGCTAGAGTACTGCGTGCAGTTCTGGTCACCACATTACAGGAAAGAAGTGATTGCACTAGAGAGGGTACAGAGGAGATTTACAAGGATGTTGCCGGGAGTAGAGAATCTTAGCTATGAGGAAAGACCGGATAGGCTGGGTCTGTTTTCCTTGGAACAGAAGAGGCTGAGGGGAGACCTTATTGAGGTATATAAAATTATGAGGGGCATAGATAAAGTGGATAGAAAGGACCTATTTCCCTTAGCAGAGGGGTTAAAAACTAGGGGGCACAGATTTAAAGTAATTGGTGGAAGGTTTAGAGGGGATTTGAGGGGAAATTTCTTCACCCAGAGGGTTACGGGGGCTGGAACTCACTGCCTGAAAGGGTGGTAGAGGCAGGAACCCTAACTACATTTAAAAAGTACTTGGATGTGCACTTGGGATGCTGTAACCTGCAGGGCTACGGACCAAGAGCTGGGAAGTGGGATTGGGCTGGATAGCTCTTTGTTGGCCGGCGCGGACACGATGGGCCGAAATGGCCTCCTTCCGTGCTGTAACTTTCTATGATTCTATGATTAGAGCAAAGGAGTTTGAGGGGTGATTTGATAGAGGTGTACAAGATTATGACGGGTTTGGATAGGCTAGACGGGGAAAGGCTGTTCCCACTTATTGATGGTACGAGGACTAGGGGACACAGATTTAAGGTTTTGGGCAAGAGATACAGGGGGGATGTGAGGAAAAACTTTTATGCACAGCGAGTGGTGAGGAACTGGAACTCGCTACTGACGGAAGTGGTGGAAGTGAACACACTCAATGTTTTCAAGGGGAGACTGGATAGGCACTTGAGGGAAATAAACTTGCAGGGCTACAGAGATAGAGCGGGGGAATGGGACTGACTGGATTGCTCTAGAGAGCCAGCACGGACTCGATGGGCTGAATGGGCTCCTTCTGTGCCGTTATGACTCTATGATAGGTAGACATGGAGAAAATGTTTCCACTTGTGGGGGAGACCAATAATAGAGGTCATAAATATAAGATCATCACTAATAAATCCAATAGGGAATTCAGGAGAAACTTCTTTACCCAGAGAGTGGTTAGAATGTGGAGCTCGCTACCACTTGGAGTAGTTGAGGTGAATAGCATAGATGCATTCAAGGGGAAGCTAGATAAGCACGGGGGAGAAAGGAATAGAAGGAAATTTTGATAGGGTTAGATTAAGAGGGATGGAACGAGGCTCGTGTGGAGCATAAACCTATTATGCGTGGACCTATTGGGCCGAATGACCTATTTCTGTGCTGTAAATACTTTGTAATAATTTTTAAGAAGGTTAATCCCATTCCACTCTGGTGAACTGCATCGCTCCCCACACCAAACGGGTGCCTGAAACACATGTAAGACATCTGCCAATCAGAGTGAACGATGTTTGCCTCGCCTGTCAGCAGTGTATATACTTGGTGGGGTAGTTTTGCAAATTAACACTTCCAGCACAGCTTCACATGATGGGTGTGCAAGCTGAGAATGTGGATGCTTTGATGAATCATGCTAGATGTGCCGACTTCAGTGTCTGATTTCCCAATAGGGCCAATGTTACAATCCTGGTTGCTGTCAGGGAACTTCACCCACCACCAGCAGTGAAAACCCAAATTAATTTCAACAGTCACGACATAATGAGAATTAATTTCAACTGTCAGGAAATTGTGGCTTGCACAATTTTCAGACAGGCGTTTCCAGCCAGCGAAGACCACCCTCTTTTTGGTAATGGGGACACGTAAAATCACCCTCTGGAGATTCGGACACTGAGGCGAGCGCACCCCACACAATTTTCCATCCATCCGAATTTGCGATCTGCGTTCTCACGGTTTGTGCTGGAAGCACTAATTCATCAAATATATGCTGTGTAGTCTTGTACAGCCAGCCCTTGTATGTGATCCCATCGCACAATGCTCTGTGCCAGCAGTGTTAACTCTACCCTTTCAGAAGTTTACATCAGCTATAGGCAGTGCATTTTTTTCAAAATTCATTCTCAGGATGTGGGTGTCACTGGCAAGGCTGGCATTTATTGCCTATCCCTAGTTGTCCTGAGTAGGGGGTGGTACAACCGAATGGCTTACTACCCCACTTCAGAGGGCAGTTAAGATTCAACTACTTTGGTATGGGACTAGAGTCACATATAAGACAGACCAAGGACGGCAGGTTTCCTTCGCTAAAGGACATTGATGAACCAGTTGGATTTTACTAAAATCAACAGCTTTTCATGGGTCAATTTTACTGATACCAACTTTTTATTTCCAACTTTTTTTTTAAAAACCGAAATAAAAACTCAAACTGCCATGGCAGGATTCGAACTCATATTCTCTTGATTACTTGTATAGTAACATAACCACTCCACTACCATAACCAGTGCAAATAGCACAGCCCCAAACTTATACACACCGTGATCCGGGCACTGGATCATGCCCTCCAGTGTTGAATCTGGCAGAGTTTGGATTGTCAGTGGGAGGGCACCTCATCTACAGGGGGCCAACGGGCCACTACAGGGCACATCCCAGCTGCCTGTGCAGCCCATGCTGTTATAAATTTTGGCAGCCACTATCTATCCGGAGAGGGCATTGTTCCAGGTCCTCGCCACACCTCAGTTACTGCTCCTTCGGCCCTCTGTGTAAGGTTGCTGATACAAAAACTTTTTGTAAAGAAAATTTGGCTCCCTTGGCCTCGACCCTCAGCCCTGTTGGAGCCCACGTGTGCTCTTATAGAGTTCGGTACATCTGGGTCAGAGTACCAGCCTCTAGAAATAGGTCAGGACCCTTACATGTGTCAGCTGTAGCTCAGTTGGTAGCACACTCGTTTCTGAGTCAGAAGGTTGTGGGTTCAAGTCCCACTCCAAGGACCTGCGCACATAAAGCAAGGCTGACACTCCATTCCAGTGCAGTGCTGAGGGAGTGCTGCACTATCGGAGGTGCCGTCTTTTGGATGAGACGTTAAACCGAGGCCCCGTCTGCTCTCTCAGGTGGACGTAAAAGACCCCATGGCACTATTTCGAAGAAGAGCAGGGGAGTTGTCCCTGGTGTCTTGGCCAATATTTATCCCTCAATCAACATAACAAAAGCAGATTATCTGGTCATTATCACATTGCTGTTTGTGGGAGCTTGCTGTGCGCAAATTGGCTGCCGCGTTTCCCACATTACAACAGTGACTCCACTTCAAAAGTACTTCATTGGCTGTAAAGCGCTTTGAGACATCCGGTGGTTGTGAGTCTTTCCATTTTTTTTACGGGCCAGAGAAGCAGAAACTCCCATTGCAGGGAATCCCCGTCCCGAGCCCCACTTCAATCTGACATGGCTCTCCCTGTAGGGATAGACAGCGGCTCCGCCTCTTTGGTGTGCTTGATAACAGCATTGCATCAACATAAAAAAAATGTTAATCCAGGAACCTTGAAAATGCTAGATATAACCAATTCATGAATATTTAGAATTTTTAAGATAGAAGAAATGGTATTCCTATGGCCCCTTTCACAACCTCAGGACACCCCAAAGCGATTTACAGCCAATGAAGTACTTTTGAAGTGTAGTCACTGTTGTAATGCAGGAACCAGGGCAGCAAATTTGCACACGGCAAGGTCCCAGAAACAGCAATGTGATAAATGACCGGTTAATCTGTTTTTTTTTTAAAAAGATGTTGGTTGAGGGAAAATATTGGCCAGGACACAGTGAAAACTCCCCTGTTCTACTTCAAAATAGTGCCATGGGATCGTTTACGTCCACTTGAGAGGGCAGACAGGGCCTCAGTTTAATGCCTCATCCGAAAGACAGGAACAGGAGTAGGCCATTCTGCCCCTCGAGTCTGTACCGCCATTCAGTTAGATTATGGCTGATCTGTATCTTAACTCCAACTACCCGCCTTGGTTCCATCACCCTTAATTCCCATGCCTGGTAAAAATCTATCGATCTGAGTTTTGAAATGTTCAATTGACCTAGCCTCAACAGCTTTTTGGGGGAGAGTGTTCCAGATTTCCACTATGCTTTGTGTCAAGAAGTGCTACCTGACATCACCCTTGAATTGCCTAGCTCTATTTTTAATGATATGCCCCTTATTCTGGATTCCCCCACCAGAGGAAATAGTTTCTCTATCTATCATATCAAATCCTTTAATCATCTTAAATACCTCAATTAGATCATACCTTAGTCTTCTATATTCAAGGGAATACAAGCCTAGTCTATGCAACCTGTCATCATAATTTAACCCTGTTAGCCTCGGTATCATTGTGGTGAATCTGCGCTGCACCCAGCCAAGGCCAATATATACTTCCTGAGGTATGGTAGTCAGACTGAACATAGTACTCTAAATGGGGTCTAACCAGACATCTATACAACTGTAACATAACTTCAACCCCTTTGTATTCCAGCCTCTTGAGATACAGGCCAAAATTCCATTAGCCTTTAAAATTATTTTTTGTACCTGTCCACTAGCTTTTAGTGATTTCTGTACATTGTCCTCTAAATCTCTCTGCTCCTCCACAGTTCCTAGCTTCTCACCATTTAGGAAATATTCTGATCTATCTTTCTGCTCCCATCTACACTATTTACCGTGCCAGCTAAATTAGTGTCGTCAGCAAACTTGGATATATGGCTCTCTATTCCTTCATTTATAAATATCGTGAAAAGTTGAGGCCTGAGTACAGATCCCTGGGGGACCCCACTAGTCACATCCTGCCAAATTTGAGTGCATATCCAGTATCGTACTCTCTGTCTCCTACCTCCAAGCCAATTCCCTAACCATGTCAGCAGGTTACCTCCAATTCAATAAGTTCTCATTTTTGTTAATAGTCTGTGTGAAACATTATCGAATGCATTCTGGAAGTCCATACAAATAATATCCATAGATACACTCTTATCCACCACGTTAGTTACCACCTCAAAAAATCCAACTAGGTTTGTGATACATGAATAACCCTTCACAAAAAGAGTAGATCATGTCTCGAGCATCTACAATTTCCTCACCTACTTATTTTAATACCCTGGGGTAGAAACCATCAGGTCCTGGAGATTTATCTATCTTTAGTCTCCTTATTTTCTCCATTACCATTTTTGTTACTTATATTAAATCTAGTAAGTTCTTCCACTTAATTTATTTTTTACTTTTCCTCATGTCTCTGGTATTTTATCCTCATTCTAGACTGTGACGACCGATACCAAGTAAATACATAGCACGTCTGCCATTTCCTGATTGTCAATTATTATATCACATGCGATTGACCTTAAGGGGCTCACATTAATCTCAGCCACTCTCTTTCTCTTAATCTACCTGTAAAAACCTATGCGCCTTAGGACATTTTAATACGTTAAAGGTGCTATATAAATGCAAGTTGTTGTTGTTGATATCCCCCATGTTTTTTCTCATATACCCTTTCTGCAGTTCTACTTTCTTTGTATCCCTTTGCTGTGCTTTCCATCTTTCCTAGTCCATGGATCTCCATTGTTCTTTTCATTTGTATGAGCTCTTTCCTTTAGTTTTATACTACCTCTCACTTTTTTTGTTGACCAGGGTAGTTTAATTGCACAAGTAGGGCTCTTGCCCTTTAGGGGTCTTGTATTGAACCAAATACTTTTTTCAATATCCCCCAATGTTCATCTGTATTTTTAACTATCCCTTCAAAGTCAGCCTTACCTAAATTTAAAACCTCGACTCACCCTTTTCCTTCTAAAACCTAATATCGAATTCAGTCATGTTATGATCACTGTTAGCTAGGTTTTCCCTTACCGCTTCCAGTTCTCGTAAATTTTTGCAATCGGAAAACAAAATTACGGGTGTAGGCAACTTTGCTGTACAAGTTCATTAGCCTTCCAATCACAAGGCACCTGCAATAATGATGCATTATATCTTCTCAAGCAGCTAACGATCCATGTAACGAGTATAATTGGCAAGGCTGTTGCCAGCTGGCTACTCCTCAGCATGGAACACTGGGGCCTCTTGAGTTCCTAACTGATGCAAAATTCTTCAAATAAGATGTGAGAGTGAAACTGACACAATCATTTCATCAATCTTCCCTGGGGCATATTGAAATGCATTCCCCTCTTTTCCCCCCACCCACTGACTGATCTAAGCACCTCAAATACTGCCCAGGTACTTCACTTTCTGCTGGGTCTTGTGCAAATGTGCCAGCACCTGTGCTGCGTCATCCATCCTTCCTTCTCCAGAGAGCTGTGTCACATTTTGATATCGATGACGCCCAAGAAACAAGTACTGGTGAGGTCACATACCATTGGTGGAATAATGATCCAATAATATTTGCATTTAGGTAGCCATATGATATGTACAGTCAGTGATGCCCAGTGCCTTGGCAAAGCCACTCATTTGGAAAAGCATTAACTGCCATTACAGCTGCTGATTGATGCCAAATAAGAACATAAGAAATAGGAGCAGGAGTAGGTCATTTGGCCCTTCGAGCCTGCTCTGCCATTCAATAAGAACATGGCTGATCGTCTACTTCATCTCCACTTGCCTGCACTATCTCCATATCCTTTGATTCCCTTAATATTCAAAAATCTATCGATCTCTGTCTTGAATATATTCAATGACTGAGCCTCCACAGCCCTCTGGGGTAGAGAATTCCAAAGATTCACCACCCACTGAATGAAGAAATTTCTCCTCATCTCAGTTCTAAATGGTCGACCCCTTATTCTGAGACTGTGACCCCTGGTTCTAGACTCCCCAACCAGGGGAAACATCCTCCCTGCAGCTACCCTGTCAAGCCCTGTAAGAATTTTGTATGTTTCAATGAGATCACCTCGCATTCTTCTAAACTCTAGAGAATACAGGTCTAGTCTACTCAATCTCTCCTCATAGGACAATCCCCCCATCCCAGGAACCAGTCTGGTGAACCTTTGTTGCAATTCCTCTATGGCAAGTATATCCTTCCTTAGGTAAAGAGACCAAAACTGTACACAGTACTCCAGGTGTGGTCTCACCAGGGCCCTATAAAATTGCAGTAAGACGTCTTTACTCTTATACTCAAATCCTCTTGTAATAAAGACCAACATACCATTTGCTTTTCTAATTGCTTGCTGTACCTGCATGTTAACTTTCAGTGATTCGTGTACAAGGACACCCAGGTCCCTCTGATCACCAACATTTCCCAATCTCTCACCATTTAAAAAATACTCTGCTGTTCTATTTTCCTACCAAAGTGGATAACTTCATATTTTTCCACATTATATTCCATTTGCCATGTTCTTGCCCATTCACTTAGCCTGTCTATATCCCCATGAAGCCTCCTTGCATCCTCCTCACAACTTACATTCCCACCCAGCTTTGTATCATCAGCAAACTTGGATATATTACATTTGGTCCCGTCATTCAAATCATCCAAATCATCCACTAGTTACAGCCTGCCAACCCGAAAGTGACTCGTTTATTCCTACTCTCTGTTTTCTGTCTGTTAACCAATCCTCAATCCATGCTAGTATATTACCCCCAATCCCAAGAGCCCTAATTTTGTTTAATAACCTCTTGTGTGGCACCTTATCGAATGCCTTCTGAAAATCCAAATACACCACATCCACTGGTTCCCCCTTATCTATTCTGCTAGTTACAATGCCAAAAAACTCTAACAGATTTGTCAAACATGATTTCCCTTTCATAAATCCGTGTTGACTCTTACCAAAATGGTATAGAGGTAAATGCATTATGAAACAGGGCTTCTTTAAGAACATAAGAACATAAGAAATAGGAGCAGGAGTAGGCCATTTGGTCCCTCGAGCCTGCTCTGCCAATAAATAAGATCATGGCTGATCCGATCTTGGCCTCAACTCCAATTTCCTGCCCACTCCCCATAATCCTTGATTCCCCTGAAGTTCAAATATCTGTCTATCTCTGCCTTGAATATATTCAATGACTCCGCCTCCACAGCTCTCTGGGGTAGAGAATTCCAAGTATTCACGACCCTCTGAGAGAAGAAATCCCTCCTCATCTCCGTTTTAAATGGGCGACCCCTTATTCTGAAATTATGCCCCCTAGTTCTAGATAACCCCACGAGGGGAAACATCCTCCCTGCATCTACCCTGTCAAGCCCCCTCAGAATCTTATATGTTTCAATAAGATCACCTCTCATTCTTCTAAACTCCAATGAGTATAGGCCCAACCTGCTCAACCTTTCCTCATAAGACAACCCCTTCATCCCAGGAATCAACCTCGTGAACGTTCTCTGAACTGCCTCCAATGCAAATATATCCTTCCTTAAATAAGGAGACCAAAACTGCACGCAGTACTCCAGATGTGGTCTCACCAGCACCCTGTACAGTTGCAGCAAGACTTCCCTACTTTTATACTCCATCCCCCCTGCAATAAGGGCCAACATTCCATTTGCTTTCTTAATTACTTGCTGTACCTGCATGCTAACATTTTGTGTTTCATGTACAAAGACCCCCAGATCCCTCTGTACCGCAGCATTATGTAGTCTCACTCCATTTAAATAATAATTTGCTTTTTCATTCTTCCTTCCAAAGTGGATAACCTCACATTTTCCCACATTATACTCCATCTGCCATATTTTTGCCCACTCACTTAACTTATCTATATCCCTTTTCAAACTCTGTGTGTCCTCCTCACAACTTGCTTTCCCACCTATCTTTGTATCATCAGCAAATTTGGCTACAGTACACTCGGTCCCTTCATCCAAGTCATTAATATAGATTGTAAATAGTTGAGGCCCCAGCACTGATCCCTGTGGCACGCCACTAGTTACAGTTTGCCAACCTGAAAATGACCCATTTATCCCGACTCTCTGTTAGTTAGCCAATCCTCTATCCATGCTAATATATTACCTCCAACCCCGTGAGCTCTTATCTTGTGCAGTAACCTTTTATGTGGCACCTTATCGAATGCCTTCTGGAAATCCAAATACACTACATCTACTGGTTCCCCTTTATCCACCCTGCTCATTACATCTCAAAGAACTCTAGTAAATTTGTCAAACACGATTTCCCTTTCATAAAACCATGTTGACTCTATTTGATTGTAGTATGATTTTTTAAATGTCCTGCTATTACTTCTTTAATAATGGATTCCAGCATTTTCCCAATGACAGATGTTAGGCTAACTGGCCTATAGTATCCTACTTTCTGTCTCCCTCCTTTCTTGAATAGGGGTGTTACATTTGCGGTTTTCCAATCCGCTGGGACCTCTCCAGAATCCAGGGAATTTTGGTAGATTACAACCAACAGATCCACTATCTCTGCAGCCACTTCTTTTAATACCCTAGGATGCAGGCCATCAGGTCTAGGGGATTGTCGGCCTTTAGTCCCATTAGTTTGCTGAGTACTTTTTCTCTCGTGATAGTCATTGTTTTAAAGTTCCTCCCTCCCTATAGCCCCTTGATTATCTATTATTATTGGGATGCTTTTAGTGTCTTCTACCGTAAAGACCGATACAAAATATTTGTTCAAAGTCTCTGCCATTTCCCTGTTTCCCATTATTAATTCCCTCGTCTCATTCTCTAAGAGACCAACATTTACTTTAGCTACTCTCTTCCTTTTTATATACCTGTAGAAGCTCTTACTGTCTGTTTTTATATTTTTTACTAGTTTACTCTCATAATCTATCTTCTCCCTCTTTGTTATTTTTTTGGTCATCCTTTGCTGGTTTCTAAAAATTTCCCAATCCTCTGGCCTACCACTAATCTTCATAACATTGTATGCCTTTTCTTTCAATTTGATACCATCCTTAACTTCCTTAGTTAGCCACGGATGGTTCATCCTTCTCGTAGAGTCTTTCTCACTAACCTTTGCTGAGAGTTATGAAATATCTCCTTAAATGTCTGCCATTGCTTATCTACCGTCTTACCCTTTAATCTATTTTCCCAGTCCACTTTAGCCAACTCTGTCTTCATACCTTTGTAATTGCCTTTATTTAAGTTTAGGACACTAGTTTCAGACCCAAGTTCTTACCCTCAAACTGAATTTGAAATTCTATCATGCTATTATCACTCTTCTCCTTTACAATGAGATCATTAATTAATCCGGTCTTATTACACATTACACATTACCAGATCTAAAATAGCCTGCTCCCTGGTTGGTTCCACAATGTATTGTTCGAAGAAACTATCCCGAATACATTCTATGAACTCGTCCTCAAGGCTACCCTTGCCAATTTGATTTGTCCAACCTATATGAAGATTAAATCGGCCATGATTATTGCAGTACCTTTCTTACAAGCCCCCATTATTTCTCGATTCATACTCTGTCCTACAGTATAGCTACTGTTCGGGGGTCTATAGACTACTCCCACCAGTGACTTCTTTCCCTTACTATTTCTTATCTCCACCCAAACTGATTCTACATCTTGAACTTCTGAGCCAATATCATTTCTCACCACTGCACTGATCTCATCCTTTATTAACAGAGCTACCCCACCTCCTTTTCCTATCTGCCTATCCTTCTGAAATGTCAAATACCCCTGAATATTCAGTTCCCAGCATTGGTCACCTTGCAACCACTTCTCTGTAATGGCTATCAGATCATGCCCATTTATTTCTATTTGTGCCGTCAACTCATCTATCTTGTTACGAATGCTGCGTGCATTCAGATAAAGCACCTTTAATTTTGTCTTTTTACCATTTTTCTCTACTCTGACTCTATTTGCTGTTGCACTCTTAAGTTTGTACGCTCTGTCTCTTCCTGTCACACTCTGGTTATCATTACTCCTATCGCTACTCTGTACTATTGCCTTCTCCTTTCTCTTTGACTTTCTAAATTCCACTTCACCTGAACCCTCCCCCCCACTTTTTAGTTTAAAGCCCTATCTACAGCTCTAGGTATTCGATTCGCCAGGACACTGGTCCTAGCATGGTTCAAGTCAAGCCCGTCCCAACGGAACAGCTACCTCCTTCCCCAGTACTGGTGCCAGTGCCCCATGAATTGAAACCCATCGAAACCAATCTTTGAGCCACACATTCCACTCTCTGATCTTATTGACCCTATGCCAATTTGCTCACATTGAATAATTGCAGCACAAGAGAATAACTAAGGAAAGAGTAGGGGCTATTTGAGACTAAAAAGGTAACCTATGTGTGGAGGCGGAAGACGTGGGTATGGTTCTTAATGAATACTTTGTGTCTGTCTTCACAGAAGAGAGGGTCGATGTGGACATTGTAATTAAGGAGCAATGACTATCTCCAACAAGCGAGAGTCTAACCACCTCCCCTTGATATTCAACAACATTACCATCACTGAATCCCTCACCATCAACATCCTGGGGGTCACCATTGACCAGAAACTTAACTGGACCAGCCACATAAATACTGTGGCAACAAGAGCAGGCTAGGTATTCTGTGGCGAGTGTCTCACCTCCTGACTCCCCAAAGCCTTTCCACCATCTACAAGGCACAAGTAAGGAGTGTGATGGAATACTCTCCACTTGCCTGGATGAGTGCAGCTCCAAGAACACTCAAGAAGCTCGACACCATCCAGGACAAAGCAGCCCGCTTGATTGGCACCCATCCACCACCTTAAACATTCACTCCTTCCACCACCGGCGCACCGTGGCTGCAGTGTGTACCATCTACAAGATGCACTGCAGCAACTCGCCAAGGCTTCTTCGGCAGCACCTCCAAACCTGCGACCTCTTCCACCTAGAAGGACAAGGGCAGCAGGCGCATGGGAACACCACCACCTCCAAGTTCCCCTCCAAGTCACACACCATCCTGACTTAGAAGTATATCGCCGATCCTTCATCGTCGCTGGGTCAAAATCCTGGAACTCCCTCCCTAACCGCACTGTGGGAGTACCTTCACCACACGGACTGCAGCAGTTCAAGAAGGCGGCTCACCAACACCTTCTCAAGGGCAATTAGGGATGGGCAATAAATGCTGGCCTTCCCAGCGATGCCCACATCCCTTAAACAAATAAAAACAAAGAGCAGGGGCGTGAAATATTAGATGGAATAAACATAGAGAGGAAATATTAAGAGGTTTAGCATCTTTGAAAGTAGATAAATCCCCAGGCCTGGATGAAATGTATCCCATGCTGTTAAGAGAGGTAAGGGAGGAAATAGCAGAGGCTCTGACCATCATTTTCCAATCCTCTCTGGCTACAGGTGTGGTGCCAGAGGACTGGAGGACTGCTAATGTTGTGCTACTGTTTAAAAAGGGGGAAACGGATTAGACCGAGTAATTCCAGGCCAGTCAGGCTAACCTCGGTGATGGGAAAATTATTGGAAAAAATTCTGAGGCACAGTATAAATCATCATTTAGAAAGTCACGGATTAATCAAGGACAGTCAGCATGGATTTGTTAAGGGAAGGTTGCGTCTGACTCATTGATTGAATTTTTTGAGGAGGTAACGAGGAGAGTCAATGAGCGTAGCGCATTTGATGTAGTCTACATGGATTTTTAGCAAGGCCTTTTGACAAGGTCCAACATGGCAGGTTGGTCAAAAAAGTAAAAGCCCATGGGATCCAAGAGAAAATGGCAAATTGGATCCAAAATTGGTTCAGTGGCAGGAAGCAAAGGGTAATGGTCGATGGATGTTTTTGTGACTGGAAGATGTTTTGAGTGGGGTTCCACAGGGCTCAGTACTAGGTCACTTGCTTTTTGTGGTATATATCAATGATTTAGACTTCAATGTAGGGGGCATGATTAAGAAGTTTGCAGATGACACAAAAATTGACCATGTGGTTGATAGTGAGGAAGATCGCTGTAAACTGCAGGAAGATATCAATGAACTGATCAGGTGGGCAGAAAAGTGCCAAATGGAATTCAAGTGTGAGGTAAAGCATTTGGGGAGGGCTAACAAGACAAGGGCATCTTGTCATCTTCCAAAATTCGATAGATTATGGAACAGTTCCTGCAGATTGGAGGGTGGCAAATGTAACCCCACTATTTAAAAAATGAGGGAGAGAGAAAACAGGGAACTACAGACCGGTTAGCCTAACATCAGTAGTGGGGAAAAAGCTAGAGTCTATTATAAAGGATGTGATAACAGGACACTTAGAAAATATCAACGGGATTAGACAAAGTCAACATGGATTTATGAAAGGGAAATCGTGTTTGACAAACCTACTGGAGTTTTTTGAGGATGTAACTGGTAGAATAGATAAGGGAGAACCAGTGGATGTGGTGTATTTGGATTTTCAGAAGGCCTTTGATAAAGTCCCACATAAGAGGTTAGTGTGCAAAATTAAAGCACATGGGATTGGGGGTAATATACTGGCATGGATTGAAAATTGGTTAACAGACAGGAAACAGAGAGTAGGAATAAATGGGTCTTTTTCGGGGTGGCAGGCGCTGACTAATGGGGTACCGCAGGGATCAGTGCTTGGGCCCCAGCTATTCACAATATATATCAATGATTTGGATGAGGGAACCAAATGTACTATTTCCAAGTTTGCTGATGACACAAAACTAGGTGGGATTGTGAGTTGTGAGGAGGATGCAAAGAGGCTTCAAGGCGATTTAGACAAGTTGAGTGAGTGGGCAAATACATGGCAGATGCAGTATAACGTGGATAAATGTGAAGTTATCCACTTCGGTAGGAAAAACAGAAAGGCAGAGTATTAATTAAATGGTGATAGATTGGCAAATGTTGATGTACAAAGGGACCTGGGTGTCCTTGTACACCAGTCACTGAAAGCAAACATGCAGGTGCAGCAAGCAGTTAGGAAGGCAAATGGTATGTTGGCCTTCATTGCAAGAGGATTTGAGCACAGGAGCAAGGATGTCTTACTACAGTTGTACAGGGCCTTGGTGAGACCACACCTGGAGTACTGTGTGCAATTTTGGTCTCCTTACCGAAGAAAGGATATACTTGCCATAGAGGGAGTGCAGCGAAGGTTCACCAGACTGATTCCTGGGATGGCAGGACTGTCGTATGAGGAGAGATTGGGTCGACTAGGCCTGTATTCACTAGAGTTTAGAAGAATGAGAGGGGATCTCATTGAAACGTATAAAATTCTGATAGGGCTAGACAGACTGGATGCAGGGAGGATGTTTCCCCTGGCTGGGGGGTCTAGAATGAGGGGGTCAAAGTCTCAGGATACAGGGTAGGACATTTAGGACTGAGATGAGGAGAAATTTCTTCACTCAGAGGGTGGTGAACCTGTGGAATTCTCTACCACAGAAGGCTGTGGAGGCCAAGTCACTGAATATATTTAAGAAGGAGATTGATAGATTTCTAGACACAAAAGGCATCAAGGGGTATGAGGAGAGAGCAGGAAATGGTATTGAGATGGAGGATTAGCCATGATCATATTGAATGGCGGAGCAGGCTTGAAGGGCCGAATGGCCTACTCCAGCTCCTATTTTTCTATGTTTTCTACACGGAATAAATGGTAGGATACTGCGAAATGTAGAAGAACAGAGGGACATTGGAGTGCATGTCCACAGATCCCTGAAGGTTGCAGGACAGGTAGATAAGGTGGTTAAGAAGGCATACGGGATACTTTCCTTTATTAGCCGAGGCATAGAATAAAAGAGCAGAGAGTTTATGCTAGAACTGTATAAAACATTAGTTAGACCACAGCTAGAGTACTGCATACAGTTCTAGTCACCACATTACAGGAAAGATGTGATTGCACTAGAGAGGGTACAGAGGAGATTTTGGCAGGACTGGAAAACTTTAGCTATGAGGAAAGATTGGATAGGCTGGGGTTGTTTACTTTGGAACAGAGGAGGCTGAGCGGAAACTTAATTGAGGTGCATAAAATTATGAGGGGCCGAGATAGATTGGATAGGAAGGACCTAATTCCCTTAGCAGAGGTCAATAACCAGGGGGCATAGATTTAAAGTAATTGGTAGAAGGATTACAGGGGAGTTGAGGAGAAATGTTTTCACCCAGAGGGTGGTGGGGGGTCTGGAATGCACTACCTGAAAGGGTGGTAGAGGCAGAAACCCTCATCACATTTAAAAAGTACTTGGATATGCACTTGAAGTGCCATAACCTGCAAGGCTACAGACCAAGAGCTGGAAAGTGGGATAAGGCTAGATCGCTCTTTTTCGACCAGCGCAGACACGATGGGCCGAATGACCTCCTTCAGTGCCATAAATTTCTATGATTCTATAATTCTATGATTGTGAAACAGCAAACGTTCATGATGCCCCTGGTGTAATCTATGAAAAAGCTGGATATGTTTTCTTTCTCTAATTTCCCTGAACCCATTTTAGGATGGAATCCATACTTCTATTAGAAGTGTGAAAGGGCATGTACAATATACACCAGATTTTTCAGTTCAAGTAATTTAGAAATAACTTGCATTAATATAGCGCCTTTTACATCCTCATCCAAAGTGCTTTACAGCCAGAAAATTGCTATTGAAGTGTAGTCACCATTGTCATATGACAGCAAATTTATACAATCTGTTTTTGTTAAAGAATAAATGTTGGGCACCAGAACTCCCTCCTCTTCTTTAAATAGTGCAATGGAATCTTTTACATCCACCCGAGAGACCAGATGAGGCCTTGAATTAATGTCTCAATCTAGATTATAAGGTCAAGTCCTAGAGTGGGGCATGAACTCACTGCCTTTTGACTCAGAGACAAGAGAACTACCACTGAGCCAAACTTGACAAAGCCAGGCACTCTTTTAGATCACTTTCAATTGGTGAGTCCCAAATTCCTGGCTTCGAGAATAGCTTAACAAGGCCTAATATCCAGATAAGTTTTGGTAACCTGTCTAGAACAACAAGAGTGCAACATTTCTGTTAATTATTTTTAAGCTATTAGAATTATCCTGTTGCCTCTAACATCCAAACATGTCTTAGGCTTAAACTATTAAGTGAATATATTTAATGAAAGATCAACAAGTGAATATATATATCTCCAGTAGAAATCCAGACTACATAGCCCCTCTAAATGAAAACAAATATTCATAATTTAAATGCTATGCTCTTCTTTTACAAATAACTTTCACAAATATAGCATTTCTTTTTTTGTGTATGAGCCTGAACTATATTGCTTGCAGTTCCAAACCAACTTTCTCAGATACAAACAGTTATAGCTCTTTAAATATGCACAAAGACAGTGTCATAGAGTCATACCGGCACAGAAGGAGGCCATTCGGCCCATCGAGTCCATGCCGGCTCTCTGTAGAGCAATC
Source organism: Squalus acanthias (assembly GCA_030390025.1). Lineage (NCBI taxonomy): Eukaryota > Metazoa > Chordata > Chondrichthyes > Squaliformes > Squalidae > Squalus > Squalus acanthias. The sequence continues at coordinate 96,229,647 of CM059431.1, forward strand.
CAGTCAGTCCCATTCCCCCGCTCTATCCCCGCAGCCCTACAAGTTTATTTCCCTCAAATGCCTATCCAGTCTCCCCTTGAAAATATTGAGTGTCTCCGCTTCCACCACTTCTGTCGGCAGCGAGTTCTAGGTCCTCACCACTCGCTGCGTAAAAAAGTTTTTCCTCACGTCCCCCCTGTATCTCTTGCCCAAAACCTTAAATCTGTGTTCCTTAGTCCTTGTACCATCAACTAGTGGGAACAGCCTTTCCCCGTCTAGCCTATCCAAAGCCATCATAATCTTGCACACCTCTATCAAATCACCCCTCAACCTCCTTTGCTCTAATGAAAACAAATACAGCTTCTCCAACCTGTCCTTGTAGCTAAGATCCCCCATCCCCGGAACCATTCTGGTAAATCTCCTCTGCACCCTCTCAAGTGCCTTCACATCCTTCCTAAAGTGTGGTGACCAGAACTGGACACAATACTCCAGTTGTGGCCTAACCAGCGCTTTATAAAGGTTCAGCATAACTTCTCTACTTTTGTACTCAATACCTCCATTTATGAAGCCCAAGATCCCTTATGCTTTGCTAACCACTCTCTCAATATGTCCCGCCACCTTCAGGGACCTATGCACATTAACTCCCAGGTCCCTCTGTCCCTGCACACTCTTTAAAACTGTGCCATTAAGTGTACATTGCCTCTCCCTGTTCCTTCTGCCAAAATGCATCACCTCACACTTCTCTGTATTAAGTTTCATCTGCCACTTGTCTGCCCATTCTGCTAGCCTTTCCTCTTCCTGTTGCAGTCGATTGGTATCATCCTTACTCTTTGCCACACCCCCAAGTTTGGTGTCATCGGCAAATTTAGAAATTCTACTCTGTATTCCAATAGCCAGGTCATTTATATATATATCAAAAAAAGCAGTGATCCCAGCACTGACCCTTGGGGAACACCACTGTCTACCATCCTCCAGTCTGAAAAGCAACCGTTTACCACAACGCACTGTTTTCTGTCCTTAAGCCAATTCCTTATCCTTCTTCTTAAGCTGCCACTGACAGACCACGAGCCTCAATTTTGTTAACCAGCCTTCTATGTGGTACTTTGTCAAAACAGGTAGACTGGGTCTCGGTTTAATATCTCAGGGCTTTGGTTTAACATCTCATCCAAACGACATGACGTCTAATATGCAGTACTAAAATGTCAGCCAAGATTATGTGCTCAATTCCAGGGGTTAGGCTTGAACCCACATCCTCAGACTTAAAAGTCAAGGCGGCTACCAGTGAGCCAAGTCTGACACTGTATAAAACCACTTGTAAACACTGCACACTTTACCCCAGTACAAGAGGAAACAGCTCGGGAACAGGCTGTGCTTTGTGAACACTCCGAGCACATGTCCCACTGAAGAATAGCCACTGGCACAGCACACAACTCCAGTCTGTGCGCATTCCTTTAAGCACATATATCAACCAGCATACAAAAAAATGCTGCTATAATAGTAAATACATCATCTAAACACAAGAACACAAGTAAAAGGAAAAGAAAGCATACGTTTTAGAGCCCAGTATGTGGTACAAAAAAAAGCTTTTGCCCAAACAAATTTCACAAGAGCAGCCAGTAAAGAGAAGAGGCTTTTTTCTCATCATTCTGGGCTGTAATTAACTCAGATTGCAGTAAAAGGGCAGCGTTCCAATTCTGCACTATCCAGTCTCCCAAAGCCCAATTCCAGCCTTGAAGGAAGTGACTTGTGTTGCCAAAAACCAAAAGGGCAGGTGATTGTTGTGTGTAGAGTGACAATGACAGCAGCCAGATAGTCGCAGTAAGTTAGGTGAATAGCGGAACAGAATGACTTGTAAATATCTGGGCCTAGAATTTCCGTTCGATTGCACTGTTTTTTTCGGCGCAATTGCCCCGATTATCGGGGTGATTCCCCTGAAATTGGCATAACCGGCGCAAAAGATCGTGGAATTTTCAGAGTAAATTGAGTTTAGAGTCAAGGGGGCAAAAATGGAATTGCGCCCCCCTTGGGGCGCTAACTTCGCCGGGGCGCTAAAAATTAGTGCCCTTGCGGCCGAAATTGAGTGGTAGCGCCCCAAGAGGGAAGCGCGGCACGACTGGAAGCGCCCTGCCTCCCTCTTGGGGCGCTGCGAGGGAATATCGCGCAGCGGTATTGCAGGCCTTCCTCCCCTTCTTAAAGGGGAGGAGCCTTGTGCAGCGTGACCCGGGGCCCAGCGGGGCCACCGGGGATCGGAGTGCCAGCAAAAGCGCCCAGCACTCAAGAGAAGTGCCGGGCTCATGGAGCGCAGCCGGCACTCTGCAGGGGGGCGGGTCAGGAGGCCGGGGACGGGAGCGCAGGTAGGTGCTGGCAGGCGGCCAGCAACAAAAATGGCCACCCGGCACCTCGCCTTTAAATAGCGCCGCCCCGGCCGCAGGTAGGCTCCCCCCATACCCCGTCGGACATAGCGTCTGGCGGTAAGTCAGGGGGCGCTACCGAAGATTGCGGCCGGGGCGCGAGCGGGACGCTGCGCACGACGATGACATCATCGTTGGCAGCGCAGCACCGCGGGGCGCTAATGGTTACCGCCGCCACTAACCTCCTGCTGAATTTCACGGGAGGCGTTGGCGGTGCCACGCCTGGGCGCTAGTTGCTTTGCGCCCCGTTAGTGCCCTCTTAGGGCGCTAACGGGAGGCGCAAAGCAACCGAATTTTTCCCCCAAGGAGTTGCATTCAAAGAGGCTCCAAAAATTAAGCTGGAACTTTTGGGCGCAAGTAGTAGGTACTGTAAGAAATTGTGAATTGGAAGAAATAACTTGAGACAAAAAAGTCTCTTCAGCGTGGTGTTAGAATAACTGGATAGACGCTTAGAATTTGCTTATGTTCTTGGTTCCCCGCGGATGTTATAACATTCTGCACCGTGGCGGTGACCTTGTTTCCAGACTAGCTGTCTGCTGTTTGTGTGCTAGAAAGGTTGTTGACTGTATCTTTGAAAATCTACCCTCGGCCCACCCCTAAAAAGAGAGTAAAAGAGATATCTAAAGCGCTTTAAGTACAGACGGTGAAGGGAAGGGAAGAACTGTTCGCGCACGCCAGCCGTCTGTCTGATCGGGACCGTCACCAGATGCTTGTCACGGTCGTATGTCTACTATGTCTACCTTGATTGCGTGTTGTACTTAATTTAAACTGTCGCCCCTTAATAAAATGCTTTACAACTCCTCAGAGCCGTTCGATACTCTGTGTGTAACCTGTGATCGAAATCTTACAGTGGTGTCAGAAGTGGGATCACAGAGTTGGGACCGGAGGGACTTGGTCGACAGTGCGTGATCGTCGCTTAAGACTAAGAAGGGAACTCCCTGAAAGAGGGGAGAGAGAGAGAGAGAGAGAGAGAGAGAGAGAGGTAAAGGTAAAACCAGAGGTACGATGGCGTTGGCATCCCATTGAGAACAGCGAGTAGACAGCCTGACAGCCTGCAGCAGCGGATCTCATAAAAAATCTTAGAAGACGGTAACGGGGACAATGACTACATCCTTGATAAACTCTCTGAGGATGTTCAGAAAAACAAACTTAAAATAAAGAGAGGTTGAGACAGGTTAGCTTACAGGGCACACTTTTGTGCTGCCCAGTTAAATAGGGAGATTAAAGAGTTAAAAGGTTTAGTAAGCCTGATGCAGAGGGAAAGAAGTGAATGGTGAGAGAACCTTTCTGCCCTCCGCAACCAGTTGCGCTGGGAGCAAAAGATTCATGACAAAATGCAGTATACACAAAAGAAACTAGATCAAATACTCGAGCAGAATATTGAACTACAGGCAGAAAACACCAGATTGTGTGAGGAGTTAGAGGATGCAAGGGGAGCGTTAAGGGAATTAAACCGGCGCCAAACCACTGACTCCCCGAAGCAGACCATGGCCCGCTTAGCAAAAATCCAACAGCTGCAGGCACAAATCGGCCAACAACGGGCAGTGGTGGCTGCTGTCTCCAAAATCAAACTGAAAGATCCCGGCCTTTGCTGGGACAATATAGCTGAGGACCCCACTCCCTCTGCTCTACCTCCACCATACAAGGATGGCAAAGCAAACAAGGCAATACCAGTGTGTGTGGTCACTCGGGCCAACGCTGTCCGTCAGCCTCAGCACCAGACTGAAGAGGAGGTGGAAGGCGTCCAATCCTTCTCCTCGACCACTAACGACAGGGGGGAAAACGGTCACCATGACCACGCATAGGCCTCTTTCCGCTGTTAAGGTCAGGGTACTAAAGGATGATCTAGGGACGGTGGACAGGAACACCAGCCCCCTCGACTTCAGGCAGCAGTGGAGGATTTTTATAATCACCCACCCAGAACTAGAAGGGGATGACCTTAAACAGGTCCTCCTGGCTGTGTGTTACTCAGGATTAAAACAAGAGATGGATCAGGACATTCTGGTGTTTGGCGTGATAGAGGATATTGAGGTAGAACTGTGCCAAACACTAGGGGAGGAGGGTATCAACTAGCACCAAACAGGGCCCTACTGAAAGCCCGAATGCCTTCGCGCATAAACGCCATGACATTTTCCAGCACACCAGGGGTGGTAGAGGGGACTACTTTAACTCCCCGGGCTTCAAAACCCTTTTTTTGAACGTCCTCCAAACATTGGTCTGTAACATGCTGGGCGTTTACATCTCCAAAGACAGCCTGTGGGAACAAGTACGCACCTGTGCCAGAACTGCTTGGGATCAGACCTGTGCCAGTATCCCTGGGACACCTGCTAAAGCTACAGTAGTGGCTCGCTGCCTAACCCAAAGTGAGGGCCGTCCAAAACTCCCACGCCAGGAAAAGGTGCCTCGGTGCATTGCTACATCTGCCACCATCTGGGCCACTATGCCCGTCAATGCAACAACAACCCCCCAAGGCAAGCAGACCCCGACCCGGTCGAACAGCGACTAGAGAGAATAGAGGCATCCATAGAGGCTTTGACCATCGGACTGGGAGCCCGACCGGTCGCTGCGGCGCATCAGCAACCCGAGTCAACGGATTTGTTTCCACCTCCCCTGTGACTCCTACAGGCCTCTCAGGTGGAGGTAACTTCCCCTCTCCGATATGATGGTGGTGGGAGACCGGTAATCCGCACTGTTGATTCTGGAGGCCATCAACAACTGATGTTGGTCGACTCCGGCTCCTCAGCCACCATCATTCACGATCCCCACCCCGATCCTACAAAGGGTGTGCCCCAAGTTTTATCGGGCATTGACAATTCAACCCAGATAATTATACAAGGATCCCTTCCCTTGGAGCTAAAGCAGGGTGTTGCTCGCAAAGGCACGTTCACGACCAGCTCCCCAGTTTAGCCGGTTAGAAAACCGGATGACTATCGGAAGACTATTGACTATCGCAAACTCAACTCAGTCACCCCCACGTGTGCCCCTGTGATTCGGGAGACACCCACCCTACTCTCCCAGATTCCCAGTGGCAGTAATCAGTAGAGAATGAGACTCAGTAGAAAACATCAGAAATTGAAAATAAGCTTATGGGAAAAAGGATAAGATTAGTCTCTGATGAAATAAAAAAAGGAGCAAAGGAAAGATTCTGTCCCTTTTCTACTTTGTGTAGTGTCCCTTTTTTAAAAAAAGCTCGTATGAATGTTTTGAAGCTAAAAGTTGAGGAAAACAAAAAAAGTTTGTTTAACAATAGATTAAGTTTCAGTCTAAGATTTAACCTTGGAGTTGCGGTTGCTATCGTGAATTTTCCAAGGCAGTTTTATTTGTTTTGTTTAAATGTGAAAACCAAACTGTCTTTTTCGATGGGTAAAGTTTTTTAAAATTTAAGTTAAGTGACGCAATTGCTTGCCTCTGACAATATTTGCTCCGGCTTCTTATAAACCTGCAAAGAAGTTAACCCTTTCCGCTGGCAGCTGTTTTTTTTTTAATTGGTTCACCAAACAACTTTGATCTATGTTTTCTATCTTTAATATTGTATTGGACAGTAAAGTTCCTCCAGGGCTCATGAATGAGATATGAATAATAATTAATGGGATGCCCCACTTAAGATGTAAGATTTAAACAGGAAAATTACACTACCAAATGAGAATTTTCCTAACTTCCTAGTGAAAGTCAGGAAAGTGTAGTTACGAATAGTAAATTGATAGCTTTCTCTTGGAGACATTTGTGTCCTTGCCTACATAACTTTTAAGAAAACTGCATTGATCGCCTGGCCACTACCCAAGACATCAGGACCATGGCAGAGGGAGATGAGCAAAGATCTCCAGACAACTACAATCTTTTGATACCTGAAAGCCTGAGAATGGCTTGTATTGGATATGTGTGGCACGATATTGAGATACCGATGTGAGTGTGCAAATGTGATGTGTTACATGTGAAGCAATTAGCATGCGGAAATGCAGGGTGAATTTGCACTCAAGAACGGGTCTCAGACATGCTCAGTTACTTGACAACAGTACGACATGAAATGGTTAATGTGGCTCAGGAGAGTGAGACAACTTTTAAAGCATTGACACATACTCCATCGAGAAACTATCTGATTAATGAAACATCAGAATAGAGTTAAACACACTGGTACCTGTTAGAGGGATTGAAATTAAAGTTGAAGCAGAGAGTTACATGGAATTTGGATTGGGACAATTGAGGGCTAAGGAGAAATCATGTTTAGCAAGAATTATCCACAAGATGGATACGAGTAAAAGAGATCTGGAGAATCTTTTAAGTCCATGACTTGTTGATTAGATGTTAAACTGTAATGTCGCTTGAAATCATTGCAAGACTGAATTTAACTGTAACTGTAATAATTGTGTTTTGTAGATAACAGAGCGTGGAAAAAACCAGTACGAATCCTGTATCAGGTAGTTTTGGTGGTGCCTCCTATGTCACTACGACCGCAACAACCATGCTTTACGGGTCTAACAGGACCTGTCCCATCAACCAACAACAAATTGTATTTATATAACACCTTTAACATAGTAAAATGTCCCAAGGCGCTGCACAGGAGTATTTAAAGACAAAAAAAATTTGACACCGATCCACATAAGGATAAATTAGGGCAGGTGACCAAAAGCTTGGTCAAAGAGGTAGGTTTTAAGGAGCGTCTTAAAGGAGGAAAGAGAGGTAGCGAGGCGGACAGGTTTAGGCAGGGAATTCCAGAGCTTAGGGCCTAGGCAACAGAAGGCACGGCCACCAAAGGTTGAGCGATTATAATCGGGGATGCTCAAGAGGGCAGAAGTAGAGGAGCGCAGATATCTCGGGGGGTTGTGGGGCTGAAGGAGATTACAGAGATAGGAAGGGGCGAGGCCATGGAAGGATTTGAAAACAAGGATGAGAATTTTGAAATTGAGGTGCTGCTTAACCGGGAGCCAATGTAGGTCAGCGAGCACAGGGGTGATGGGCGAACGGGTACCAACACATTTTACTCAATATCAAAACCTATGCTCAAGTGAAACTGACAGTAAATGAGATACTTAAGTATGAGCTGCACAATTATGTGGCACAATTCGGGTAATACATTCCCCTGTTGTCTGAGGGCTTCAGTGAGCTCGTGATGCGACTGAACTCCTCCCCAAAGCACCTTTATGTTTTGTAGCAAGACAACTCGAGAATAGATAGTGAAATTGACAGCATAGGGGACGACTCACACTGGTGGGATATTGGGCTTAATACATCAGCACACCCTTAGGGTCGTATTATTTCACATGCTCTGGTAGTTCTCCAACTTGTAACCCATGTAGTAAGACTTTGATACATAAGCCATTTGTGTACTCATGCCTATGACTAACCAGCACTAACAAATTAATTGAGCACACCGAAAGAGAAGATCCAAACCAATGTAAAGGAAACCCCAGAGGGGTGAGATCAGGAAAGATAGAAGAAACAGAGGATACCCCAGGCGGGGTAGAATTGGAACACTGGAACAGTGAACTGAACCTGTGTGAAGGGTTAGAGGTTGCTCCTCCCCCTCAAAAGAATGGATTGTAAGGAAGGGGGAAATCTTCATTTCTGAATCTCCCTATTAACCACTGCCCAAGTTGAGAAAGCAATAAGCAAATTAGGGGACTACAAGTGGTGGGAAGTAGCTTCTACTGCCAGCCAGCATCCTTGGGCATGAATGGTATCAGCGGGCCGATAACTTCCTTCTCAAGGTGGGGAATTGTAAGAAATCATGAATTGTAAGAAATAACTTGAGCCAAAAAAGTCTCTTCAGACTGGTGATAGAATAACTGGATAGACGCTTCGAATTTGCTTATGTTCTTGGTTCTCCGCGATGTTATAACATTCTGCACCGTGGCGGTGACCTTGTTTCCAGACTAGCTGCCTGCTGTTTGTGTGTTAGAAAGGTTGTTGACTGTATCTTTGATAATCTACCCTCGGCCCACCCCTAAAAAGAGAGTAAAAGAGATATCTAAAGCGCTTTTAGTACAGACGGTGAAGGGAAGGGAAGAGCTGTTTGTGCACGCCAGCCGTCTATCCGATCGGGACCGTCACCAGCTGCTTGTCACGGTCGTATGTCTACTATGTCTATCTTGATTGCATGTTGTACTTAACTTAAACTGTCGCTCCTTAATAAAATGCCTTACTACTCCTCAGATCCTTTGGGTAATGTGTCTGTGACCTGTGATCCAAATCTTACAGTACGTTTTGAAAGGATTTTTAAAAAAAATTCTAACAAACTCAATACTGTACCCCAATCTAACTAGTTCTGTATATTTAAAAAATAAGTAATTTCTGTAATTTAAAATCAGGTTACACACAGGTGGCGTATTGACACTGTGATTTAAAATGCTTATTTTTTGTGATAAATCAATTTTCAGCTGTATTAATCAAACTTTACCAAGTTATCACTGTTAAATACATCAAGGAATATTTTTTAAAGCAATTTTCTAAAAAAAACATAGGCCCAGATATTCCGATCGCAGGCCTCCCGCAGGCGGAAGACTGCGATCTGGAAAAATCTGCGCCAAGACCGGAGGGCTCCCGGGAGGCACACAATTCCGATGCTGGGCCTCTTCAAACTGCCGGTGTGCAGGGCCCACGTATCCCAGGGGCGCAGGTAGTTCGCAGCGTCCCTGGGATCACATGGGCCGTGGGGAGCCAATCAAAGAAGGGAATCTCCCTTCATACATTTGACAGGAAGACCTGTCAAATATATGAATGGAGATCACCCCCAAAACATAGTAAAACTTTAAATAAATTTTAAAAAAAAATCACATTTTTAAAATGACTTGAAAGTACAAATAAATTAACTATTTTAAACAAAACCTTAAATTTTTGAAAAAAATAAAGTTTTTTATGGGGCTAAAAATAAACTTACCTTTTTTTAAAGTATTTTTAAATGATAAATCAGTGGAAATTTTTTTTTTAACCTTTTTCAACTCTTATCCTGGTAAAAGCAGGCCTTACGCTGTTTTTAACTGGCGCAAGAATTGTAAGGGTTTTCTGTGGGCGGAGGGTCTCCAAAAAGCGGAACTATCCGCCTGCAGAGGCCCTTCTCCAGTGCAGCCGGAGCATCTGTCAAGAGCTTTCTTGACAGATCGGAAATGCAGGTTTCCAGCGCCTGAAACCGGCATTTCCGATGTCCCTACGGGTGGGTACACAGCGCGTACCCACCCGTAGGGATCGGAATATCCGGCCCAATAATGTTTTAAAACACTGCCCCTTTGCACTGGTTCATGGCAGATTGTGTGTTCGGCAAAATGCAAATAAGCTTGAGCAGAAACTCGGCGGGGGGGGGGGAGCTTTACAAAACGGGTGCAATTTTGGGCGCAATTTGCGCCGGAATCACCGATTGCAGCCAAAGCGGAAACTCTACCCCCTTGTGTGGACCTCAATCTGTACCCTGCCAATCAGACCCAGGAGATAGCATTCTCACACAATCTCTCTCCGTCTAGTCATAGTAGCTACTGAGTTCTCAAGAACGGTCCACACCTGAAATGCTTGCCTTCTCTTTACAGATGCTGACGGAGAAGCTGTGTATTTCCAGCATGTTCCGTTTCTATTTTAATAGCATCCGAGAGATGGAATTAGGACTGCACCGTGGGCAAATTCTTCGACTGCATACTTCCGGCGCAGACCTTCACCTGCTGGGAGTGCGTATTGGGGAAACTACGCGTACAGTCAATGATTTTCTGCTAACGACGGGTCAAGACAAACACAATCGGAAAACTCATCCTCTGATGTTTGAGATATTTGGTTACCTTCAGAGCTCTTATTAATAGCTATTTAAATACTACATTATAAACTATTTTTGGCCCAGCAGAACAAAGGTTATGTTTAAAGTGAAAAGTATTTCAACTTTCCGAACATTCAAGCGATCTTTAGGAAAAACATGAGCAGTTCTGATTGGGGATAGGCCAGCTTATCATAAGGATTTATATTCTGTTTAAATTCTGTTTAAAAGAAGCAGGTCCTTTTATCAATGAGTAGATATTATCCCTCTCTTATAAGGGCAGCTATTTTCTGGACAACCAGCTAAAGGATCAAAGACTGCAATGGAATTAGGACTGCACCAAGTGGGCAAATTTTCAAATCCTTATTGCCAGTAACACCAGTATAGATTTGGCAAATGGAACCCAGAATATCAGCAAAGCCTACAGTCCATTTTTCATCCAATGTGCTCAAACCACAAGACACATCTGTGTAGCAGTGGTCGCACACAGAATGTGTGTCAGTTTCATTAAGGACCCCAAAAATGTAAAAATGAATGTAAATGGACTAAAGGCGCAAATTACCGGGTTTCCCGCCATGAATGATTGAGCCATGGCTGGTGCTAGGGAGGCACATTGTGTAGCCTTTGAGAGCATGTGAGCTTAAAAGATGTGTTGGTATTGCAGTTGCAGCATTGCATCTTGGGTTAGTGCTTTCTACATTATTTTTATTGCACTTGTTTTTTGCATTTTTTCCTGCATTTCTACTCTGGGTTTCTTGTTCTTTCAGTTGTTACATAGATCTGAGGAGGGATGAAAAACAGGTCGGGTTACAGGAGAGGCAGACTGCTCTTACCTACCATCACCCAAGGAGCTATGTCTACAGACCATGTCGAGCTGGCTATGCGCTGTACAAGGAGGCAGTCACAGAGTTATACCATATTTTCCTGCAGACGAGATCAATGACTGAGACAAATCTGCCGGTGGCTGTGAAGGTAACTCTTGCTACTAGGTCATTGAAAGCCACTTCAGGAGAGGCACCCCAAATCAGATGCAGCATAACATGTGTTGGTAGTTTATTGGTTAGGGTACTGGACTAGCTGCCTAGAGATCATGGCTGGAATTTTGCCGGCACTCAGTGGACGGGATGGGTGGCAGATCAGCTGTTAAATAGAAAATGATTGACAGCAGGTCGGGAACCCGCTGTCAAAATGAGCACACTGGACTTTCCCGATGTTGGTTCTGCCAGCGCTAAGCAGACAGGCAGCAGCGGGGGAGGCAAATAAAATCATTAGTGGCTTGTTTACAGCCATTTAACAATGCTTTTTCCCTAGCTTTTTCAATCTGACAGGTCGCCCACCAGTTTCCCGCTGTGCCTAGACCTCGTCTGTGAAGCTGAGTCGGGAGGTTACCTGCCATTGTTTCAGCTGATGAGTTGACAGCTTCAAATGTCAAGTCAATGCTCCCAGGTGATTGAGAAATGTTCCCTTAGTCACGAGCTTCTCTAAACTACATTTCCACTACAGATTCAGAATGCTCCAAGTCTTTACACAAGTCTCCATCCAGTCTGACCTCATTACCCTACCCACCATTGACAGATCGCTTCTGTCATCTCTACTTCACCTGCCATCTATTCCATCAGCATCGGTGCACTTTATACTCTCTCACCTTGGTCCGCAGAATCCCACCACGCTCAGCCCAAAAATCAGCATCACCAGGCACACCAGCAGTACCAACAACAACACCAACCTTCTCCGCAATCAACTGATGCTGCACAGGACACAGGGCATCAGCACCCGACCACATTGCTGCCAGGGATGTCCTCACCACAGCCAGATTTACTTCACTTGATGCTGTTTGCCCTGGCTGCCACATGATGCGCCAGATTGGCACCACCCCACACCAACACCATAAAGCATCTCTACAGTGCCCAAGCCATTCCTTTCACACTCATCACCATTGCGGGGGGTACCGTTATGTCTCGCCATTCACTGAATCTCACTAAGCCACTTCCAAAGGTGCACACAAATCTGTCCAAGAACACAAAATGTTGAAAATAAAGGTTTCAATGTTTGACAGACAGCACATTAACAAAAACTTCACATGAACATTGGCTAAAACACACAAGTCCCTACCCTTGTGTGTTGTTAGTTGGTATGATTGGACTAGAATGAGGGTGAGTATGAGGGGTGGCTAGTGAGATGGAGAAGTGATAATGTAGATAGAGAGGGATGGGTGGAGGTGCAAGGTAAGTTGGTGTGAGTAAGGATGTGCAAGAGTAGGGTAGGGAAGGCAGAGTGATGCAGATGTGATGAGTGGTACAGCAGGATGAGGTTGAGTGTGGCTTTGCAGTAATATTTTGTAATCTATTAAGATCATTGAAAGGTTTGCGCCACTGCAGCCTGGTCCTCCTGACGACATACCTGCTTGTGCCCTCCTGTGCAATGTGCAACCAGGCTGCGCTGGTCTCCTGGGGAGGTCTCTTCTACCCATTGGAAGGGAAGAGAACCTCCCTGCGTGCTGTGACTCCTTTGTGCAGTGTTTGTCAGTGTTTGCAACACCTCAATGCTGCAGAACACTGACAGCACAAATGGCGAAGTAAATTTGCACATGGTCCCTTTAAGGAAACCAGCTGATGACGCATCATCAAATGATGTCATCAGACCCGCATCCTTCAATTGGCCGGGAAACTCGCTGGGCGGGCTTAGCAAGCCCCATCAACGGAAAGTTATTTCAGAGGCCGGGATGCGACAGGAGCGGGCCGGGACCCGCCGAGGTAGGGAAAATCGCGGCCCATGAGTTTAAATGCCACTATGACAAATTGTGAAACCAAATTCCATAAATCTGGTCATTTGTGGGCTGGCACCAGGAAAGATGACCATGAAAGCTGCTGGATTGTCTTAAAACCCCAAATGGTTACCCAATGTCCTACAGGGAACCTGTTACCCTGGCCTACAAGTGATTCCAATCCCACACTATGTGGTTGAGACAATTCCCTCTGAAATGGCCAACCACTTTAGTGCAGTACTGAAAGTGCTGCACTGTCAAAGGTGTCATCTTTCAGATGCAACGTTATACCAAGGCCCTGTCTGCCATCTCAGGTGGACGTAAAAGATCCCATGGTACTATTCGAAGAAGAAGAAGTTCACCTGGCCATTATCTATCCCTTAACAAATCACTAAAACAGATTATCTGGTCATTTGTCTCATTGCTGTTTGTGGGATCTTGCTGTGAGCAATTGGCTGCTGTATTTCCCTACATTAGTGGCTACACTTCAAAAGTACTTCATGTGCTTTCTTATTCAATTGTAAAAGGAATCATCAGAGAACACCTAGGAATGGACAATAAATATGGTCTTGCCAACATTACTTGCATCCTGAAAATGAATGAATAAAGGAAATCAGCAGTGTACCAAAGCATACACCACAAGACGTTAGTATTGCACCCCAGGGCAAATTTCTTCACAACTTTCCCCCCAAAGTCACCAGCAGCGTACAAGGGCATCTTTTCAATGTAGTGGGCTTGCCCAAAGTGCAGGGCATTATAGTTGGCACATGTGTGGCTATCAAAGCCCTACCTCCCATTCAATGGCCTTTGTGAACCCCACGGCCATCATGAACAGAAAGGGGTACCATTCCATTGATGTGCAAGCGATCTGTGACCAAATGTGCAGAAACATTCAGTGAACAACTGCTACCTTCCAGCAGTCATGACGTCTTCATTTTATGGCAATCCACTAATCCCACATTACATGAAGGAGGCAGACTGGATGGATTGATCTGTGGCGATCAAGGATACCCTCTTCAGCCCTGGTTCCTGACTCGTGTTGCGATAGCCACGAACAAGAGATGAACAGCAATATAATAAGATTACATGTGGTAACACCCTGCACTTTGGGGAATCTGGCACTTGGAAAAACAGCAATGCCTCCTCATGCACGACTACACAAATGAGGACACTGGACACTTCCACAATTGCTACCAAACCTTGCAGGAGACACTTTGCACTCTCAGTTACTCAGGTAGCAGTATCTTTTTATATGCAGGCTTCCCGAGATGCGGGGTGTGGCCTATTAGGGACAAAGAAGGTGATATATGCTTAGAGGCGCAGGGCAAGGCTAGAATACTCAATGAATACTTTGTATCAGTGTTTACTAAGGAGGTGGATGCTGACAAAATATCGGTTGAAGTGGAAAAGGTAGAAGCAATGGAAGGGGTGAAAATTGACAGACAGGATGTACTAGAAAGACTGGCTATGCTTAGAGTGGATAAGTTGCCAGGTCCAGATGACTTGTATCCCAGGTTGCTAAGGGAATTGGGGGAGGAGATAGCAGAAGGGCTTGCCATAATTTTCCAATCTTCCCTAGATGCGGGGGAGGTGCCTGAGGATTGGAAAGTGGCAAATGTGACACCATTATTCAAGAAAGGGTGTAAGGACAATCCTAGTAACTACAGACCGGTTAGTTTAACATCAGTGGTGAGTGAGCAGACCTGCGGGAGGAACGGAGTCGGAGACCGGGGATAAAGGCAGTGCGGAGCAGAGGCCTGGGAGTCTGAGCGAGCGGACTACCTGTGGGAGGAACGGAGTTGGAGACCGGGGATAAAGGCAGCGCAGAGCAGAGCACTGGGAGTCTGAGCGAGCGGACTACCTACGAGGAAGACAGTCGGCAAGCGACACAACGAAGGAGGGACGTCAGAATTCAAAGGTGTCGCTGGCACAAGGGAGCTGAGAGGTGAGTATAGGGTGATATTTGTGGTAATTTTTTTTTGTTCTGCTTGTGTATATTTCTGCTAAGTAGATCATAGCCTATCTAAATAGAGGGAAGTGCCAATTGGTGGGTAGCTGTTGAGTGTTTCTTGTTAAGTTTTAAGTTTATTTCTGCTAAATTACCTCCATAGTCTGGTAAATAGAGGCATGGCAGGGCAGCTCAGTCCCGTGATTTGCACATCCTGTGCCATGTGGGATATCCTGGATGCTTCTTGCGGCCTGGACGACCATGTGTGCAGGAAGTGTCGCCAACTGCAGTAACTCGAGCTCCGGGTTTCGGAGCTTGAGCGGCAGCTGGAGTCACTGCAGTGCATCCACGAGGCTGAGAAATACTTGGAAAGCACATTTCTAGAAGTGGTCACACTGCAGCCTCAGAATGTGCAGGCAGAGAGGGAATGGGTGACCACCAGACAGAGAAGGAGGACCAGGCAGGTAGGACAGGAATCCCCAGAGTACATCTCGCTCGCTAACCGATTCACAGTTCTGGAAACTGGTGGGGGTGATGGCTCCTCTGGGGAGAGCAGCCAGAGCCAAGGCCACGGCACCACGGGTGGCTCAGCTGTACAGTGGGGGAGGAAGAAGAGTGGATGAGCAATAGTGATAGGGGATTCATTGGTTAGAGGAACAAATAGGCTTTTCTGTGGACGCAGACATGACTCCAGGATGGTATGTTGCCTCCCTGGTGCCAGGGTCAAGGATGTCACTGAGCGGCTGCAGGACACTCTGAGGGGGGAGGGTGAACAGCCAGAGGTCGTTGTCCATATCGGTACCAACTACATAGGCAGAAAGAGGGATGAGGTCCTGTAGGTAGACTATAGGGAGTTAGGAGAGAGATTAAAAAGGTAGTAATCTCCAGATTACTCCCGGTGCCACGTGCCAGTGCGTACAGGAATAGGAGGATAGAACAGATGAAGGCATGGCTGGAGAGATGGTGCAGGAGGGAGGGCTTTAGATTCCTGAGGCATTGGGACCATTTCTGGTGATGGTGGGACCTGTACAAGCCGGACGGGTTACACCTCAACAGAGCCGGGACCAATATTCTCGCGGGGAGGTTTGCTAGTGCTGTTGCGCAGGGTTTAAACTAGCTTGGCAGGGGGATGGGCACCAGCATATAGGAGTAGAAAAGAGGAATAAGGTGCATAAAAGAGTGAGTGTGTTGGATAGTACTAGAGAAGAAAGTAGTACTAGAGGCGGAAGTAGTACCATATTAGATAGGTGCAGACTAAGAAAGACTACGAAAAATTCAAAAAAGGGTTTAGAATGCATGTACGTAAACGCATAAAGTGTGGTGAATAAGGTTGGTGAGCTACAAGCACAATTAGCCATGTGGCAATATGATATATGATGTTTTGGCAATAACGGAAACATGGCTTAAAAATGGTGAGGGCTGGGCACTTAATATTCACGGGTACAAGGTGTTCAGAAAAGACAGGGAAGGAAAAAAGGGAGGTAGGGTGGCAGTGCTGATTAAGGAAGATATTGTCGTGTTGGAAAGGGAGAATGTTCTTGAGGGGACAAGGACAGAATCCATTTGGTTAGAGTTGAGGAGCAAAAAGGGTACGATCATGCTATTGGGGGTATTCTACAGGCCTCCAAATAGTGAGAGGGAGGTAGAGGAGCAAATCTGCAGGGTAATCGCAGAGATATTCAAGAGCTATAGAGTGGTGATATTGGGGGACTTTAATTACCCAAATATCGATTGGGATAATGCTAGGGTAAAGGGAAAGGAGGAGGAGGAATTTCTGAAATGTGTTCAGGAGAATTTCCTTGACCAATATGTTCTTGGCCCAACTAGGAAGGAGGCATTGCTGAATCTGGTGCTGGGGAATGAGGTGGGCCAGGTCGACCAAGTGTCTGTGGGAGAACACTTGGGTACGAGTGATCATCGTATCATAGGATTTAGATTAGCAATGGAGAGGAGCAAGGAACAATCTAGAGTGGAACTTCGAAACTGGAATAGGGCTAACTTCCAATGGAATGCAAAAGGATCTAGCCAGAGTAAAATGGAACCAAAGACTGACAGGAAAAACTGTAACAGAACAATGGGAGATCTTTAAGGAGGAGATGTTCCAAGTACAGGCTTGGTACATTCCAACAAAAGGGAAGGGTAAGGGAAACAAATCAAGGGCTCCTTGGAGGACGAGTGAGATAGAGAAGATGATGAAACAAAAAAAGAGGGTGTATGATGACTGTCAGGTGAATTCTTCAAGGGAGAACCAGACCAAATACAATAAGTTGAGAGGGGAAGTGAAAATGAAAATAAGATTGGCAAAGAGAGAATATGAGAGTAGAATGGCGGTTAGCATAAAAGGGAACCCAAAAATCTTCTACCGGCATGTAAACAGTAAGCGGGTAGTAAGAGGCGGGGTGGAGCCTATTTGGGACAAAGAAGGTGATATATGCTTAGAGGCGCAGGGCAAGGTTAGAATACTCAATGAGTACTTTGTATCGGTGTTTACTAAGGAGGTGGATGCTGACAAATTATCAATAGAAGTAGAAAAGGTAGAAGCACAGGAAGGGGTGAAAATTGATAGACAGGATGTACGAGAAAGGCTGGGTATGCTTAGAGTGGATAAGTCACCTGGTCCAGATGGCTTGCATCCCAGATTGCTAAGGGAATTGGGGGAGGAGATAGCGGAAGGGCTTGCCATAATTTTCCAATCTTCCCTAGATGTGGGGGAGGTGCCTGAGGATTGGAAAGTGGCAAATGTTACACCATTGTTCAAGAAAGGGTGTAAGGACAATCCTAATGACTACAGGCCGGTCAGTTTAACATCAGTGGTGGGTAAAGTTTTAGAAACAATAATGAAGGAAAAAATTAACAGGCACTTGGAGAGGTTTAAACTAATTAAGGAGAGCCAACATGGATTCGTAAAAGGCACATCGTGTTTGACTTTTTTGATGAAGTAACAGGGAGGATCGATGAAGGGAATGCAATGGATATTGTCTACATGGATTTTCAGAAAGCATTTGACAAAGAACCACATAGAAGGCTAGTTAACAAAATTGAGGCTCATGGAATAGGTGGGTCAGTTGCAGCTTGGATAAGACATTGCCTTAAGGACAGAAAACAGCAAGTTGTGGTAAATGGCTGTTTTTCAGACGGGAGGATGGTAGACAGTGGTGTTCCCCAAGGGTCAGTGCTGGGGCCACTGCATTGTTTGATATATATAAATGACCTGGGGGTATGGCAAACAGTGATGATGATACCAATCGACTGCAACAGGACATAGAAAGGCTAGCAGAATGGGCAGACAAGTGGCAGATGGAATTTAATACAGAGAAGTGTGAGGTGATGCATTTTGGCAGAAGGAACAGGGAGAGGCAATATACACTTAATGGCGCAGTTTTAAAGAGTGTGCAGGGACAGAGGGAACTGGGAGTTAATGTGCATAGGTCCCTGAAGTTGGCGGGACATATTGAGAGAGTGGTTAGCAAAGCATATGGGATCTTGGGCTTCATAAATAGAGGTATTGAGTGCAAAAGTAGAGAATTTATGCAGAACATTTATAAAGCGCTGGCTAGGCCACAACTGGAATATTGCATCCAGTTCTGGTCACCAAACTTTAGGAAGGGTGTGAAGGCACTTGAGAGGGTGCAGAGGAGATTTACCAGAATGGTTCCGGGGATGGGGGATTTTAGCTACAAGTGCAGGTTGGAGAAGCTGTATTTGTTTTCATTAGAGCAAAGGAGGTTGAGGGGTGATTTGATAGAAGTGTACAAGATTATGACGGGTTTGGATTGGCTAGACGGGGAAAGGCTGTTCCCACTAGCTGATGGTACAAGGACTAGGGGGCACAGATTTAAGGTTTTGGGCAGGAGATACAGGAGGGATGTGAGGAAAAACTTTTTTACGCAGTTAGTGGTGAGGATCTGGAACTCGCTGCCGACGAAGTGGTGGAAGCGGAGACACTCAATGTTTTCAAGGGGAGACTGGATAGGCACTTGAGGGAAATAAACTTGCAACGATACGAGGTTAGAGCGGGGGAATGGGACTGACTGGATTGCTCTACAGAGAGCCTGCACGGACTTGATGGGCCGAACGGCCTCCTTCTGTGCGTTATGACTGTGACTCTATGACTAAAGTTTTAGAAACAATAATCAAGGAAAAAATTAACGGGCACTTGGAGAGGTTTAAGCTAATTAAGGAGAGCCAACACGGATTTGTAAACTGCAGATCGTCTTTGACTAATCTAAATGAATTTTCTGATGAAGTAAAAAGGAGGATTGATGAAGGGAATGCAATGGATGTTGTCTACATGGATTTTCGGATGGCGTTTGACAAAGTACCACATAGAAGGCTGGTTAACAAAATTGAGGCTCATGGAACAGGTGGGTCAGTAGCAGCTTGGAAACGGAATTGGCTTAAGGACAGAAAACAGCGAATTGTGGTAAATGGCTGTCTTTCAGACTGGAGATGGTAGACAGTGGTGTTCCCCAAGGGTCAGTGCTGGGGCCACTGCTTTTTTTGATATATATATATAAATGACCTGGATATTGGAATACAGAATAGAATTTCTAAATTTGCCGATGACACCAAACTTGGGGTTGTGGCAAACAGTGATGATGATACCAATCGACTGCAACAGTTCATAGAAAGGCTAGCAGAATGGGCAGACAAGTGGCAGATGGAATTTAATACAGAGAAATGTGAGGTGATGCTTTTTGGCAGAAGGAGCAGGGAGAGGCAATATACACTTAATGGCACATTTTTAAAGAGTGTCCAGGGACAGAAGGACCTGGGTATTAAAGTGCATAGGTCCCTGAAGTTGGCGGGACATAGCGAGAGAGTGGTTAGCAAAGCATATGGGATCTTGCGCTTCATAAATAGTGGTATTGAGTACAAAAGTAAAGAAGTTATGCTGAACTTTTATAAAGCGCTGGTTAGGCCACAACTGGAGTATTGCTTCCTGTTCTGGTCACCACACTTTAGGAAGGATGTGAAGGCCCTTGAGAGGGTGCAGAGGAGATTTACCAGAATGGTTCCGGGGATGGGGGATCTTGGCTACAAGGACAGTTTGGAGAAGCTGGATTTGTTTTCATTATAGCAAAGGAGGTTGAGGGGTGATTTGATAGAGGTGTACAGGATTATGACGGGTTTGGATAGGCTAGACGGGGAAAGGTTGTTCCCACTAGTTGATGGCACAAGGACTAGGGGACGCAGATTTAAGGTTTTTGGGCAAGAGATACAGGGGGGAAGTGAGGGGAAAACTTTTTTACGCAGCGAATGGTGAGGACCTGGAACTCGCTGCCGACGGAAGTGGTAGAAACGGAAACACTCAATGTTTTCAAGGGGAGACTGGATAGGCACTTGAGGGAAATAAACTTGCAGGGCTACGGGGATAGAGCGGGGGAATGGGACTGACTGGATTGCTCTACAGAGAGCTGGCACGGACTGTATGGGCCGAATGGCCTCCTTCTGTGCCGTTATGTTTCTGTGACTCTATGATACTGATCCCTGGACTCGGCCAATGAAGAATGACTCAAGCTGCCCTTCTGGTTGGCAGGATTGTGTTTCTCTCTTGTCACCATCACTTTTTCTTCCTCACTCATGCACTGTGCTTCCTCAGAGTCCTCAAATTGACCATCAAACTCCTACCTGAGGTGGGTATACCGCTGCTGGTACTTGCAATCAATGCAGTGAATGACATGAGGTGCTGTTTTTGTCTCTGGCACAGGGAGCTGTAATGCTTATAAAAATAGAAGAATAACATCTGTCAGAATGCTGACTACAAGACATCCTTCAAACATAGCCTGTGGCCTACGTAAAAGTATACTTTGTGCCATACTCTTCTGGTACAAGGTACGCCTGTGTGATACTGAGTGAGTACATGAGGGGAAGAAGAAATAATAGGACACTCTGCGCTTGGGTGGGTGGGTGGGGGGGGCGGGGTAGATGTCAGACTTTACCCTCCCCGACTCCCTTTATGGTCTTTGGTCCAAGGTCTGAGACTCAATAAACTGTGTTAAGATGCTGGACAGTTGGAAGAACACAGATATTGACACCCAAGTGTCCACCATTCACCCCAACTTGTGTGTGAGCCAGTAAACATAGATCATGCACCTAAGTTTTTTTTTCATAATCGTTCATGGCATGGGGGCATCGCTGGCAAGGCCAGCATTTATTGCCCTTCCCTCGTTGCCCTTGAGAAGGTGCTGGTAACCGCCTTCTTGAACCGCTGCAGTCAATTTGGTAAAGGTACTCCCACAGTTCTGTTAGGGAGGGAATTCCAGTATTTTGACCCAGCAACTATGAAGGAACGGCAATATATTTCCAAGTCAGGATGGTGTGTGACTTGGAGGGGAACTTGGTGGTGTTCCCATATGCCTGCTGCCTTTGTCCTTCTAGGAAGTAGAGGTCGCAGGTTTCGGAGGTCCTGTCGAAGAAGCCTTGGCGAGTTGCTGCAGTGCATCTTGTAGATGGTACATACTGCAGCCACGGTACGCCGGTGGTGGAGGGAGTGAACGTTTAAGGTGGTGAATAGTGTGCCAATCAAACAGGCTGCATTGTCCTGGATGGTGTTGAACTCCTTGAGTGTTGTTGGAGCTGCACTCATCCAGCAAGTGGCGAGTATTCCATCACACTCCTGCCTTGTGCCTTGTAGATGGTGGAAAGGCTTTGGGGAGTCAGAAGGTGAGACACTCGCCGCAGAATATCCCGCCTCTGACCTGCTCTTGTAGCCACTGTATTTATGTGGCTGGTCCAGTTAAGTTTCTGGTCAATGGTGAACCTCAGGATGTTGATGGTGGGGGATTCGGCAATGGCAATGCCGTTGAATATTAAAGGGCGGTGGTTAGACTCTCTCTTGTTGGAGATGGTCACTCACTGGCACTTAAGTGGCAAGTGACATTCGCGTCACATATCAGCCCAAGCCTGAATGTCGTCCAGGTCTTGATGCATGTGGGCATGGAGCGCTTCATTATCTCAGGGGTTGTGAATGGAACTGAACACTGTGCAATCATCAGCGAATATCCCCTATGATGGAGGGAAGGTCATTGATGAAGCAGCTGAAGATGGTTGGGCCTAGGACACTGCCCTGAGGAACACCTGCAGTGATGTCCTGGGGCTGTGATGATTGGCCTCCAACAACCACAACCATCTTCCTAGGTATGATGCTAGCCAGTGGAGAGCTTTCCCCCTGATTCCCAATGACTTCAATTTTACTAGGGCTCCTTGATGCTACCTCAGTCAAATGCTACCTTGATGTCAAGGGCAGTCACTCTCAACTCACCTCTGGAATTCAGCTCTTTTGTCCATGTTTGGACCAAGGCTGTAATGATGTCCGGTGCAGAGTGGTCCTGGCAGAACTCAAACTGAGCATCGGTGAGCAGGTTATTGGTGAGTAAGTGCCCCTGCTTGATAGCACTGTCGACGACACCTTCCATTACTTTGCTGAGAGTAGACTGATGGGGCAGCAATTCACCACATTGTATTTATCCTGCTTTTTGTGGAGAGGATGTACTAAGGGGAAAAGTTCCTTTCTATCTACCCTATCTATGCCCCTCATAATTTTGTACACCTCAATCAGGTCCCCCCTCAGCCTTCTCTGCTCTAAGGAAAACAACCCCAGCCTGTCCAGTCTCTCTTCATAGCTGAAGCGCTGCAGCCCAGGTAACATCCTGGTGAATCTCCTCTGCACCCTCTCCAATGCAATCACATCCTTCCTATAGTGTGGTGACCAGAACTGCACACAGTATTCCAGCTGTGGCCTAACTAGCGTTTTGTACAGCTCCATCATAACCTCCCTGCTCTTATATTCTATATCCTCAGCAAATGAAGGCAAGTATCCCATATTCCTTTTTAACCACCTTATCTACCTGTCCTGCTGCCTTCAGGGATCTATGTACATGCACACCAAGGTCCCTCTGATCCTCTGTCCTTCCTAAGGTCCTACCATTCATTGTGTATTCCCTTGCCTTGTTAGTCTTCCCAAAATGCATCAACTCACACTTTTCAGGGTTAAATTCCATTTGCCACTGTTCTGCCCATCTGACCAACCCGTCTATATCGTCCTGTAGCCTGAGGCTTCCCTCCTCGCTATTTACCACCCCACCAATTTTCATGTCATCTGCAAACTTACTGATCATACCTCCTACATTCATATCTAAATCATTAATGTACACTACAAACAGCAAAGGACCCAGCACCGATCCCTGCGGTACACCACTGGACACAGGCTTCCAGTCACAAAAACAACCTTCGACCATCACCCTCTGCCTCCTGCCTCATTAGAGGAACCTACTAAGATATCATCCCTCCTTACAGCAGTAATTGACTCCTTCATTAATATTGCGACACCCCCTCCTCTTTTACACCCCCCTCTGTCTCGCCTGAAGATTCTATACCCTGGAATATTGAGCTGCCAGTCCTGCTCCTCCCTCAACCATGTCTCTGTGATAGCAACAATATCATACTCCCATGTGTTCATCAACACCTTCAATTCATCTGCCTTACTTGCAAGACTCCTTGCATTAAAATAAATGCCATCCAGCCTTGCTATACTCCTTTGTGCCGTTACATATTTGTTCTGCCTTCCAGGCTGACTTGTTTTTTCCTCTATATTTGGCTGTGCATCACCCCCTACTATAGCTCCACTCCATATCCCATCCCCCTGCCAAGTTAGTTTAAACCCTCCCCAACAGTACTCGCAAACCTCCCCGCAATGATGATGGTCCCGTTCCGGTTCAGGTGCAACCCGTCTGACTTGTACAGGTCCCACCTTCCCCAGAAGCAGACCCAGTGATCCAGGAAACTAAAGCCCTCCCTCCTGCACCAACTCTTTAGCCACGCATTCATCTGCTCTACCCTCCTATTCCCATACTCACTAGCACGTGGCACCAGGAGTAATCCAGAGATTACAACCTTTGAGGTCCTGCTTTTTAATCTGCTACCTAGCTCCCTAAATTCTTGTTGCAGGACCTCATCTTTCTACCCATGTCATTGGTACCAATGTGAACCACGACCTCTGACTGTTCGCCCTCCCCCTTCAGAATGCCCTGCAGCCGTTCAGTGACATCCTTGACCCTGGCACCAGGGAGGCAACATACCATCCTGGAGTCATGTCTGTGGCCACAGAAACGTCTATCTGTTCCCCTTACGATAGAATCCCCTATCACTATTGCTCTCCCACTCTTTTTCCTCCCCTCCTGTGCAGCTGAGCCAGTCATAGTGCCACGGACTTGGCTCTTGCTGCATTCCCCTGAGAAACCCTCTCCCCCATCAGTATCCAAAACGGAAAATCTGTCGGAGAGGGAGATGGACCCAGGGGACTTCTGCACTACCTTCCTAGTTCTTTTACTCTGTCTGGTGGTCACCCATTCCCTGTCTGCCTGTGCACTCTTTACCTGCGGTGTGACCACCTTGTTAAACGTGCTATCCACGAAGATCTCAGCTATGCGGATGCTCCACAGTGACTCCAGCCGCAGCTCCAGCTCCGAAACGTGGATTTCGAGTAGCTGCAGCTGGAGACACTTGCTGCACATGTGTTCGCCCTGGACACCTAAAGTGTCCCTGACTTCCAACATAGCACAGGAGGAGAACGCCACGCTGCCGAGCTGCCTTGTCATGTCCTACCCTTAATTTACTCCCTTTAAATTAAGAATATTAAATACACTAGGGACCTTACTTCCCTTTAAACACTACTTACTCCAAACTAGAGACCTTACTTTTACTTTAATGACTAGAATGTAGAAATACTGTAGAAATACTCACCGCTGGTTCTCTGTCCCCTCTTGTGCAGCTTTTTAGCTCCTGCTCTCCTGGAAGCTGACAAAGATGGAAAAAGAAAGGAACACCTCCCTCCCCGCACTCCCTCACTCACCAAACTCGCAGTTTAACACTCTGTTCCGATCTGCACTCCGTGACAAACTGCACTCTAGCCTCCCCTATTTATACTGCTGAGATTTAAATAAGTGAGCTCTCTGGCAGCTACAGAACCAGATTAGACCACTTAATTAATTAATTACTCTCACCTGCTCTCCAGCACAGAGCTTGCTTAGCCCTGCCCAAGCCTGGAAGAAACTTAAAACTTGAAACAGTAAATTTAAATGCTAATTGCAAGCACACAAGACTAGAATTTATTAAAAAATAAGAGATTAACCTTTAAGATATACTCCCTCACTCACCAAACTCGCAGTTTAACACTCTGTTCCGATCTGCACTCCGTGACAAACTGCACGTATGGCAGATGAAATTTCACGCAGAGAAGTGTGAAGTGATTCATTTGGTAGGAGTAGGAAGAATGAGGAGAGGCAGTATGAACTAAATAGTACAATTTTAAAGGGGGTGCAGGAACAGTGAGATCTGGGAGTGTATCTAAACAAGTCTTTGAAGGTGGCAGGACAAGTTGAGAAGCCTGTTAAAAAAAGCATATGGGATCTTTGGCTTTATTAATAGAAGATAGAATACAAAAGCAAGGAAGTTATGCTAAACATTGAAAAAACACTGGTTATGCCTAAACTGGAGTATTGTGTTTAATTCTGGGCACCACACTTTAGGAAGGAGGTCTTGGAAACGGATCAGTAGATATTTACTAGAATGGTACCAGGGAGAGATTGGAGAAGCTGGAGTTGTTCTCCTTAGAGCAGAGAAGGTTCAGAGGAGATTTGATGGAGGTGTTCAAAATCATGACTGGTTTTGATAGAGTAAATAAAGAGAAACTGTTTCCAGTGGCAGAAGGGTCATTACAAAGAAAGACTTGCATTTATATAGCGCCTTTCACAACCTCAGGACATCCCAAAGCACTTTATAGCCAATTAAGTACTTTTGAATTGGAGTCACTGTTGTAATGTAGTAAACGCGGCAGCCAATTTGCGCACAGCAAGCTCCCACAAACAGCAAGGTGATAATGACTGGATAATCTGTTCTTTTTAGTGATGTTGATTGAGGGATAAATATTGGCCAGGACACCTTCGAAATAGTGTCATGGGATCTCTTACATCCACCTGAGGAAGCAGATGGGGCTTCAGTTTAACATCTCATCTGAAAGATGGCACCTCCAACAGTGCAACACTCCATCAGTACTGCACTGGAGTGTCAGCCTAGATTTTTGTGCTCACGTCTCTGCAGTGGGACTTGAACCTTCTGACTCAGAGGCGGGAATG
The DNA here is from genome assembly GCA_030390025.1 of Squalus acanthias. Classification (NCBI taxonomy): domain Eukaryota; kingdom Metazoa; phylum Chordata; class Chondrichthyes; order Squaliformes; family Squalidae; genus Squalus; species Squalus acanthias. Next base: position 96,255,613 of record CM059431.1, read on the forward strand.
CTACCCACTGAGCCACGGCTGACACTAACTGGAGGACACAGATTTAAGGTGATTGACGAAAGATTTTTTTTTTTTTTAAACACAGTGACGTGTTGTGATCTGAATGCACTGCCTGGAAGGGTGGTGGAAGCAGATTCAACAGTAACATTCAAAATAAAATTGGACAAACACTTGAAGGGAAAAAATTACAGGGCTATAATGAAAGAGAAGGTGATAGCTCAACCAAAGAGCTAGCACAGGCATGGTGGGCCGAATGGCCTCCTTCTGTGCTGCATCATTCTATGATTCTATGAAGAGTGGCTACAAGGTTGCAGCTCCATTTCACCCAACAATTCTGTGTTTTCAAAAATGTTGCCATCTCACTCACTTTTGATTTTATTTTACAAAATTCAGATGAAATACAATCCCAATATAACAGAAGTGAGCCTTGACTTTCATTGCTAAGTCCCACTCTACCCTGTTCTGCATTGTATTAGATGGAGGAGAGGGAGGCAGTCTTAAGCTGTAAAGGAGCTGCTGTCTATCAGAATACCGTAAAACTAATGGCACAGCCTTGCTCAACAGAGAAAGCCCCGGAACAGAAAACAGGCATGGAGATACAAATTCTGTAGGCAAGTTTAATGAATCTATATTCATAGGCTGTATCCATAGGAGTAAATTTTCTGATACTCTCTTCCCAGGATAGCATCTCACAGGAGCATGGATAAGAGAAACAGATAGAGGTCAGACATTACATAGTACAAAGTATTTACAGCACAGAAACAGGCCATTCGATCCAACAGGCCCATGCCAGTGTTTATGCTTCACACGAGTCTCCTCCCTCCCTCCCTTCTTCAGCTAACCCCATCAATGTATCCTTCTATTGCTTTCTCCCTCATGTGCTTATCTAGCTTCCCCTTAAATGCATCTATGTTAGTCACCTCAACTACTCCTTGTGGTAGTGAGTTCCATATTCTAATCACACTCTGGGTAAAGAAGTTTTTCTTGAATTCCCTATTGGATTTAATAGTGACGATCTTATATTTATAGCCACTAGTTCTGGCCTCGGCCGCTAGTGAAACATCTTCTCTGCATCTACCCGATCAAACCCGCTCATAATCTTGAAGACCTCTATCAAGTCACCCCTTAAGTCTTCTCTTTTCTAGAGAAAAGAGCCCCCAGCCTGTTCAATCTTTCCTGATAGGTATAACCGCTCAGTCTTGCATCATTCTAGTAAATATTTTTTCTACCTTCTCCAGTGCCTCTACATCCTTTTTATAATTATGGAGACCAGAACTGTGCACTCTAAGTGTGGCCTAACCAAGCTTCTATACAAGTTTAACATAACTTCTCTGCTTTTCAATTCTTCCCCTGTAGAAATTAACCCTAGTGCTTTGTTTGCCTTTTTATGGCCTTATTAACTGGTGTTGCTACTTTTAGTAATTTGTGTATCTGTACCCCCAGATTCCTTTGTTCCTCTACCCCATTTAGACACTTATTTTCCAAGAAGTATGTGGCCTCCTTATTCTTCCTACCAAAATATAGTAACTCACACTTATCTATATTGAAGTTAATTTGCCAATTACACGCCCATTCTGCATGTTTATTAATGTCTTCCTATATTTTGTTGTAGTCCTCTTCTGTATTAACTATACCCCTCAATTTGATGTCATCTGCAAATTTTGAAATTGCACTTCCGATTCCTGAATCCAAACACTTATGTAAATGGTGAACAACAGTGGCCCCAGCACCAATCCTTGTGGAATGCCACTTCTCACCTTTTGCCAATCTGAGTAATTATCTTTAACCCCTACTCTCGGATTTCTGTTTTGTAGCCAGCTTGCTATCTATTCTGCTACTTGTCCTCTGACTGCACATGTCATGAGTCTACTGTGTGGTACCTTATCGAAGGCCGGTTGGAAATCCAAATATATTACATCTACTACATTACCCTTATCTAACCGTTCTGTTACTTCTTCAAAGAATTCAATAAGGTTGGTCAAGTATGACCTTCCCTTTTGCTGACTACTCTTTTATTATATTTTCAGTTTCTAGATGTTTTTCTATTACATCTTTGAGTAAGGATTCCATTATCTTTCCTATCACTAATGTTAAGCTAATGACTTGTTCTATCTCCTTTTTTAAATACAGCAATTGCATTAGTTGTCCGCCTGTCCTCTGGCACTATTCATATTAGAACATAGAACATAGAACAGTACAGCACAGTACAGGCCCTTCGGCCCTCGATGTTGTGCCGAGCATTGTCCGAAACCAAGATCAAGCTATCCCACTCCCTATCATTCTGGTGTGCTCCAAGTGCTTATCCAATAACCGCTTGAAAGTTCCTAAAGTGTCCACTATCACAGCAGGCAGTCCATTCCACACCCCAACCACTCTCTGAGTAAAGGATCTACCTCGGACATCCCTTCTATATCTCCCCCCATGCACCTTATAGTTATGCCCCCTTGTAACAGCTACATCCACCCGAGGAAATAGTCTCTGAACATCCACTCTATTTATCCCCCTCATCATCTTATAAACCTCTATCAAGTCGCCTCTCATCCTCCTCCGCTCTAAAGAGAAAAGCCCTAGCTCCCTCAATCTTTCCTCATAAGACCTCCCCCCCAAACCAGGCAGTATCCTGGTAAATCTCCTTTGCACTCTTTCCAATGCTTCCACGTCCTTCCTATAGTGAGGTGACCAGAACTGCACACAATATTCCAAATGTGGTCTTACCAAGGTCCTGTACAGTTGCAGCATAACCTCACGGTTCTTAAACTCAAACCCTCTGTTAATAAACGCTAACACACTATAGGCCTTCTTTACTGCTCTATCCACTTGAGTGGCAACCTTCAGAGATCTGTGGATATGAACCCCCAGATCCCTGTGTTCCTCCACGTTCCTCAGAACCCTGCCGTTGACCCTGTAATCCTTATTCAAATTTGCCCTACCAAAATGAATCACCTCGCACTTATCAGGGTTAAATTCCATCTGCCATTTTTCGGCCCAGCTCTGCATCCTATCAATGTCTCTTTGCAGCCTACAACAGCCTCCACCTCATCCACTACTCCACCAATCTTGGTGTCATCAGCAAATTTACTGATCCACCCTTCAGTCCCCTCCTCCAAGTCATTGATAAAAATCACAAACAGCAGAGGACCCAGCACCGACCCCTGTGGCACACCGCTGGTAACTGGTCTCCAGTCTGAAAATTTTCCATCCACCACCACCCTCTGCCTTCTATGAGATAGCCAGTTACTTATCCAATCAGCCAAATTTCCCTCTATCCCACAACTCCTTACTTTCTTCATGAGCCGACCATGGGGAACCTTATCAAACGCCTTACTAAAATCCATGTATACGACATCAACTGCTCTACCTTCATCTCCACACTTAGTTACCTCCTCAAAGAATTCAATCAAATTTGTTAGGCAAGACTTACCTTCACGAATCCGTGTTGACTATCCCGGATTAAGTTGCATCTTTCCAAATGGTCATAAATCCTATCCCTCAGGACCTTTTCCATTATCTTACCAACTACCGAACTAAGACTAACCGGCCTATAATTACCAGGGTCATTCCTATTTCCTTTCTTGAAGAGAGGAACAACATTCGCCACTCTCCAGTCCTCTGGCACCATCCCCGTGGACAGTGAGGACCCAAAGATCAAAGCCAAAGGCTCTGCAATCTCCTCCCTTGCCTCCCAAAGAATCCTAGGATATATCCCATCTGGCCCAGGGGACTTATCGACCCTCAGGTTATTCAAAATTGCTAAAACATCTTCCCTCAGAACATCTACCTCCTCCAGCCTATCCACCTTTATCACACACTCATCCTCAAAAACATGGCACCTCTCCTCGGTGAACACTGACGAAAAGTATTCATTCATCACCTCTCCTATCTCTTCTGACTCCATGCACAAGTTCCCACTACTGTCCTTGACCGGCCCTACCCTCACCCTGGTCATTCTTTTATTTCTCACATAAGAGTAAAAAGCCTTGGGGTTTTCTTGATCGACCCGCCAAGGACTTCTCATGCCCCCTCCTAGCTCTCCTAAGCTCTTTTTTTTAGCTCATTCCTTGCTACCTTGTACCCCTCAATCGACCCAACTGAACCTTGTTTTCTCATCCTTACATATACTTCCTTTTTCCTCTTGACTAGACATTCAACCTCTTTTGTGAACCATGGTTCTCTCACTCGGCCATTTCCTCCCTGCCTGACAGGGACATACCTATCAAGGACACGCAGTAATTGCTCCATGAAAAAGCTCCACTTTTCGTTTGTGCCTTTCCCTGATAGTTTCTGTTCCCATCTTACGCTCCCTAATTCTTGCCTAATCGCATCATAATTACCCCTCCCCCAATTATAAACCCTGCCCTGCCGTATGGCCCTATCCCTCTCCATTGCAATAGTGAAAGTCACCGAATTGTGGTCACTATCTCCAAAGTGCTCTCCCACATATAAATCAAACACTTGGCCCGGTTCATTACCCAGTACCAAATCCAATGTGGCCCCACCTCTTGTCGGCCTATCCACATATTGTGTCAGGAAACCCTCCTGCACACACTGTGCAAAAACTATCCCATCCGAACTGTTTGACCTATAAAGGTTCCAATCAATATTTGGAAAGTTGAAGTCACCCATGACAACTACACTGTGACCTCCACACCTATTCATAATCTGCTTTGCAATTTCTTCCTCCACATCTCTATTACTATTTGGGGGCCTGTAGAAAACTCCTAACAACGTGACCGCTCCTTTCCTATTTCTAACTTCAGCCCATATTACCTCAGACGGCAGATCCCCCTCGAACTGCCTTTCTGCCACTGTTAAACTATACTTGATTAACAATGCTACTCCTCCACCTTTCTTACCACCTTCCCTACTCTTACTGAAACATCTATACCCCAGAACTTCCAACAACCATTCCTGTCCCTGTTCTAACCATGTCTCCGTAATGGCCACCACATCGTAGTCCCAAGTACCAATCCACGCTCCAAGTTCTCCTACCTTATTCCGGATGCTCCTTGCATTGAAGTAGACACACTTCAAGCCACCTTCCTGTCTGCCGGTACATTCCTGCGACCTTGATACCCTCCTCAGTACCTCCCTACACTCACCACTGGCTCCTGGACTACAGCCCTTTTTCCCATCCCCCTGACAAATTAGTTTAAACCCCCCTGAAGAGCCGTAGCAAATTTTCCTCCCAGGATATTGGTGCCCCTCTGGTTCAGGTGCAAACTGTCCTGTTTGTACAGGTCCCACCTTCCCCAGAATGTGCTCCAATTATCCACATAACTGAAACCCTCCCCCCTACACCATCCCTGCAGCCACGTGTTTATCTGCACTCTCTCCCTGTTCCTCAACTCGCTAGCACGTGGCACCGGCAACAAACCAGAGGTTACAACATGGTTTGTACTGGCTCTCAGCTTCCAACCTAGCTCCCTAAATTCCTGTTTTAAATCCCCGTCCCTTCTCCTACCTATGTCGTTGGTACCGATGTGTACCACGACTTGTGATTGTTCCCCCTCCCCCTTGAGGATTCTGAAAACACGGTCCGAGACGTCACGGACCCTGGCACCCGGGAGGCAACATACCATCCGTGAGTCTCTTTTGCTGCCACAGAACCTCCTATCTGTCCCTCTGACTATTGAGTCCCCAATAACTATTGCTCTCCTGCTATCTCTTCCCTAACTTCATTTAATATGCACAGATGCGTTCCATCCGGACCAGGGGTTTTATCCTCTCTAAGTTTGATTAGTTTATTATATACCCCCTTTCGATCTTAAATGTTATATCTTGTAAATGTTATATCTTCTAAATATCATGTCCACCATGTTAGTCTCCCTGGTAAATACCGAGGCAAAGTAATTATTTCATATTTCTGCCATTTTGCTGTCATTACCTGTGAGTTTATCATGTGTCCCAATCCCGATTCTGATTTTTCTTTTGTTGTTGATGTGTCTGTAGAATACTTTACTATTTCTTTTTATATTCCATGATTATTTAATTTTGTAGTTTCTCTTTGCCTTCCTAATTTTTTTTCCACTTCTTTCTTATCCTTTTTGTATTCCCTTTTGTCATCCTCTCCTTTGTTGTCTATATTCTTGGTGCTTTTTATCTTGTTTCAATTTTGCCCTTATTTCTTTATTCCTCTATCGTGTGTTATTACTGGCTAATTAGTTCTTGCTTTTCGGGGTGCTCCCAAATTTCCAGACCTTCACTTCAGAGTGTGGGAAAATGTACCCACCAGGGTACCATCTGTCTTTCTTTAAGCAATATTACACTATAAAATAGCCTAAAGTAAGCTTATGTCAAAAATCCTTAAATTTTAATTAACTAATTTTGTGAATCTGTAACCAAAAAAGGACCACATAGGAACAGACTCCAAAACATGTGACAAAATATTTTTTCTATCCTTGTATTAAGTGTTTATTAAGCAGAGAATCCTGGATGAGATATGGCCATGTGCCATCTGTAATATGTCCAATCCCTAGTGCTTGGACCATGCTATATGTGGATACGGTAGTACAGTGTAATTGAAAAGGGAAAAAAATCTCTCAGCAGGCAGTTTAAAAATGGATATAGGAGTGTAATTTAAGGCAAGTCAAATGTGAATACAGGATACACTTACAAAGAAGCAATTGTATTTTCAAGGGAAGCATGGGCGGGGGGAGGGTGGCTGTGAAAGACATGTGCTGTAAGTGCTGGAGCTGTATTGGTTCTTTAATACTGGAGGCTTCATATAAAACCTTCTACCCATATTCATGACCACTCCCTTGGTCTTGCATTCTCACGTGGCATCTCCACTTCCATGGAGAGGTGAGGCTATCTTTCGTTTACATCTCACCGCCCAATCCCCCTATGCTTCCCCTGCAAATAAAATTACTTCTCTGTAAATGTATCCTGTATTCACACGTGACTTGCCTTAAATTACACTCCCAGGTTCATTTTTAAACTGCCTGAGAGATTTTTCCCTTTTAAATTACACTGTACTACTGTATCCATATACAGCATGCACCAAGCACTAAGGATTGCACATATTACAGATGGCACATGGTCATATCTCATGACAACTGTTAGGATATGAGGAGTCAGGGACAAATTGCTGAATGGATAGAAAACTGGCTAAAAAAAATCAAAAGCAGAGAGTAGACGTAAAGGGTAGTATTCAGATTGGAGGAAGGTAGAAAGCGGTGTTCCACAAGGATCAATGCAGGGACTACTGTTGTTCATAATTTACATTAATGATTTGGACTTAGGAACAAGTAAGTCAATATCAAAATTTCCAGATGATACCAAATTTGTGGGGGGTTGGGGGTATAGCTAACACTGGAGGAAGAATGCAACATAATACAAGAAAATATTAGAAAACTTCCAGACAGTTAAGCGGCAAATTAACTTTAACATAGATAAATATGGTAGGAAAAATAGAAACATCACCTACACCATAGAAAATAAAGAAACTGAAAGGGGTAGAAGAGCAAACGGATCTAGGGATAGAGGTGAACAAATCATAAGAATCAGTATCGCAGGTTAGCAAAGCAATTAATAATGTTAACAAAATACTGGGATTTATTTCTAGGAGTGTAGAATTCAAAAGTAGTGAAGCTATTTTTTTATTCATTCATGGGATGTGGGCATTGATGGCAAGGCCAGCATTTATTGCCCATCCCTAATTGCCCTTGAGAAGGTGGTGGTGAGCCGCCTTCTTGAACCGCTGCAGTACCTGAGGTGAAGGTACTCCCACAGTGCTGTTAGGGAGCGAGTTCCAGAATTTTGACACAGCGACGATGAAGGAACGGAGATATATTTCCAAGTCAAGATGGTGTGTGACTTGGAGGGGAACTTGCGGGTGGTGGTGTTCCCATGCACCTGCTGCCCTTGTCCTTCTCGGTGGTAGAGGTTGAGAGTTGCTATCGAAGAAGGCTCCGCGAGTTGCTGCAGTGCATCTTGTAGATGGTACACACTGCAGCCACGGTACGCCGGTGGTGGAGGGAGTGAATGTTTAAGGTGGTGGATGGGATGCCAATCAAGCAGGCTGCATTGTCCTGGATGGTGTCAAGCTTCTTGATTGTTGTTGGAGCTGCACTCATCCAGGCAAGTGGAGAGTATTCCATCACACTCCTGACTTGTGCCTTGTAGATGGTGGAAAGGCTTTGGGGAGTCAAGACATGAGTCACTCACTGCAGAATACCCAGCCTCTGGCTTGCTTTTGTAGCCACAGTATTTATGTGGCTGGTCCAGTAAAGTTTCTGGCCAATGGTGACCCCCAGGATGTTGATGGTGAGGGGGTTCGGTGATAGTAATCCCGTTAAATGTCAAGGTGAGGTGGCTAGACTCTCTCTTGTAAACTTGTATACTCCCTTCTTGTGTTTGATCAGGTATCTGCCAAGACTCGTTTTCACAGCCATATCTCTTTCCTCAGCAACTGTCTCTGGTTCCAACTTATTCCATGTGGATTCCAATTGAAATTCCACCCTTCGTGTTTCGGATCCACCCAGGATTATAGATATCTCCAAGATATTCAGCATTCCTCGAACTACTGCTCTCACCACATCCTGAGATCCATGCTCAACGCCATGCAGCACCACACTCTCAACCTCTCTTTTCAGCAGCACCGACACACTCTATCTCAAAGCTGTCCTGGTCCACAGTTCCATTTCATCCTTTGCCTCATCCGGCGCTTCCAACAAAAAACTTTTTTTCTTCTTTTCAGATGTCAAGGATCGTAAGCTTCAACAACTCTTGGACACCAACGCCCAAGCGGAACCTTCTTCACCTTCACTTTCCTCTGACCCCATCCCTTCTTCCAGTCTCACCCCCTGCCGTGTTTTCACTATACCCTCTAACCTTCCCCTCTCTGACCCCGAACGATCAGTCCTCAGCAAAGGCCAGGGCTTTATCCCCTTACGCCCCCATCTCAATGAATTTCAAGCTCGGCATGATGGCAAGCTCTTTTTGCGTCGCCTTCATCTCCTTGCCCACTTCTTTGGCCCGGAGTCTTCCCCCCCTTTCTCCCGCTTTCAGAATTCTCATTCTACCTGGACCCCTCCCTCTGGCCTCTTACCTTCGCTAGATCTTTTCATTGCAAACTGCCGGCATGACATCGGTCGTCTCAATTTCTCTGCTCCCCTCACTCACTCCAACCTACCTCCCTCTGAACTTGCAGCACTCCGTTCTCTCCGATCCAACCCTAACATTTTCATTAAACCTGCTGACAAGGGTGGCGTCGTTGTTGTTTGGTGAATCGACCATGCAGAGGCTGAATGCCAACGGTCTGACACCTCCTCCTCCCTCCCCCTGGACCATGACCCCACTCCCAAACATCAAGCCATTGTTTACAAGACTGTCACTGACCTCATCTCCTCTGGAGGACAGAAAACAGCGATTTTTTGGTAAATGTCTGTCTTTCAGACTGGAGATGGTAGACAGCGGTGTTCCCCTAGTGTCAGTACTGGGGCCACTGCTTTTTTTGATATATATATATATGACCTGGATATTGGAATACGGAGTAGAATTTCTAAATTTGCCGATGACACCAAACTTGGGGGTGTGGCAAACAGTGAGGATGATACCAACCGACTGCAACAGTTCATAGAAAGGCTAGCAGAATGGGAAGACAAGTGACAGATGGAATTTAATACAGAGAAGTGTGAGGTGATGCATTTTGGCAGAAGGAACAGGGAGAGGCAATATACACTTAATGGCACAGTTTTAAAGAGTATGCAGGGACAGAGGGACCTGGGAGTTAATGTGCATAGGTCCCTGAAGGTGGCGGGACATATTGAGAGATTGGTTAGCAAAGCATATGGGATCTTGGGCTTCATAAATAGAGGTATTGAGTACAAAAGTAGAGAAGTTATGCTGAACCTTTATAAAGCGCTGGTTAGGCCACAACTGGAGCATACAGTTTTGGTGTCCATACTTAAGAAAAGACATACTTGCTCTCGAGGCAGTACAAAGAAGGTTCAATCGGTTAATTCCGGGGATGAGGGGGTGGACATACGAGGAGAGGTTGAGTAGATTGGGACTCTACTCATTGGAGTTCAGAAGAATGAGAGGCGATCTTATTGAAACATATAAGATTGTGAAGGGGCTTGATCGGGTGGACGCGGTGAGGATGTTCCCAATGATGGGTGAAACTAGAACTAGGGGACATAATCTTAGAATAAGGGGCTCCTCTTTCAAAACTGAGATGAAGAGAAACTTTTTCACTCAGAGGGTAGTGAGTCTGTGGAATTTGCTACCCCAGGAAGCTGTGGAAGCTACTTCATTAAATAAATTTAAAACAGAAATAGACCGTTTCCTAGAAGTAAAGGGAATCAGGGGTTACGGGGAGCGGGCTGGAAATTGGACATGAGTTTGAGTTCGGATCGGTCAAGGGCCCTGTGGGTGGCGGAGCGGGCCCAGGGGCCGAGTGGCCTGGTCCTGCTCCTACTTCTTGTGTTCTTTAGAGTTGAGGTTGGATCAGATCAGCCATGATTTCATTGAATGGCGGAGCAGGCTCGAGGGGCCGATTGGTCTACTCCTGCTCCTATTTCTTATGTTCTTATGTATTGCGTCCAGTTCTGGTCACCTCACTGTAGGAAGGATGTGAAGGCCCTTGAGAGGGTGCAGAGGAGATTTACCAGAATGGTTCCGGGGATGGGGGATCTTAGCTACAAGGACAGGTTGGAGAAGCTGGATTTGTTTTCATTAGAGCAAAGGAGGTTGAGGGGTGATTTGATAGAGGTGTACCATATTATGATGGGTTTGGATAGGCTAGACGGGGAAAGGCTGTTCCCACTAGTTGATGGTACAGTGCCTAGGGGACACAGATTTAAGGTTTTGGGCAAGAGATACGGGGGGGACGTGAGAAAAACTTTTTTACGCAGCGAGTGGTGAGGACCTGGAATTCGCTGCCGACGGAAGTGGTGGAAGCGGAGACACAATTTTTTAAGGGGAGACTGGATAGACACTTGAGGGAAATAAACTTGCAGGGCTACAGGGATAGAGCAGGGGAATGGGACTGACTGGATTGCTCTACAGAGAGCCAGCACGGACTGGATGGGCCAAATGGCCTCTTTCTGTGCCATTATGACTCTATGACCTTCCCTCCATCATAAGGTCAGAAGTGGGGATGTTCGCTGACGATTGCACAGTGTTCAGTTCCACTCACAACTCCTCATATAATGAAGCAGTCCATGCCCGCATGCAACAAGACTTGGATGACATTCCGGCTTGGGCTGACAAATGGCAAGTAACATTCGCGCCACACAAATGCCAACAAGCGAGAATCTAACCACCTCCCCTTGACATTCAATGGCATTACCATCACCGAATCCCCCACCAACAACATCCTGGGGGTCACCATTGACCAGAAAATAATGGGACCAGCCACATAAATACTGTGGCTACAAGAGCAGGTCAGAGGCTGGGTATTCTGCGGCGAGTGCCTCACCTCCTGACTCCCCAAAGCCTTTTTACCATCTAAAAAGGCACAAGTCAGGAGTGTGATGGAATACTCTCCACTTGCCTAGATGAGCGCATCTCCAACAACACTCAAGAAGCTCGACACCATCCAGGACAAAGCAGAGTGCTTGATTGGCACCCCATCCACCACCTTAAACATCCACTCCCTCCACCACCGGCGTACCGTGGCTGCAGTGTGTACCATCTACAAGATGCACTGCAGCAACTCCCAAACCCACGACCTCTACCACCTAGTAGGACAAGGGCAGCAGGCGCATGGGAACACTATCACCTGCAAGTTCCCCTCCAAGTTACACACCATCCTGACCTGGAAATATATCGCCATTCCTTCATCGTCACTGGGTCAAAAGCCTGGAACTCCCTACCTAACAGCACTGTGGAAGTACCTTCACCACAAGGACTGCAGTGGTTCAAGGCGGCGGCTCACCACCACCTTCTCAAGGGCAATTAGGGATGGGCAATAAATACTGGCCTTGCCAGCGAATCCCAAATCCCAGGAACAAATAAATTAAAAAAACATTCAAGATTAGTTTGGACAGATGGATGAAGGAAAAGAGAATGAAAGAATATGAGAACAAGGTGCGTAAATGTGATTAGGACTATTTGCACATGGAGGATAAATGACAACAGGGGCTGGTTTGGCCATATGGTCCATTTCTGTGTTGGAACTTCTATGTATTTTTGTGTTTACAGAAAGTGCTAGCATCACATTGTGCTACTAAACTGATACTCTGACAATAAATATCCTATGTATTCAGGCAGTTTTCAGATCAAGACCAATATAAGATCAATGTTCATCATCACAGTGGCAAGATGTTTTCTGTCAGTTTTCTGTCCCTTTCGTTCCCAGATCTGCTGACTTCTGGTGGAGAATGACGGCGAGGTGCTTGAGCAGTACTTTGCGCAAGTAACTTCAAGTCCAAGTTGAAGTCCAGATGGTAAGCATTGGTAGGCTAATCAACCATCACATCACATCGGAGCCTAAGCCAACCCTCACGACATGCACACACATGCATTTTCCACTAGATAGTGATCAGCCCAGGAACACTGGTTGAGTTTGTCCCTACAGGCTGAGGCTGATTGTAATATTCTTTACTGCCGGTCTGGCTGAGATCAGCAAATCAAGCCTCCACCTTTCAGGTCTGGTTGGCCCAGTTACATGTTGCCTGAACCAATTGAATTAGGGGATCTATGTTTGAATGCTTTATACGATTTGAATGGCTGTGTTTCTTGATATGTTACTATTCTTAAATGCAATTTGTTACTTTTTTTGTGCCAAGACTAAAAAGCATGTGTGATGTGAAGGTATATAATTAACTGTAAATGTTGCATGTGCTGCATGGCACACAAGCACTGTGGCAATTGGAGGGCTGGTACTCAGTAATATCAAACAATAAGGAGCCATGATGCTGGTTGTCATGGATACAAGAGTACATTACATTTTTCACAATACAGTAATTGGAAAGCTTCCACAAGCTTGACACTCTGCAGATACGATTTAAATCTCACTGTTTGAACTTAAGAGCACAAGCACGTAACATGTGTCATGTTTAAATTCTTTGGCAGTGATAGCATTTTAAGCAGCAACATTCTTTTGTCAAATTCTAAGTTTCCATTTATAACGTGGAGAAGGTCTTAAACCGCGAGGGTGAGCCCTGTCTGTTCTATGTGAGCTCTGTTCTTTCTGGAGTCAGGCAGTCAGAATGGCTCGAATTACACTTTGCAAAGTAACTGATTACATAGGCAGGCAGGATCTAATTACACATTCCAGAGAAACTGCTGGGTGTGTCTTGTCCTCCACAGGGACCAATCAGCAATCAAGTCTCATCACCCAAGGGGACCAATCAGACCTTTGGTGTTGCGAATCGACACGTCCTTAAAAATCTGAATCCAGACCTGAACCCACCTCCAACCTGCACACTTGCGGTTTTAACGGAGGCAGGACAGGAGGTGGGAAGCCAATCCGCTGGCAGGTGGCGGGTCAGCTAGTCACATATTATAATGCGACGAGAAGCCTCTGCTTTAACCTCCATTTTGTATTTAACTTTAGCTGGTCAGGTTTTGTACGTCTCGCGAAACCCGCCAGCTAATGCAAGGCGAGGACTGCTGGATCCAGGACATAATTACCTTTACACTTACTTCCTGAATCCAGGGACCCTGCCTAATGCACCCCCCATGATCGGAGACCACTACCCCCTCCACGCCCCCTGGAGGTCTCCGATTCCTCCCCCCGACCCCAAGGCCTCTGATTCCCCCCCACGAGGCCTCCCCCACCCCACACCCCCAGGCCTCCGATCCCACCCACTAGCATCCCCGCACCCAGGCCTAAGATCCACCCCTACCTCCCCCGCTGTGCCTCCGGCCGCCCTGCAATCATCTTCAGACGCGACCCCCTCACTTCTCCGGCCACCATGTGGCATGCAATCTTCTTCCGACACATCCCCCTCCCTCTATTATCGCTGATATACCACCCCTCTGTCCCTCCGGCCACCCGCCAGCCCCAATGCGATCCCTCCCTCCCTCCTCTGTGCAGTCTAGTGCCGCAGGCCTACACGCCTGGAGCCAGCCAGCCTCTCAATCTGATTGACTGCAGAAGGGAAACAGAGGCTTCCCATGTAAATCAGGCCCTGCTGTTAAATTCGGCAGGGCCTGCGGCAAACCCATTCTCCCGGGTTTTGGGACAGACTCGGAGCATCCCAGCCCCTAACCCCCCTTCCCCATTAAAATTCTGCCCATTGTGTCTGTGCTGGCTCTATGACACCTTTTTGTTAAATTAAGTGATTCTCCTTGTTTTGGAGCACTGGCAGAGTGCCACTACCTAGAACTTAACTGCCAAAAAAATTACACAGTAATAAAATAAGTGAATAGAAGTAACATAACATATTTTTACAGTAGTTAACCTTAGCTAGAACTTTAAGTAATAGAAAATAGATAGTTTGCAATTGTATGTTACACTTACATATGGTTCTTTTCCCTTTTTCAATGTTTGCAGAAGCTAACTAGCTGATCGCTCTTTGTAGACTATAGACAGAAAAAAACAAGTATTTATATAGCGCCTTTAACGTAGTAAAATATCCCAAGCCGCTTTACAGGAGTGTTATAAAACAAAATGTGACACCGAGCCACATAAGGAGAAATTAGGGCAGACAAAACCTTGGTCAAAGAGGTAGGTTTTAAGAAGCGTCTTAAAGGAGGAAAGAGAGGCGGAGAGGTTTATAGGGAGGAAATTCCAGAGATTAGAGCCTTGGCACCTGAAGGTACAGCCATCAATGGTTGAGCGATTAACATCAGGGATGCGCAACAGGCCAGAATTAGAGGAGCACCAATGTTTCGGGGGGGTTGTGGGGCCGGAAGAGATTGCAGTGATAGGGAGGGGTGAGGCCATGGAGGGATTTGAAAACAAGGATGAGAATTTTAAAATCGAGGCGTTGCTTAACCAGGAGCCAATGTACGTCAGCGAGCACAGGGTTGATGGGTGAAAGGAATTGGTGTGAGTTAGGACACGGGCAGCAGAGTTTTGGGTGACCTCAAGTTTGCGTAGGGTAGAATGTGGGAGGCCAGCCAGGAGTGCGTTGGAATAAACAAGTCTAGGAGGTAACAAAAGCATGAATGAGTGTTTCAGCAGCAGATGAGCTGAGGCAGGGGCAGGGGCAGAGTCAGGTGATGTTACAGAGGTGGAAATAAGCGCTCTTAGTTGTGGTGCGGATGGGTGCTCGGAAGCTTATTTCAGGGTCAAATGTGACACCAAGGTTGCGAACAGTCTGGTTCGGCCTCAGACAGATGCTAGGGAGAGAGATGGAATTGGTGGCTAGGGAACTGAGTTTGTGGTGGGGTCCGAAGACAATGGTTTCGGTTTTCCCAATATTTAATTGTAGGAAATTTCTGCTCATCCATTACTGAATGTTGTACAAGCAGTCTGACAATTTAGAGACTGTGGAGGGGTCGAGAGATGTGGTGGTGAGGTAGAGCTGGGTGTCGTCAGTGTACATGTGAAAACTGACGCTGTGTTTTCGGATGATGCCAAGGGGCAGCATGTAGATGAGAAATAGGAGGGGGCCAAGGATAGATCCTTGGGGGACACCAGAGGCAACGATGCGGGAGCAGGAAGAGAAGCCATTGCAGGTGATTCTCTGGCTATGATTAGATAGATAAGAATGAAACCAGGCAAGCGCAGTCCTACCCAGCTGGATGACAGTGGAGAGGCGTTGAAGGATGGAGTGGTCAACCTTATTTATTTCATTCGTTTATGGGATGTGGGCATCGCTGGCAAGGCCAGCATTTATTGCCCATCCCGAATTGCCCTCGAGAAGGTAGTGGTGAGCCGCCTTCTTGAACCGCTGCAGTCCATGGGGAAAATACTCCCATAGTGTTGATCGGGAGGAAGTTCCAGGATTTTGACAGTGACGATGAAGGAAGGTGATGTTGTCCAGGTCTTTCTGCATGTGGGCATGGACTGCTTCTTTATCTGAGGAGTTGCGAATGGAACTGAACACTCTGCAATCATCAGCGAACATCCCCACTTTTGACCCTATGATGGAGGGAAGGTCATTGATGAAGCAGCTGAAGATGGTTGGGGCTAGGACACTCCTGCAGCAATGTCCTGGGGCTGAGATGATTGGCCTCCAACAACCACAACCATCTTCCTTTGTGCTAGGTATGACTCTAGCCAGTGGAGAGTTTTCCCCGATTCCTATTGACTTCAATTTTACTAGGGCTCCTTGGTGCCACACTTGGTCAAATGCTGCCTTGATGTCAAGGGCAGTTACTCTCAGGAATTCAGCTCTTTTGTCCATGTTTGGACCAATGCTGTAATGAAGTCTGGAGCGGAGTGGTCCTGACGGAACCCAAACTGAGCATTGGTGAGCAGGTGATACTCGATAGCACTGTCAACGACACCTTCCAGCACTTTGCTGATGATCGAGAGTAGATTGATGGGGCAGCAGTTGACTGGATTCGATTTGTCCTGCTTTTTGTGGACAGGACATACCTGGCCAGTTTTGCACATTGTCGGGTAGATGCCAGTGTTGTAGCAGCACTGGAACAGCTTGGCTAGAGGAGCACAAGTCTTCAGCACGACAGCCGAGATGTTGTCAGGGCCCATTGCTATATCCAGTGCACTCAGCCGTTCCTTGATATCACGTGGAGTGAATCGAATTGGCTGAAGACTGGCTTCTGTGATGGTGGGGAACTCAGGAGGAGGCCAAGATGTATCATCCACTCGGTACTTCTGGCTGAAGATGGTTGCGAGTGATTCAGCCTTGTCTATTGCACTGACGAGCTGGGTTCTGCCATCATTGAGGATGGGGATGTTCATGGAGCCTCCTCCTCCTGTTATTTGTTTAATTGTCCACCACCATTCACGACTGGATGTGGCAGGACTGCAGAGCTTTGATCGGATCAATTGGTTGTGGGGTCGCTTAGCTCTGTCTATAGCATGCGGTTTTCGCAGCTTAGCATGTATGTCCTGTGTTGTAGCCTCACCAAGTTGCCACTTCATTTTTAGGTACGCCTGGTGCTCCTGGCATGCTCTTCTACACTCCTCATTGAACCAGGGTTGGTCCCCTGGCTTGCTGGTAATGGTAGAGTGAGCGATATGTCGGGCCCTGAGGTTACAGATTGTGGTTGAATACAATTCTGCTGCTGCTGTCACACAGCGCCCCATGAATGCCCAGTTTTGAGCTGCTAGATCTGTTCTGAATCTATCCCATTTAGCACGGTGGTAGTGCCACACAACACTCTGGAGAGGGTCCTCACTGTGAAGACAGGACTTTGTCTCTACAACGACTGTGTGATGGTCACTCCTACCAATAGTGTCATGGACAGATACATCTGCGATAGGGAGATTGGTGAGAACGAGGTCAAGTCGTTTTTTCCCTCGTTTTGCTTCGCTCACCACCTGCCGAAAGCAATGTCCTTCAGGACTCAGCCAGTAGTGGTGCTACTGAGCCAGGCTTGGTAATGGACATTGAAGTCCACCACCTAGAGTACGTTCTGTGTCCTTGCTACCCTCAGTACTTCTTCCAAGTGCTGCTCAACATGGAGGAATACTGATTCATCAGCTGAGGGAGAGCAGTAGGTAGTAATCTGCAGGAGATTTCCTTGCCCATGCTTGACCTGATGCCATGAGACTTCATAGGGTCTGGAGTCAATGTTGAGTTCTCCCAGGGCCACTCCCTCCCAACTGTGCCGCCATCTCCAGTGGTCAGTCCTGCCAATGATGGTGATGGAGGAGTCTGGGACATTGGCTGAAAGGTATGATTCTGTGAGTATGACTATGTCAGGATGTTGCTTGACGAGTCTGTGGGACAGCTCTCCCAATTTTGTCACAAGTCCCCAGATGTTAGTGAGGAGGACTTTGCAGGGTCAACTAGGCTGGGTGTGCCTTCGTCGTGTCTGGTGCCTCGGTCGATGCCGGGTGGTCTGTCCGGTTTTATTCTGAGTATGCTCCTTTGTAGCAGTTTGGTACAACTGAGTAGCTTGCAAGCCATTTCAGAGGGCAGTTAAGAGTCAAGCACATTGCGGTAGATCTGGAGTCACATATAGGCCACACCAGGTAAGGACGGCAGATTTCCTTCCCTAATGGACATGAATGAACCAGATGGGTTTTTAACAACAATCCGGTAGTTTCATGGTCACCATTATTAATACTAGCTTTTTATTCCAGATTTATTTAATTAATTGAATTTAAATTCCCCAGCTGCCATGGTGGGATTTGAGCTCTTGTCTCCGGATCATTAGTCCAGGCCTCTAGATTACTAATCCAGCAACATAACCACTTTGACAGCCATGTCGAAGGCGGCAGACAGGTCGACAAGGACGAGGAGGGATAATTTACCTTTGTCACAGTCACATAGGATGTCATTTTTGACTTTGATAAGAGCCGTTTCACTACCGTGGCAGGGGTGGAAAACTGATTGGAAGGCATTCAAACATGGAGTTGCAGGAAAGATGAGCATGGATTTGGGATGTGACAACATATTCAAGGACTTTGGAGAGGAAAGGGAGGCTGGAGATGGGGTGGTAGTTTGCAAGGACGGAGGGGTCAAGGGTTGTTTTTTTTGAGGAGAGGGGCGATAACAGCAGATTTGAAGGAGAGGTCGACAGTAGCTGAGGAGAGAGTACAATTAACAATATCAGCTAACATGGGAGCCAGAAAAGGAAGTTGGGTGGTCAGCAGTTTAGTGGGAATAGGGTCGAGGGAGCAGGAAGTGGGTCTCAAGGACAAGATAATCTCAGAGAGGGCATGAGGGGAGATTGGAGAGAAACTGGAGAAAGAGAATTTTAAATCGAGGCGTTCCTTAACCGGGAGCCAATGTAGATCAGCGAGCACAGGGGTGATAGGTGAACGGGTCCCCAAATTGAACAAGAAATGTTGGTAAATATCAAAAAAAACTGGAAGAACTGTATTTTTTTTTTAAACTGCTAATCAAATCCATATTAGAACAAATCTCACAAGATGTTTCTATTAAAATTGAATGGTTTGACCCCTCATTTGGACATCAGGCAAGGACGAAGTGTATTAAGTTAATCTGAGATATGATTCTTGTGAACAAAGCTGGATTTTAATGCCTTATGTACCATGACAGAATTAAAGAAGCCCATGCAAGTTAAATCTCAGACAAAAATGTTTATTTTTTGTCACAACCCCCTTCAAAATAATGAAACTTTCAGAATAAAGTTATTTTACAATTAACTTTTTCTAAGTTATTAGATCTGATTTCCATTAACATTAGTACATTTTAAAACAAAACTTCTACACAAGTCACATTTTCAAAGTGCAATTTCAAACTATATTTCAGACCGTATTGGAGCATAATGCAAAGCTAAACATGATCCCGAGGGTAAATCCCGCTCTCAACAACTTGTCAAGAGTGTGAATTAGAGAATGGAGTCAGCATTCCCGATTTGTGGTGCTCCCAATTCTCAGATTTTCATTCCCATCAAGAAAAGCTCAGAGTGCAGGCTTGAAATATTTACCCATGCATAATATAGTCAATCCACTGATATGCAAATAAAACTAAAATCCTTCTTTATCCCTAATCATTTCAGGAGCATTCTACTCTGTCTCAATGAAACCTTCTCAATACAAAACTCATTGGTACACACAAAGAACCTTAAATATATATTATTGTGACTAGTTAATATGCATTTACATGGCAGATAATTCATTTCAATGAACTGGTAGTCAGGTCTCGAATAAAACTGTAATTATAATCAAATTGTAGAATTCCCAATTGGACTTTGAATGTACAATGTCAAAAATCCATGAAAAATCTAGCACTGTTAAATTTTTAAAGCTGTTGTAATCAACTAATAGTCATGAGAAGCTTCTAAGTTGCCTTTTCATGTTAAACACAAATTCAAATATAATAGATGGAATGTTCTTCAGGTTGAAAGCTTTTATATTCAGCAGGTTTCATTGTGAGTGACACAAAATGACAGCTGGCCAGGAATGTGTATGCCCTTGACGAACTGCTAGATATAGTTTCATGGAATCATAGAATTTCACAACACAGAATGAAGCCATTCTGCCCATTGTGTCTGTAACAGTCGAAAAAGAGCTTTGCAGCCTAATCCCACTTTCCAGCTCTTGGTCCGTAGCCCTGTAGGTTACGGCACCTCAAGTGCATATCCAAGTACTTCTTAAATGTGATGAGAGTTTCTGCCTCTACCACCCTTTCAGGCAGTGAGTTCCAGACCCCCACCACCCTCTGGGTGAAAAAAGTTCTCCTCAACTCCCCTCTAATCCTTCTAACAATTACTTTAAATCTATGCTCCCTGGTTATTGACCTCTCTGCTAAGGGAAAAAGAGTGGATAGGAAGGACCTATCTCAGCCCCTCATAATTTTATACACCTCAATTAAGTCACCCCCTCAGCCTCCTCTGTTCCAAACAAAACAACCCCAGCCTATCCAGCTTTTCCTCATAGCTAAAACAGAGTGACTGCTGCCAACGAACTGGAAGCTGTGCCAATGACCAAAAGCTGCGCAGAAGCATTCTGTGCATAAATCTGTGGTGGTTTAAATAGTAACGTATAATAATATCGTAATATCACAAATCTGTGGAGCTCTGGGTTGTTTTAATAATAATGTATAATATCATCGCTGGTTGGTTTCAGTCTTAATGTATAATAATTTCACGGGGGAGGGTTGCAGAGAATTATTTGTTTGGAGCGTGATCTCCGTGTGAAGGGAAAGGAGAAGAAAATTATTATTTTTTTTTAAATCGACATTTGCTGAGTTTTGCTGGCCCAGATTTTCTTATTCTGACACGGCTGTTTGGCAGAAATGCATTAAACTCATCATTAATCTTCACACTTACCAGCAAACATTCACTGTTCACTTCACACTTGGGATCCTTTAACATGGATTCAATTTTTTTCAAACCGAGCCTCCAAACTTTCTCCAGATGACATGGTGTCCACGTTATTTTATAAAGTTTCATCCCAATTAAAAAGTAAACAGAACCTATACAAAATAAGCACTTCCAATATGACTGTGACAGCCTCTTCACGTAGCAACGAACAGATGTTTTTAACAGTTGCTGCAAACGTAGTTTCACCCAACAGTTTTTTTCCCCCACTCAACCACCCAAAAAAAAACTTAAACTGCGCACGCGCAACCAATTCAGTTCGTTGGCAGCAGTCGCATCCAAGCTAAAATTCTCCAGTCCTGGCAACCTCCTCATAAATCTCCTCTGTACCCTCTCTAGTACAATCACATCTTTCCTGTAATGTGGTGACCTGTCCTGCTACCTTCAGGGATCTGTGGACATGTACTCCAAGATCCCTCTGTTCCTCTACGCTTCTCAGTATCCTACCATTTATCTTGTATTCCCTTGCCTTGTTAGCCCTCCCCAAATGCATTACCTCACACTTCTTCGGATTGAGTTCCATTTGCCACTTTTCTGCCCACCATTGATGTCTTCCTGCATCTTCCTCACTATCACAGCCAATTTTTGTATCATCTGCAAACTTCTTAATCATTCCCCCTACATTGAAGTCTAAATCATTGATGTATATCACAAAAAGCAAGGGACCTAGTGCCAAACCTTGCAGAACCCCCCTTTTGCTTCCTGCCACTGAGCCAATTGTGGATCCAACTTGCCACTTTCCCTCAGATCCCATGGGCTTTTACTTTTCTGACCAGTCTGCCATGTGGGAACTTGTTTATTTTTTAATAATACGGTATATATTGTGTCTAATGTCTTTTTCCTTTGTCGTTTCAGTTTTGCCATTGAGACAAGATGAAGTAATGTATATCTGGTGGGGGAGGGGGAAGAGCTACAAGATTAAGCCACTGGGCCTAGGTGCCTTGTTTTAAAAACTGGAAAATCAAATATCCGATTTCGCAAGACAGGAATAGAATGTTTTGTGCAAAGATAATGTGCTGTCTTTTATTAGGTCATAATGAGACAGACAGAGAAAGGGAGAAGGAAAGAGGGAGACAAGGAAACAAAGGAAAACATACAGGAACAGAGAAATGAGAGGACAGAGGATACTGTGATATCCTTATAACCTTTATGGAGTACATCCAACAAGAGTAAAGTAGTCACAATTCAGTTGTTAAGTAATTCCCAAAGATCAGTTGAACAGAACATTACATCCTAAGATATGAAGCATTCTTTCCATTCAACAAAGTTTCTTTATATCATGGCAAAACCACTATTTCAGCTTGTTCTTTTTCTCTCTTATTAAATTATACAGGTAGAACTGAAGTGGCCATAGGTGAAGATGGCAACAGAAGTACCTTTAATAATAGTCTTAATTCAGATTCAGGAGTCCAACAGCTCTGAGCTGGCTCCTGCTGTTAAGCCCATTAAATCTATTTTCTGTGGACTCACGGCAGACCTGCATGAAATGAGTCAACCACCGGGTTAAAGAAAACAGATTTAGCAGTGTAAATGTCAGCTGCCAACTCACAAACCTAGGCGCCCCAGGTAAGAGCAATCTAAAAGTGAATTCTTTTGCATGGAATTACTTTGGTGATACTGAAGGGAGAACATCACAGCAGCTAGATAATATGAGCCGTGGAAGTTTGCTATTGTCGTGCATGTGACCACTGTAATTCTCAGATCCTCAGCAAATCTTTGAAATGATAATTAGAGACTTTGAGAGATTTGGGAGCTCAAGTTCATCACAGTCACTATGAAAATAAATTGCCTTGAGCAAAATTTCTGAGCAGTGCTTTGGGAGAGTGGGATACTGGGAGCTTTCATAACCAGTTTCATCACTCATAATATAATACAAACTGATTGCATTAGTCCCTAGTAATCAACTGCAATGATGTGACAGTGAGACTGCATTTTTTAAAATTCATTCCTGAGACGTAGGCGTCGCTGGCAAGGCCAGCATTTATTGCCCATCCCTAATTGCCCTCGAGAAGGTGGTGATGAGCTGCCTTCTTGAACCGCTGCAGTCCATGTGGTGATGGTACTCCCACAGAGCTGTTAGGGAGGGAGTTCCAAGATTTTGACCCAGCGACGATGAAGGAATGGCGATATACTTCCAAGTCAGGGTGGTGTGTGACTTGGAGGGGAACTTGGAGGTGATGGTGTTCCCATGCACCTGCTGCCCTTGTCCTTCTAGGTGGTAGAGGCTGCAGTTTGGGAGGTGCTGCCGAAGAAGCCTTGGCGAGTTGCTGCAGTGCATCTTGTAGATGGTACACACTGCAGCCACGGTACGCCGGTGGTGGAGGGAGTGAACGTTTAAGGTGGTGAATGGGGTGCCAATCAAGCGGGCTGCTTTGTCCTGGATGGTGTCGAGCTTCTTGAGTGTTGTTGGAGCTGCACTCATCCAAGCAAGTGGAGAGTATTCCATCATACTGAGCAGCGGCAGCGGCGAGAGGATCCAGAGCGGCCCGAGAACGGAACTGAATTAAAGAGGCAGCAGCGAGAGGATCCAGAGCGGCCCGAGAGCGGAACTGAATTAAAGCGGCAGCAGCGAGAGGATCAAGAGCGGCCCGAGAGCGGAACTGAATTAAAGAGGCAGCAGCGAGAGGATCCAGAGCGGCCCGAGAGCGGAACTGAATTAAAGAGGCAGCAGCGAGAGGATCAAGAGCGGCCCGAGAGCAGAACTGAATTAAAGAGGCAGCAGCGAGAGGATCAAGAGCGGCCCGAGAGCGGAACTGAATTAAAGAGGCAGCAGCGAGAGGATCCAGAGCGGCCCGAGAGCGGAACTGAATTAAAGCGGCAGCAGCGGCTCCAATTCAAAAACAACCAAAAAAATCAGAGTGACGTCAGAGGAGAGCAGGTAGGTGATTGGTTGGTGATTATTACAGCTTTTCTTTGCTCTCGAAGGTAGGGAAGGTAGTTAAATTAAGAGCTGAGAAACTGTAACTTGTTAGTACTTAATAAATTAATAACTTAAACTAGATAAAATAATCAAACAATAAAACTAAAATATCGATTGAATAAAAGCTTTAACTAATGAATTAATAAATAAAACAAGGTTAGAGATGGCAGGGCAGGTGGTGTGTCGTAACTGCAGCATGTGGGAGTCTGTGGAGAGCATCGCGATCCCGAGCAACCAAATCTGCAGTAAGTGTCTGCAGCTCGAGGAACTTCGGCTCAGAATTGTTGAGCTGCAGTACGACCTGCAGACATTGCGATGCATCAGGGAGGGGGAGAGTTACCTGGACACATTGTTCCAGGAGGCAGTCACACCCTTTAGGTTAAGTAGTACTTTAGAGTTCGTCAATGGTCAGGGACAGGAGGGTGTAACGGCGAGTCAGGAAGGTATGGGACCCAGGATGTAGTGATGGAGGAGCCTCAGCCCTTGACCTTGTCCAACAGGTACGAGGTACTTGCTACCTGTATGGATGAGGAAAAGGACTGCAGAGAGGATGGGCAAACTGACCACGGCACCGTGGTACAGGGGGCCATCTAAGTGGGGGGAGAAGGAAGGAATGTGGTAGTAGTAGGGGACAGTATAGTTAGGGGGATAGATACTGTTCTTTGCAGCCACGAAAGAGAGTCCCGAAGGCTGTAGTGCCTGCCCAGTGCCAGGGTAAAGGATATCTCCTCGCGGCTGGAGAAGAACTTGGCATGGGAGGGGGAGGATCCAGTTCTCGTGGTCCATGTAGGAACCAACGACATAGGTAGAACTAAGAATGAGGTTCTGCTGAGGGAGTTTGAAGAGCTAGGGTCTAAGTTAATAAGCAGAACCTCAAGGTTAATAATCTTTGGATTACTACCTGAGCCACGCGCAAATTGGCATAGAGTCAATAAGATCAGAGAGTTAAATGCATGGCTCAAAGAGTGGTGTGGGAAGAAGGGGTTTCAATTCATGGGGCACTGGCACCAGTACTGGGGAAAGAGGGCACTGTTCCGTTGGGACGGGCTCCACTTAAACCGGTCTGGGGCCAGCGTCCTGGTGAAGCGAATAACTAGGGCTATAGATAGGGCTTTAAACTAAAAAAGGTGGGGGCGGGGTCAGGTGAGGGGAAATTTAGAAATCTAAAGAGAAAGGTCAATGCAATACAGCAGTGTAGTGATTTGGGTAAAAATAAGCAGAGTGTGACAGGAAGGGACAGAGAGTTTAACGGCAGCAGTGCAACAGAGAATAAGGTCAAAGCAGGGAAAAATGGTGAAACATTTTAATTAAAGGCTCTTTATCTAAATGTACGAAGCATTCCTAACAAGTTAGATGAACTAGTGACACAAATAGAGATAAATGGGTTTGATCTAATAGCTATTACAGAGACGTGGTTGCAAGGTGGCCAAGGTTGGGAACTAAATGTTCCAGGATACTTGACGTTTCAAAAAGAAAGGTAGAATGGAAAAGGAGGGGGAGTAGATGGATTAATAAAGGATGACATAAGAACAGTAGAGAGAAAGGATCTCAGCTCGGAAGATAAGGAAGTAGAATCAGTATGGATGGAGATAAGGAATAACAAGGGGCAGGAAACACTGGTGGGAGTAGTATATAGGCTCCACAACAGTAGCTATACCATTGGACAGAATATTAATCAAGAAATAGTAGGAGCTTGCAACAAAGGTAATGCAATAATCATGGGGGACTTTAATCTTCATATAGACTGGACAAATCAAATTGGCAAAGGTAGTCTGGAGGACGAGTTCATGGAATGCATTCGGGACAGTTTCCTAGAACAATACATCATGGAACCAACCAGGGAACAGGCTATTTTAGATCTTTTATTGTGTAATGAGACATGGGTTAATTAGTAATCTCATAGTAAAGGATCCTCTGTGGCAGAGTGATTATAATATGATAGAATTTCACATTAAGTTTGAAAGTGACTTGCCTAAGTCCGAACCTAGAAACTTAAACTTAAATAAAGCCAATTACATAGGTATGAGGGGCGAGTTGGCTAAGGTAGATTGGAAAAATAGATAACAAAGTATGGCGGTAGATAAGCAGTGGCTAGCATTTAAAGAAATATTTCATAGTTCTCAACAAAAATACATTCAATTGAGAAACAAAAACTCCATGGGAAAAGTCATCCAACCGTGGCTAACTAAAGAAGTTAAGGATAGCATTAGATTAAAAGAAGAAGCTTATACTGTTGTGAAGAATAGTAGTAAGCCTCAGGATTGGGAGAGTTTCAGAAACCAGCAAAGGATAACCAAAAAATTGATAAAAAGGGAAAAAATAGAATGAGAGAAAACTAGCAAGAAATATAAAAGCAGATTGTAAGAGCTTCTACAAGTATGTAAAAAGGAAGAGAGTAGAAAAAGTAAACATTGGTCCCTTAGAGGCTGAGACAGGAGAAATTATTATGGGGAATAAGGAAATGGCAGAAACGTTCAAATATTTTGTATCTGTCTTCACAGTAGAAGACCCAAAAAGCATACCAAAAATGGTGGGGAACCAAGGGTCTAATGAGGGTGAGGAACTTAACGTAATTAATAGAAGTAGAGAAAAGTTACTAGAGAAACTAATGGGACTAAAAGCCGACAAATCCCCTGGATCTGACGGCCTACATCCTAGGGCTCTAAAAGAGGTGGCTGAAGAGATAGTGGATGCATTGGTTTTGATTTTCCAAGTGGGTAGGAAGGTTGCAAATGTAACACTGCTATTCAAGAAAGGAGGGAGAGAAAAAACAGGGAACTACAGGCCAGTTAGCCTGACGTCAGTCGTCGGGAAAATGCTGGAATCCATTGTTAAGGAAGCCGTATCAAGGCACTTCGAAAATCATAACATGATTAGGCACAGTCAACATGGTTTTATGAAAGGGAAATCATGTTTGACAAATTTATTAGATTTTTTTGAGGATGTAACTAGCACGATAGATAAACGGGAACCAGTGGATGTAGTATATTTGGATTTCCAAAAGGCATTCGATATGGTGCCACATAAAAGGTTATTACATAAGATTAGGGCTCATGGGTTTGGGGGTAATATAGTAGCATGGATAGAGGATTGGTTAAAGGGCAGAAAAAGAGAGTAGGGATAAATGGATCTTTTTCAGGTTGGCAGGCTGTAACTAGCGGGGTGCCACAAGGATCAGTGTTGGGTCCTCAGCTATTTACAATCTGTATTAATGACCTAGATGAAGGGACCGAGTGTAACGTATCCAAGTTTGCTGACAATACAAAGTTAGGTGGGACAATAAGCTGTGAGGAGAACACAGAGGAGGGAATTTTCCCAGCCCTGGGGAGGCGGGTCTGCTGGGAAAATGGCAGAAACTGGGAGCGGGTACCGACCCCGCTCCCAACCCACCTCCGTGCCATCTGCCCGGGAGGCGGGTCCCCGACTCGCACAGGGACCCGTCTCCTTGAGGCAGGAAGGGGATTAGAGCCAATGAATTGCCTGTTAACAGGTAGTTAACAGGCAGTTTTGAGGCTTATCCCCATTTTACCCCGCAAGTGCAAGCTTCCTGACGGCTGCGAACCTCGCCAGGGTCAACGAGGCGAGCAGTGGGTCTGCGGGGGTGAGAGGGGTCGAAAAGTCCGCTGTGGAGGTGAGTGATGGGTGCAAGTGTGGAGAGGTGAGTGTAAAGTGTTAGAAAAAGTTTCCTTACCTTTGCTTCTTCCTACAGGCTTCAACCCTTGGGGATCCGGAGGTGCCTCATCTCAATGGCAGAGATGACAGAATGGCTGCTGCATTCTCAGATGCAGCAGCCATCTGCTTTCTGCTGAGGAGAGAGGTTTTGGTGAGTCTTCAGTGCAAGGGCTCACCTTAGAACAGAGATTGTCAGTGTTTGACAGCTTCTCAAAGCTGTCAAACGCTGACAATTCATCTGTCAAAAATGTTTCGACAGATGAAATGTCATATGCTGACGCCCTCTGTCACCGGCTTTCCCTTAATTGGCCGGCTAAGCCCGCAGGGCAGGCTTAACAAGGTCAATCAAGGGAAAATAGCGTGGGTTGCTCAGACGTCATTGGGGGCTGGACTGAAACCCGAAAACCAGCAGTCCCGCCCCCAATGCGCCCCATTGACAAAATCCAGCCCAGAGTCTGCAAAGGGATCTAGATAGACTAAGGTGAGTGGGCAGTAAGGTGGCAGATGGAGCATAATGTAGGGAAATGTGAGGTTATTCACTTTGGTAGGAAGAATAGAAAAACAGAATATTTTTAAATGGTGAGAAACTTTCAAATGTTGGTGTTGAGAGACATTTGGGTGTCCTCGTGCAAGAAACACAGAAAGCTAGCATGTAGGTTCAGCAAGCAATAAGGAAGGCAAATGGCATGTTGGCCTTTATTGCAAGGGGGTTGGAGTATAAGAGTAAGGAAGTCTTGCTACAATTGTACAGGGCCTTGGTGAGACCACACCTGGAGTACTGTGCACAGTTTTGTTCTCCTTATCGAAGGAAGGATTTACTTGCCTTGGAGGCGGTGCAACGAAGGTTCACTAGATTGATTCCTGGGATGAGAGGGTTGTCCTATGATGAGAGATTGTGTAGCATGGGCCTATACTATCTGGTGTTTAGAAGAATGAGAGGTGATCTCATTGAAACATACAAGATTCTGAAGGGGATTGACAGGGTAGATGATGAGAGCTTGTTTCCCCTGGCTGGAGTGTCTAGAACTAGGGGGCATAATCTCAGGATAAGGGATAGGCCATTTAAGACCGAGATGAGGACAAATATCGTCACTCAGAGGGTTGTGAATCTTTGGAATTCTCTGCTCCAGAGGGCTGTGAATGCTGAGTCTTTGAGTATATTCAGGCTGAGTTAGATAGATTTTTAGACTCATGGGGAATCAAGGGATATGGAGATCGGGCGGGAAAGTTGAGTTGAGGTCGATGATCAGCCATAATCTTCTTGAATGGCAGAGCAGGCTCGAGAGGCTGTATGGCCTACTCCTGCTCCTGGTTCTTATGTTCTTACTCCTGACATGTGCTTTGTAGATGGTGGAAAGGCTTTGGAGAGTCAGGAAGTGAGATACCAACCGCAGAATATCCAGCCTCTGACCTGCTCTTGTGGCCACAGTATTTATGTGGCTGGTCCAGTTAAGTTTCTGGTCAATGGTGACCCCCAGGATGTTGATGGTGGGGGTTCGGTGATGGCAATGCTGTTGAATGTCAAGATACGGTGGTTAGACTCTCTCTTGTTGGAGACAGTGATTGCCTGGCACTGGTGTGGCGCGAATGTAACTTGCTGAATCTCATCCAGGTCTTGCTGCATGCGGGCATGGACTGCTTCATTATCAAGGAGTTGTGAATGGAACTGAACACTGTGCAATCATCAGCGAACATCCCCATGTCTGATCCTATGATGGAGGGAAGTTCATTGATGAAGCAGCTGAAGATGGTTGGGCCTCGGACACTGCCCTGAGGAACTCCTGCAGCGATGTCCTGGGGTGGTAACAATTGGCCTCAACAACCACAACCATCTTACTTTGTGCTAGGTAGGACTCCAGCCAGTGGAGAGCTTTCCCCCGGATTCCCATTGACTTCAACTTTACGAGGGCTCCTTGATGCCACACTTAGTCAAATGCTGCCTTGATGTCAAGGGCAGTCACTCTCACCTCACCTCTGGAATTCAGCTCTTTTGTCCATGCTTGGACTAAGGCTGTGATGAGGTCTGGAGCCGAGTGGTCCTGGTGGAACCCAAACTAAGCATCGGTGAGCAGGTTATTGGTGAGTAAGTGCCGCTTGATAGCGCTGTCGACAACACCTTCCATTACTTTGCTGATGATTGAGAGTAGATTGATGAGATGGTAAGTGGCCCAATTGGATTTGTCCTGCTTTTTGACAAGACTTACCTGGGCAGTTTTCTACATTGTCGGGTAGATGCCAGTGTTGTAGCTGTACTGGAACAGCTTGGCTAGAGGCGCGACTAGTTCTGAAGCACAAGTCTTCAGCACAACAGCCGGGATGTTGTCGGGGCCCACAGCCTTTACTTTATCCAGTGCGCTCAGCCGTTTCTTGATTCGAATTGGCTGAAGACTGGCTTCTGTGATGGTGGAGACCTCAGGAGGAGGCCGAGATGGATCATCCACTCAGCACATCTGGCTGAAGATGGTTGCAAACGCTTCAGCCTTGTCTTTTGCACTTGCGTGCTGGGCTCCTCCATCATTGAGGATGGTATGTTCATGGAGCCTCCTCCTCCTGTTAGGTGTTTAATTGTCCACCATTCACGACCTGATGTGGCATGACTGCAGAGCTTTGATCTGATCCATTGATTGTGGGATCGCTTAGCTTTGTCTATACCATGCTGCTATTGCTGGTTGGCACCTCATTTTTAGGTACACCTGGTGCTGCTCCTGGCATGCTCTTCTACACTCCTCATTGAACCAGGGTTGGTCCACTGGCTTGATGGCAATGGTTGAGTGAGGGATATTCTGGACCATGAGGTTACAGATTGTGGTGGCATACAATTCTGCTGCTGCCCCACAGCGCCTCATGGATGCCCAGTTTTGAGCTGCTAGATCTGTTCTGAATCTCTCCCATTTAGCACGGTGTTAGTGCCACACAACACAATGAAAGGTTTCCTCAGTGTGAAGACAGAACTTCGCCTCCACAAGGACTGTGCAGTGGTCACTCCTACCAATACTGTCATTGACAGATACATCTGTGACAGGTAGATTGGCGAGGACGAGGTCAAGTTGGTTATATCCCCTCGTGTTGGTTCTCTCACCACCTGCCGTAGGCCCAGTCTGGCAGCCATGTCCTTCAGGATGTGGCCAGCTCGGTCAGTAGAGGCGCTACCGAGCCATTCTTGGTGATGGACATTGAAGTCCCCCAACCAGAGAACCTTCTGTGCCCTTGCTACCCTCAGTGCTTCTTCCAAGTGGTGTTCAACATAGAGGAGTACGGATTCATCAGCTGAGGGAGGGCGGTAGGTGGTAACATAAAGGGAACAGTAGCATAATCTTTATGTTACTGGACAAGTAATCCAGAGGCCTGGACTAATGATCCGGAGACAGAAGTTCAAATCCCACCATGGCAGCTGAGGAATTTAAATTCAGTTAATAAATAAATCTGGAATAAAAAGCTAGTATCAGTAATGTTGACCATGAAACTACCGTATTGTCTTAAAAACTCATCTGGTTCACTACTGTACTTTAGAAAAAGGATATCTGCTGTCCTTACCTGGTCTGGCCTCTATGTGACTCCAGACCCACAGCAATGTGGTTGACTCTTAACTGCCCTCTGAAATGGCCAAGCAAGCCACTCAGTTAACGGCAATTAGGGATGGGCAATAAATGCTGGCCTTGCCAGCGATGTCTACATCCCGTGAATGAATAAAGAAAAAAACAATCAGCAGCTTTCCTTGTCCATGCTTGACCCGACACCATGAGACTTCATAGGGTCTGGAGTCAATTTTGAGTTCTCCCAGGGCCACTCCCTCCCGACTGTATACCACTGTGCCACCTCCTCTGGTGCGTCTGTCCAGGGATGGTGATGGAGGAGTCTGGGACATTGGCTGAAAGGTATGATTCTGTGAGTATGACTATGTCAGGATGTTGCTTGGCGAGTCTGTGGGGCAGCTCTCCCAATTTTGGCACAAGTCCCCAGATGTTAGTGAGGAGGAATTTGCAGGGTCAACTGGGTGTGCCTTTGTCGTGTCCGAAGCCAGTGCAGAGGTTGACGCCGGGTGGTCTGTCTGGTTTTATTATTACTGTTTTCTGTAGCAGTTTGGTACAATGGAGTGACTTGCTAGGCCATTTCAGAGGGCAGTTAAGAGTCAACCACAATGCTGTGGGTCTGGAGTCACATATAGGCCAGACCAGGTAAGGACGGCAGAGTTCCTTCCCTAAAGGACATTAGTGAACCAGATGGGTTTTTTACGATAATCCGGTAGTTTCATGATCACCATTACTGATACTAGCTTTTTATTCCAGATTTATTTATTTAACTGAATTTAAATTCCCCAGCTGCTGTAGTGGGATTTGAACTCTTGTCTCTGGATCATTAGTCCAAGCCTCTGGATTATTAATCCAGCAACATAAACACTGTGCTACCCTACCCACTTTGACAACCGCGTCGAAGGCTGCAGACAGGTTGAGAAAGACGAGGAGGGAGAGTTTACCTTTGTCACAGCACATAGGATTTCATTTGTGACTTTGATAAGAGCTATTTCCCTAACCACTATGCTACCATACCCTTATATGTAAGACTGCGTATAGAAAGATCAGAATGAAAGAGTAACAATGGACAAACAGCAGGAGCAGGCACAGGGGAGGGAGTATTTGTGAGGTCTTGGGCTGTTGGGGTTATGACAACTCACAACATCTACTGTGGAGAAGCACTTGACAAATTTGCTGTGAATACATCACAATCATTACTTTCGCACTATGGATAGTCATTTATCAACTACATGAAGCGTACTGGTTACAAAGGACAGTTGTCAGCAGAAAAAAGTAAAGGAGTGAAAGTGGAATTAACTGGCTCCATGAAAGCTCCTTGATGACTTGGGCTGTTTCTAAGTAAACTAAAGTGTTTAACAAGATACTTTCCTTATGACCAAGGCAATGAAGTGCTGTCGATTTGTCTGGACGAGCGCTTTCATGACAACTATATATTACTTCCAGTTCAATCAGTTCATTAAATGAATCACTTCATTTTGGTGCTGAATGGTCCGGTTTTCATTGTTGAGCAGATTTGGCAACAACAACTGGTTCACCGATTCGTTTTTTTTTTTAAAGGGATGTGGGTGTCGCTGGCAAGGCCAGCATTTATTGCCCATCCCTAATTGCCCTTGAGAAGGTGGTGGTGAGCCGCCTTCTCAAACCGTGTGGTGAAGGTACTCCCACAGTGCTGTTAGGGAGGGAGTCCAGGATTGTGACCCAGCGACGATGAAGGATCGACAATATACTTCTAAGTCAGGATGGTGTGTGACTTGGAGGGGAACTTGGATGTGGTGGTGTTCCCATGCACCTGCTGCCCTTGTCACCCGAGCACAACGCAACGCCATCCACGCACTCAAGACCAACCGCAACATCGTCATCAAACCAGCGGACAAAGGAGGAGCCATCGTCATACAGAACAGAACGGACTATTGCAAAGAAGCATACCGACAACTGGACAACCAGGAACACTACAGACAGCTACCCGCAGATCCGACCAAAGAACACACCCGCCAACTCAATAGACTGATCAAGACCTTCGATCCAGACCTTCAAAACATCCTATGCGCTCTCATCCCACGTACTCCCCGCGTAGGAGACTTTTACTGCCTCCCAAAGATACACAAAGCCAACACACCCGGACGTCCTATCGTATCAGGCAACGGAACCCTGTGTGAGAACCTCTCTGGGTACGTCGAGGGCATCCTGAAACCCATCGTACAGGGAACCCCCAGCTTCTGTCGCGACACTACAGACTTCTTGCAGAAACTCAGCACCCATGGACCAGTTGAACCAGGAACACTCCTCGTCACAATGGACGTATCGGCACTCTACACCAATATCCCCCACAATGACGGCATCGCTGCGACAGCCTCAGTACTCAACACCAACAACAGCCAATCTCCGGACGCCATCTTACAACTCATCCGCTTCATCCTTGACCACAATGTCTTCACCTTCGGCAACCATTTTTTCACCCAAACACACGGAACAGCCATGGGGACCAAATTCGCACCCCAATACGCCAACATCTTCATGCACAAGTTCGAGCAAGACTTCTTCGCTGCACAGGACCTCCAACCAACGCTGTACACCAGATACATCGACGACATCTTCTTCCTTTGGACCCACGGCGAAGGATCACTGAAAGGACTACACGATAGCATCAACAGGTTCCATCCCACCATCAAACTCACCATGGACTACTCCTCAGAATCGGTTTCATTCTTGGACACACGAATCTCCATCAAAGACGGACGCCTCAGCACTTCACTCTACCGCAAGCCCACGGACAACCTCACGATGCTCCACTTCTCCAGCTTCCACCCTAACCACGTTAAAGAAGCCATCCCCTATGGACAAGCCCTGCGAATACACAGGATCTGCTCAGACGAGGAGGAACGCGATGGACACCTACGGACACTGAAAGACGCTCTCGTAAGAACGGGATATGACGCTCGACTCGTCGATCGACAGTTCCGACGGGCCACAGCGAAAAAACCGCATAGACCTCCTCAGAAGACGAACACGGGACACAACCAACAGAGTACCCTACGTCGTCCAGTACTTCCCCGGAGCGGAAAAACTACGCCATGTTCTTCGCAGCCTTCAACATGTCATCGATGACGACGAACACCTTGCTAAGGCCATCCCCACGCCTCCACTACTCGCCTTCAAGCAGCCGCCTAACCTCAAAAGTACCATCGTTCGCAGCAGATTACCCATCTTTCAGGAGAACAGCAACCAAGACACCACACAACCCTGCCACGGCAACCTCTGCAAGACATGCCAAATCATGGACACAGATACCATCATTACACGTGAGGACACTACCCACCAGGTACACGGTACATACTCATGTGACTCGGCCAACGTTGTCTACCTGATACGTTGCAGTAAAGGATGCTCCAGAGCATGGTACATCGGCGAGACCATGCAGACACTGAGACAACGTATGAACGGACACCGCGCAACAATCGCCAGGCAGGAGGGTTGCCTCCCAGTCGGGGAACACTTCAGCAGCCAGGGGCATTCAGCCTCGGATCTGCGGGTAAGCGTTCTCCAAGGCGGCCTTCGAGATACACGACAGCGCAAAATCATAGAGCAGAAACTGATAGCCAAGTTCCGCACTCATGAGGATGGCCTCAATCGCGATATCGGGTTCATGTCACGATACAGAACGTGACTTGACATCATGGCCGGTCTTCCCAGGTGTTTTTTTTTTGTTTTTTTTTGTTTTTTTTTAAAAAAACACAAGAACACAAATTGACAGGATATGCAGCCAGCAGGTGGTTTGACACGCTGGACCCCCTGGGACACATCTCATTGTCTTGGCTGTGCTCTTTGTTGTAGCGAATAATGTGAATAGATTTTGTCTGGGTTTAAATTGTGAATTCTGGGAGATTCTCTCATTGCTAACTTCCCTGACGAAGGAGCGATAGCTCCGAAAGCTTGTAAAATTAAATAAATCTGTTGGACTATAACCTGGTGTTGTGCGACTTCTCATTTTTGTCCACCCCAGTCCAACGCCGGCATCTCCACATCTTGTCCTAGGTGGAAGAGGTCGCGGGTTTGGGAGGTGCTGCCGAAGAAGCCTTGGCGAGTTGCTGCAGTGCATCTTGTAGATGGTACACACTGAACCCACGGTACGCCGGTGGTGGAGGGAGTGAATGTTTAAGGTGGTGGATGGAATGCCAATCAAGTGGGCTGCTTTGTCCTGGATGGTGTTGAGCTTCTTGAGTGTTGTTGGAGCTGCACTTATCCAGACAAGTCTGGAGTATTCCATCACACTCCTTACTTGTGCCTTGTAGATGGTGGAAAGACTTTGGGGAGTCAGGAGGTGAGACACTCGCCGCAGAATACCTAGACTCTGACCTGCTCTTGTTGCCACAGTATTTATGTGGCTGGTCCAATTAAGTTTCTGGTCAATGGTGACCCCCAGGATATTGATGGTGGGGAATTCGGTGATGGTAATGTTGTTGAATGTCAAGGGGCAGTGGTTAGACTCTCACTTGTTCGAGATAGTCATTGCCTGGCACTTCTGTGGCGCAAATGTTACCTGCCACTTATCAGCCCAAGCCTGAACGTCGTCCAGGTTTTGTTGCATGCGGGCATGGACGGCTTCATTATCTGAGGCGTTGTGAATGGCGCTGAACACTGTGCAGTCATCAGCGAACATCCCCATTTCTGACCTTATGTTGGAGGGAAGGTCATTGATGAAGCAGCTGAAGATGGTTGGGCCTAGGATACTGCCCTGAGGAACTCCTGCAGCGATGTCCTGGGGCTGTGATGATTGACCTTCAACCACCACAACCATCTTACTTTGTGCTAGGTATGACTCCAGCCAGTGGAGAGTTTTCCTCCTGATTCCCATTGACTTCAGTTTTACTCGGGCTCATTGATGCCCCACTCGGTCAAATGCTGCCTTGATGTCAAGGGCAGTCACTCTCACCTCACCTCTGGAATGCAGCTCTTTGTCCATGTTTGGACCAAGGCTGTAATGAGGTCGGGAGCCGAGCGGTCTTGGCGGAACCCAAACTGGGCATCAGTGAGCAGGTTATTGGTGAGTAAGTGCTGCTTGATAGCACTGTCGATGACACCTTCCATCACTTTGCTGATGATTGAGAGTAGACTGATGGGGCGGTAATTAGCCGGATTGGATTTGTCCTGCTTTTTGTGGACAGGACATACCTGGGCAGTTTTCCACATTGTCAGATTGATGCCAGTGTTGTAGCTGTACTAGAACAGCTTGGCTAGAGGCGCGGCTAGTTCGGGAGCTCAAGTCTTCAGCACGATAGCCGGGATGTTGTCGAGGCCCATAGCCTTGCTGTATCCAGTGCGCTCAGCCGTTTCATGATATCATGTGGAGTGAATCGAATTGGCTGAAGACTGGCTTCTGTGATGGTAGGGAGCTCAGGAGTAGGCCGATATGGATCATCCACTCGGCACTTCTGGCTGAAGGAGGTTGCAAACACTTTAAGCTTGTCTTTTGCACTCAGGTGCTGGGCTCCACCATCATTGAGTATGGGGATATTCATGGAGCCTCCTCCTCCCATTAGTTGTTTAATGGTCCACCACCATTCACGACTGGATGTGGCAGGACTGCAGAGCTTTGATCTGATCCGTTGATTGTGCGATCACTTAGCCCTGTCCATGCATGCTAAAAAGTGGAAGCTGCATGCTATATAGTCCTGTGTTGCAGCTTCCCCAGGTTGGCACCTCATTTTTAGGTACGCCTGGTGCTGTGTACTGCATACTCGCGTGGGTGCAGGCTGCCATTCCGCAACTGACTGGATGACAAGAATTTCTATGGAGCCAGGCACTTAATACCAGCGGGACACGATTCCCGCTCTGCAACTGTAACGATCATGGAGTGTTGGGGCCCAATAAATTGAACAACATAACTTGTACATCATCTGTATCTTCAAGTTCTTTCACTTTTTTTTCTTAAATTATCTAGTTTTAATAAGGGGCTTTCACTAATTCTGTGGATTCTGGGATAGACTCTATAAGTACTTAATTTTGTCACCTGCCAGAAAAAGAGCAAAAGCACTCACTTGAGCAGTTGTGAAGATAGAAATGGAAAAAGCGATAAAGCCAGAAACGGAAAGGAAAAAAGGAAAAAGGCAGGGAGAGAGAGAAGGTACAACAAGCATATTAATGTTGAATTTGTACTGCACTCAAGAATGCAGTACAGGATTTCACTGGGAACTGAGTAAGAGCCACTGACCTGAGATTTTTTTAACAATTTTTCCACTGAAAGGATTTGCAAGTGAGCTACATTTAAGTGGTGTTTTAAATCAGAAAATCAGAGAATGGTTACAGCACGGAAGGCGGCCATTCAGCCCGTCGAGCCCATATCGCCTCTAAGCTAGCCCCACACCCCTGCCCTTTCCCTGTAGCCCTGCAAATTTTTTTCCTTCAGATCCTTATCCAACTCACTTTTGAAAGATAAGATTGAGTCTGCCTCCACCACCCTTTCAGGCAGTGCATTCCAGATCTTAACCACTCGCTGTGCAAAAAAGTTTTTTCTTACATCGCCTTTCGTTCTTTTGCCAATCATCTTAAATCTGTGTCCTCTGGTTCTCGACCCTTCTGCCAATGGGAACAGTTTCTCTGTATCTATTCTGTCCAGATCCCTCATGATTTTGAACACTTCTATCAAATCTCCTCTCAATCTTCTCTGCTCCAAGGAGAACAACCCCAGCTTCTGTCTATCAACATAACTGAAGTCCCTCATTCCTGGAATCATTCTCGTAAATCTTTTCTGCACCTTCTCCAAGGCCTTCACATCCTTCCTAAAATGTGGTGCCCAGAATTGGACATAAAACTCCAGTTGGGGCCGAACCAGTGTTTTATACAGGTACATCATAATTTCCACACTTTTGTATTCTATACCTCTATTTTTGAAGCCCAGGATCCCGTAAGCCTTTTTAACTGCTTTCTAAACCTGCACTGCCACCGTCAATGATTTGTGCACACAGACCCCCAGGTCTCTCTGTTCATGCACCCCCTTCAGGATTGTACCATTTAGTTTATATATCCTCTCCTCATTCTTTCTACTAAAATGTATCCCTTCACACTTCTCTGCGTTAAATTTCATCTGCCACGTGTCTGCCCATTTCACCAGCCTGCCTATGTCTTCCTGAAGTCTTTCACTCTCCTCCTCACTGTTCACTATAATTCCAAGTTTTGTGTCATCTGCAAATTTTGAAATTCTGCCTTGTACACCTACGTCCAAGTCATTAATATATATCAAGAAAAGCAGTGGTCCTAGTACTGACCCCTGGGGAACACCACTGTATAACTTCCTCCAGTCCGAAAAACAACCGTTCACCACTACTTGCTGCTTCCTGTCACTTAGCCAATTTTATATCCATACTGCCACTGTCCCTTTTATTACATGGGCTTCAACTTTGCCATCAAGCCTATTATGTAGCACTTTGTCGAACGCCTTTTGGAAATCCATGAACACTACATCAACCGCATTACCCTCATCAACCCTCCCTGTTACCTCTTCAAAAAACTCGATCAAGTTGGTTAAACTCGATTTGCCTTTAACAAATCCATGCTGGCTTTCCTTACTTAATCCACACCCATCCAAGTGACTGTTAATTTTGTCCCTGATTATTGTCCCTGATTATTGTTTATGGAAGCTTCCCCACTACCAAGGTTGAACTGACTGGCCTGTAGTTGATGGGTTTATCTTTACATCCTTTTTTGAACAATGGTCTAATGTTTGCAATTCTCCAGTCCTCTGGCACCAACCCTGTATCTAGGAGGATTGGAATATTATGGCCAGTACCTCCGCGATTTCCGCCTCAATTCCCTCAGCATCCTAGGATGCATCCCATCCGCTCCTGGTGATTTATCTACTTTCAGTACAGCCAGCCTTTCTAATAGCTCCTCTATCAAATGTTATCCTATCAAGTGTCTCCACTACCTCCTCCCTCACTAGGTCTATGGCAGCATCCTCTTCCTTGGTGAAGACAGATGCAAAGTACGCATTTGGTAGCTCAGCCATACCCTTTGCCTCCATGCATAGGTCTCCGTTTTGGTTCCTAATCGGCCCCACCCCTCCTCTTACTACCCTTTTACTATTTATATGCCTATAGAAGACTTTTGGATTACCTTTTATGTTGGCTGCCATTCTATTCTCATATCCTCTCTTTGCCCCTCTTATTTTCTTTTTCATTTCTCCTCTGACCTTTCTATATATAGCCTGATTCTCAGATGTATTTGCAACCTGACGTCTGTCATTAGAGCTCTTTTTCTGCTTCATCTCTGTGT
This sequence comes from Squalus acanthias, assembly GCA_030390025.1. NCBI lineage: Eukaryota > Metazoa > Chordata > Chondrichthyes > Squaliformes > Squalidae > Squalus > Squalus acanthias. The sequence goes on from CM059431.1 coordinate 96,294,832, forward strand.
CATCATCCAGGGAGCCCTGACTTTAGTTGCCCTGCCTTTCCCTCTAGTGGGAATGTACCTCAACTGTACCTTAACTATTTCCTCTTTAAAGGCAGTCCATTGTTCTATTACAGTTTTGCCTGCCAATCTTTGATTCCAGTTTACCCGGGCCAGATCTGTTCTCATCCCACTGAAATTGGCTTTCCCCCGGTTAAACATTTTTACTCTAGATTGCTCCCTGTCCTTTTCCATAGCTAATCTAAACCTCATGATACTATGATCACTGTTCCCTAAATATTCACCTGCTGACACTTGCTCCACTTGACCTACCTCATTCCTGAGAACTAGATCCAGTAATGCCTCCTCCCTCGTCGGGCCGAAACATACTGATCAAGAAATTTCTCCTGAACACTTGAAATTCTTCCCCTTCTCTGCCCTTTACACTATTACGATCTCAGTCTATATTAGGATAGTTGAAGTCCCCCATTATTACTACTCTATAGTTCTTGCACCTCTCTGTAATTTCTTTGCAAATTTGCTCCTCCATATCTTTCCCACTATTTGGTGGTCTATAGAATACACCTAGTAATGTAATGGCACCTCTATTATTTCTTAACTCTAGCCATATAGATTCTGTCCTGGACCCCCTCCAGGATATCCTCCCTCTCCAGCACTGTAACATGCTCCTTAACCAATACTGCCACGCCACCTCCTATCTTCCCTTCACACCTTATACAGGAATATTTAATACCCAATCCTGCCCTTTTTTGAGCCAGGTATCAGTTATTGCCACATCATATTCCCATGTGGCTATTTGTGCCTGTAGCTCACTTACCTTGTTTACTACGCTTCGTGCGTTCACATACATACACTGTAAACCCGATCTTAGACCATCCTGTATTCTCTCTTAGTTTGACCCCACCTAATATCATACTATTTCTTACTTTAGTGCTCTGTGCCTCTCCCAATCCTTTCAGCACTTTATTTCCCCTTTTTCATGTTACATCCTGGTGCCCATCCCTCTGCCAAATTAGTTTAAACCCTCCCCAACAGCACGAGCAAACCTCTCTGCAAGGATATTGGTGCAACCCGTCCGGCCTGTACAGTTCCCACCTCCCCCAGAACCGGTCCCAATGCCCCAGGAATCTGAAGCCCTCCCTCCTGCACCATCTCTCCAGTCACGCATTCATCTGCTCTATCCTCTTATTTCTATACTCACTCGCGCGTGGCACCGGGAGTAATCCGGAGATTACTACCTTTGAGGTCCTGCTTTTTAATCTCTTTCCTAGCTCCCTAAAATCTGCCTGCAGGACCTCATCCCTTTTTCTACCTATGTCGTTGGTACCAATATGGACCACGACCTCTGGCTGTTTACCCTCCACCCTCAGAATGTTCTACAACCGCTCAGAAACGTCCTTGACCCTGGCACCAGGGAGGCAACATACCATCCTGGAGTCATATCTGCAGCCGCAGAAACGCCTGTCTGCTCCCCTAACTATCGACTTCCCATACCACTATTGCTCTCCCACTCTGCTTTCCCCCCGCCCCCCCACCCCTTGTACAGCTGAGCCACCCGTGGTGCCGCAGACTTGGCTCTGGCTGTACTCCCCAGAGGAACCATCGCCCTCACCAGTACTCCAAAGCGAATACTGATTGGAGCGCGAGATGCACTCAGGGGACACCTGCACTACCTGCCTGGTCCTCTTCTTCTGTCTGGCGGTCACCCATTCCCTCTCTGCCTGCGCACTCCTTAGCTGCAGGGTGACCACCTCCTGAAACGAAGCTCTCAGCCTCATGGATGCACCGCAATGATGCCAGCTGCTGCTCAAGCTCCAAAACCCGGAGCTCGAGCTCCTCTAGCTGATGACACCTCCAGCACACGTGGTTGTCCAGGACAAGTGTGTTGACACTTATTTAAAATTCTCTTTACAGCCATATGCTGCAGCTGCAGAAACAAAGTATTTGTTCATTCAAGGGCCAGGCATTGGAGATGTGCATTAAAGCTAGATAGATTTTTCTGTGGAAAAATGGTCAAAAAAAATCTCAGCTCTCACTCAGATTCCAGTGAAATCCTGTGTAAAGGCAGTTAGCCAGCCAGCTAGTTCTGGGAAAGGAGCCTGGCCTAGCAAGAGGAAACTTACTAACCTTAAGCTCAAAGCCAGTTAGAATGAAAAGGCTGACTAGCAAAACTTAAGTGCGCCAGCTGATATCGATAGTGTGGTGGATCTTTATTTATTTTTCTTTATAGCAAGGATCTGATTCAGGTCAAATTTGATTATGACTGTTGCTCTGTACAGTCACATGCTGTTTATAAAACAAAGCAGCTTAATGATTCGTATCTGACTTCATCTCACAGAATTGTTTTCAGTCCACCAACTGAAAGATTGGAGAAGCACATGTGAAGGCACATGTGAAAAATATGCCATCTAGTTCAGATCATAATGGGATTGGGTTATATTATCGTATGATTAGATGTTTGGCATTACGGGCACACTCATGAACATAAGGGACTTGGACCACTTGCAGGAGTGATCAGCACCGCTGTACCTGAGGGAATAGAAGGTAGTGCTGGTTACTAGGGTAAATGTGTGAATGGTTACCAAAATCACTTCAAACTTTAACGCAGCGCATTGCACCAGCTGCATTTATCTACAGCTAGTCCTCCCTGGTGTGCGAACATCTCTTCCAGGAGATTTCGGACAGTTGATTGGGTGGAATTACTTCTTCCTTAGTTATCAGGAGACATGATTTGGTTGCACTAATGATAACTGAAGACAATCAATAGCTCGAAGCACAACAAGGCAACAAACTCAGGTTAAAACACAGACAGTCTGTAATCTGAGTGATAGATGCAACTTGCCACTTTCAACCATGATTCTGTTTGTGAAGTCATGCTATGCCTCAGGTAGGAGGCTGACTCATAACTAAAACTCTGATGCTTTAGATGTCCCCGGGGTTGACAACTCTGTTTTTTTGGTTCATTTTGAGCAGATGGTATAAAACATCAAATAATAAAATGGTTAAAGCTGTGCATAGCTGACCCATACGTCCAGAAAGGTCCCAGGTTAGATTACTAGTCTGTGCTATGTTAAATGATCCCAGCAGGGCCAACAGTGGGGGCATTTTTTGTGGCCTCAGCAACGGCAAGGTGGGGAGCGGAAAACTGACCAGGATTCCCATGCCCGATCAATCTCCAGCAAACCCTGCTGGTAGTGTGGGTGCATGTCTGTGTGGTCATCGGCTTCGATGCCCCATGAAATTGAAGTGTCTGCTGCCACTCAGTGCCTGCAATCATACAATGAGAAATAGCCTCTTATATGAAATACCAGAGGTGCAACCAACGCCCATGGATCAACCTCAGCAAGCAAAATCAACATTTTCAGAAATTGGGTAGAAACAGATGAAAAAATGGTCGCAATTTAGGAATGTTGCTGTCCTTCTTTAATAACAGTTCAGTTATTAATAATCAAAAAGCTTCAGGACTATGTATTTTCTTTTATCTTTCAACAGCATTCCACCACTCAGTGTTTAGCTCAACTCTTTATTTAGTCTCTCCTATTGCTCCAATTATCCCTTGCCAGCTTCATATAGGAAGCTAAGATAATGGCCTTGAATTTGTATATATGGAATCCCCATAAGCATGAATGGGAATACCCCAAAAAATACATGTACACATCAAATAAATAAAAATGACATATTTAAAAATAATTAAAATGCCATTTAATTAAATATTTAAAACAAAAATTTAATTTTTTGAAAAATAATTTTAAATGTTTTAAAGGGGCTAAAAATAACTTTACCTTATTGTACAGGTTTTTTAATGTTTAAATAGAATCATTGAATCATAGAAAGTTACAGCACGGAAGGAAGCCATTCCGGCCCATCGTGTCCGTGCTGGCCAACAAAGAGCTATCCAGCCTAATCCCACTTCCCAGCTCTTGGTCCGTAGCCCTGCAGGTTAGAGCATCCCAAGTGCACATCCAAGTACTTTTTAAATGTGGTTAGGGTTCCTGCCTCTACCACCCTTTCAGGCAGTGAGTTCCAGACCCCCACAACCCTCAAATCCCTCAATCCCTCTAAAACTTCCACCAATTACTTTAAATCTGTGCCCCCTGGTTGTTGACCCCTCTGCTAAGGGAATTGGTCCTTTCTATCCACTTTATCTGTGCCCCTCATAATTTTATACACCTCAATAAAGGTCTCCCCTCAGCCTCCTCTGTTCCAAGGAAAACAGACCCAGCCTATCCAGTCTTTCCTCATAGCTAAGATTCTCTACTCCCGGCAACATCCTTGTAAATCTCCTCTGTACCCTCTCTAGTGCAATCACATCTTTTCTGTAATGTGGTGACCAGAACTGCATGCAGTACTCTAGCTGAGTCCTAACTAGTGTTTTATACAGTTGAAGCATAAACCCCCTGCTCTTGTATTCTATGCTACGGCTAATAAAGGAAAGTATCCCGTATGCCTTCTTAACTACCTTATCTACCTGGCCTGCTACTTTCAGGGATCTGTGGACATGCACTCCAAGGTCCCTTTGTTCCTCTACATTTCTCATTTTTCTACTATTTATTGTGTATGCCCTTGTCTTGTTAGCCCTCCCCAAATGCATTACCTCACACTTCTCCGGATTGAATTCGATTTGCCACTTTTCTGCCCACCTGACTAGTAAACTGATATCTTCCTAGTCTACAGCTATCTTCCTCACTATCAACTACATGGCCAATTTTAAAAGGTATTAAGGGGAACAGATAGGGTAGTTTGAGAGAAACTATTTCCGCTGGTTGGGGAGTCTAGGACTGGGGGTATAGTCTAAAAATGAGAGAGTCAGACCTTTCAGGAGTGAAATTAGGAAACACTTCTGCACCTTATCTACTTGGCCTGCTACCTTCAGGGATCTGTGGACATGCACTCCAAGGTCCCTTTGTTCCTCTGCACTACTCAGTGTCCTACCATTTAATGTGTATTCCCTTTCCTTGTTAGCCCTCCCCAAATGCATTACCTCACACTTCTCCAGATTGAATTCCATTTGCCACTGTTCTGCTCACCTGACCAATTTATTGATATCTTCCTGCAGTCTACAGCTTCCTTCTTCAGTATCAACCACACAGCCGATTTTAGTATCATCTGCAAACTTCTTAATCATACCTCCTATATTCAATCAAGATCGTTGATATATACCACAAAAAGCAAGGGACCTAGTACTGAGTCCTGAGGAACCCTACTGGAAACAGCCTTCCAGTCACAAAAACACCCATCAACCATTACTCTCTGCTTCCTGTCTCCGAGCCAGTTTTGAATCCAACTTGACAGTGCCTTGGATCCCATGGGCTTTTAACTTCGTGACCAGTCTGCCATGTGGAACCTTATCAAAAACCTTGCTAAAGTCCATATACACTACATCAAACACACTACCCTCATCTACCCTCCTTGTTACCTCCTCAAAAAATTCAATCAAGTTTGTCAGACACGTCCTTCCCTTAACAAATCCGTGCTGACGATCCTTGATTAATCCGTGTCTTTCTAAATGAAGGTTTATCCTGTTCTTCAGAATTCTTTCCAATAATTTTCCCACCACCGAGGTTGGAATGATTGAAAAAAAATATTTTTATGTTCATTTAAACTCTTACGCTGGTGAAAGCTGGCCTTAAGACTGATTTTACCAGGCGTAAGAATTTCACAGGCATTCGCTGGGTAGAAGTTGGGCAAATCGGCCAACTCTCCTCCCGCGGATGTCCTTTTCCCGGGGATACGTTAGATTCTTGACAGATCGCGCAAAAACCCGGAACTTGCATGGCCCTTACGCGCGCGTAAGCATCTCATACATGCCCGTAGGGGGCGCAAATTACAGGCCAATAAGTACAAGCTGCAGTCAGGGAAATAATATAGAAACCAAAAAGGTTAGATGATGAATTGGGTTATCACATTGTCTCACCTCTGCATCCTTCCAAGGCAGATTGTTGGAAAATAAATATTTCGGCCCAGATATTCCGATCCCTACGGGTAGGTACGTGCTGTGCACCCACCCGTAGGGACATCGGAAATGCCGGTTTCAGGCATGCACAGCCCATGCGCTGAAAATCAGCATTTCCGATCTGTCAAGAATGCTCTTGACAGATCCTCCGGCTGCCCTGGAGAAGGGCCTCTGCAGACGGATAGTTCCGCTTTTTGGAGACCCTCCGCCCGCAGAAAACCCTTACAATTCTTACGCCTGGTAAAAGCATAAGGCCTGCTTTTACCAGGACAAGAGTTCAAAAAAAGTAAAAAAAATGTTTTCACTGATTTATAATTTCAAAATACTTTAAAATAAGGTAAGTTTATTTTTAGCCCCGTAAAAAACTTTAATTATTTTTTTCAAAAAATTAAATTTTTGTTTAAAATACTTAATTTATTGTAATTTCAAGTCATTTTAAAATTGTGATCTTGTAAAAAAAAATTATTTAAAGTTTTACTATGTTTTTGGGGTGATCGCCATTCATATATTTGACAGGTCTTCCTGTCAAATGTATGAAGGGAGATTCCCTTCTGTGATTGGCTCCCCATGGCCCACGTGATTCCAGGGACGCTGCGAACTACCTGCGCCTCTGGGATACGTGGGCCCTGCACACTTCAAGTTTGGAGAGGCCCAGGAGCAGAAGCGTGCGCGTCTCAGGAGCCCTCAGGTAAGGGCGTAGATTTTTCCAGATCGCAGGCCTCCGCCCGTGGGAGGCCTGCGATCGGAAAATACGGGCCATTGTGTACGCTGTTCCACACACCACCTTCCTCAGCCATGAGCTTCTGGCTCACACTCTGCTCACCTACTCCTTCCTTTCTTTATTCTGTGGCATAAAACCATCACAAAACGTGTTATGGATTTGTATAGTTCCATAATATATCTCACTCTTAATAGGGAAGAGTAAAAACTCTGATTGATTAAGTTGATCCAGGTTCAAAGTTAAGGCCACAAGGCTCAGCAACTAACTATTGCTTCATTTTCCCACCCCTCAAATTTCCTTTCCTGCTTAGAATGCTCTGGGTACAACTCCAAACACACTGATCATCCTCATGTACTTCAATCAAGAGGCCATTTTTCATTTATGACCCTTGACATATTATGCAGTCAAGGAGGGTATAACAGCCAAATTTAATCCTGTCCTCACAAGATATCTACATAATGAACTTTGCAGCATGAGCAAGACCGCAATCACAAACAGGAAACCTGACCGATTCTTTAGCCAAAAGGCCAATGATAGAGACCCAAACTTCTGCCCCGTCAGAGATCAGTAACAAGCCATTGATACAAGATGGATTAATAAACTGTGGTATTATTCTTTAAAAGTAATCTTTAGTAACCTCTTCTCATTGACTGGTTCTCACCAATCAACAGCACTCCTTTCTTATCTTCAAAATTTTAGTTACACCTAGCCACAATATTATCACCCTTTATGTAAATAGCAGTAAATAATGGTAACACTCTCACCACAGTCAGAAGGCTGTGGGGACAGGCCCACTCCAGAACGTAACCATGTAATCTAGGTTGGCACTTCAATGCAGTAGTTGTTCAATGCATTGTTTGAAGTGCCGTCTTTCAAATAAGATGCTCAATAGAGGCCCTGAGCCCATTGGATTATTTGAATGAAGAAGAGCAAGCTGGCATGCTGGCCATCATTTTTCCTTCAACCATCAGAAACGGATTACCTCCCATTTGTGAGACCTTGCTGTGTGCAAATTGGCTGCTGCATTTAGATATAGGATCAGGAGTAGGCCATTCAGCCCCTCAAGCCTGTTCTGCCATTCAATTAGATGATGGCTGATCTGTCGTGTGTGCACATGCAAATGCAAGCACGCACACATGTGTTGGGGGAGCTAGAAATGGACTAAATGTTCACCTTTAGCAAATCCAGGACCCAGATGCGTACGTCGGGAGTCCATATTGGGGATTTGCAAATCCATGGTTCTAAAGCTAATCGAAGGAAAACCATGGGCCTGTGAATTGAGTGTGTGCTTGAATTCCTGTTGTACAGTCCCAGTCTGCACTGGAAGCAGTAAAGCTATAGAGATCCCTCTTGACTAATATCCCAATGTGTAAAGAAAGCAAAAGGGTTCTAGTTCTATTCTTATTCCACAAATATCAGTTCTACTAGTTCCAGTAAGGCTTTATGATCTCATTTCCTGGCTGCAGTTCTATGCGATGATTGCCTTGAGTAAAACAATGGAGCTGAAGGACAAGCTAGAATGCGTGGCCCAAATAAGCATTCTTTATACAAATGCACATGCACGGAATATAAGGAATGAATTGAATGAACTGCAGGCGCAAATTCAGCTTGGAGGGTATGACATGGTAGCCATTACTGAGACACGGCTGCAAGATGGTCAGGACTGGGAACTAAATATACCAGGTTATAAGGTCTACAGGAAAGGTAGGGAAAATGGTAGAGGGAGAGGATTAGCCTTCGTGATTCAGGATCAAAATCACTTCAATGATGAGAGGATATAACGAGAGATAAGCAGGCAGTAGAGACTTTATGGGTAGAATTAAGAAATAGGAAAGGATTCAAGACTGTACAGGGAGTTGTGTATAGATCCCCTGGTAGCAGCTGTTAAGTGCTAGTTTGTATAACTGCAGAGATTAGACAAGCATGTAGCAAAGGCAGCGTGGTTTTAATGGGGGATTTTAACCTCCATAAGCTGATTAGCACATCAGAAAGATAATACATTTCTCGAGTGTGTCCGGGATAGTTTTCTGCAACAATATGTCCAAGAACCAACACGGTGTCAGGCCATATTAGATTTAGTAATGAGTAATGAGCCAGATTTAGTTAACAGCCCAACGGTGCATGAACATTTATCAAATAGCGATCATAATATTATCGAGTTCAAAGTTGTATTTGAAAGGGAGAAACGCGAAACAGCTACTAAGGCCGGAATTTTCCTTACTTGGGCGCGTCGGGTGCGGGTGGTCGTGACCCAATTCCTGATTCCTCAGATCGACTTTGTGTTAATGGGACCTATTAAGGCCGCCCTGCGCGTTACCCAGCCCAATTAAATGGTGCAGGGCTGATGATGTCAGCGATGACGAGTTTCCAGCCAGATTATTTAAAGGAGCTATAGCCACATTGCATTTGAAGGTTCATCTAGGAGTGAGTGCAGGCAGCACACTGCACAATTGGGACTGCTGGAAAATTGGACTGCTGGAAAGAGTGCCAAATATGACTGCACTGAGACAGAGGGCTGCACCCAGGTTCTCCGATGACTCCCTCCATATGCTTGTGGAGGGAGTCAGAGCATGCAGGGAGGTCCACTTCCTGTCTAATGGACGAAAGAGACCTCTCCAGGAGACCAAAAGAGCCTGACTCCAAATAGCAGAGGAGGTAAACAGCAGGGATGTGGTCAGGAGGACCTGGGTGCAGTGCCGGAAACATTTCAATGATCTCATTAGATCAGGAAAGGGGAGTACAAAGCCACACTCAACTTCATCCTGCTGTGCCTCTCATCACATCCCCATCACTCTGCCTTCCCAAGCCTGCTGCTGCAACCATTACACCAACATACCTTGTACGTCCACCCATCCCTCTCCTTCTCTCTACATCATCACATCCCCATCTCACTAGCCACCCCTCACATTCACTCTCATCCAGGACAAAGCAGCCCGCTTGATTGGCACCCCATCTAGCACCTTAAACATTCACTACCTCCACCACCGGCGTACTGTGGCTGCAGTGTATACCATCTACAAGATGCACTGCAGCAACTCGCCAAGGCTTCTTCGGCAGCACCTCCCAAACCTGCGACCTCTTCCACCTAGAAGGACAAGGGCAGCAGGCGCATGGGAACACCACCACCTCCAAGTTCCCCTCCAAGTCACACACCATCCTGACTTAGAAGTATATCGCCGATCCTTCATTGTCACTGGGTCAAAATCCTGGAACTCCCTACCTAACAGCACTGTGGGAGTAGCTTCACCATACGGACTGCAGCGGTTCAAGAAGGCGGCTCACCACCACCTTCTCAAGGGCAATTAGGGATGGGCAATAAATGCTCGCCTTGCCAGCGACACCCACATCACATAAACAAATAAAAACAAAAAAACCCTAATGCAATCATACCAACTAACAACACACAAGGAGGCCACTTGGCTTTGGCACCCCACTCCATCATAGTCTACCTCTAAAGATGTAACCCATCCATTCCATCACTCTCACTCAACCTTCTCTTCTTTCCCTCCTTGCAGGAAAAGAGAGCCCACAATAAGAGGGAGAGGGAGAGAGCGGGAGCTGGAACGCCATCATTGGCAACCCTAACATCAGCAGAGGAGGCTGCCTTGGAAGTTTCTGGAGTCGCCAAGCAGCTGGAAGTGGGAGACGGAAAGAGGGGGACATCTCAGCAACCTGGTGACAGAATTACATATCATACAGCTAAATGGCATACATCAGTCACTCATATGGGGACGGATGTCAGCAGCCACTGAATGGTCATCATATGCATAATGGCATCCTTAGCCATCGTTCATCGGACTTATCTAACTCATCTCTTCACTATCCCACGTGTCCATCAAGAGCTCCCCCCCCCCCCCCCCCCCCCCACTCCCCACCAACTGTCCAGGAGGAAGAGGAAGACAATTCCTCAGAGGAGCATCCAACCTCTGGGGGCGCACCGTCACCCGACACAAGCACACCCAGCACCAGCGTAGAGACGCGCACCTCGGTACTGTTGTCACCTGGTGTCTCACAACTCACAAGTGAGCAAGAGTAGATAGTGGATAAAGGGACAGTAGTGGAGACTCCTCACTGGAGGGCGCAGGACACTCCAAATTCTGCTCAGCTGCATGCAGACGCTGAGCCTCGGGGGCCATCCAGAAAGAGGGCGATCCACAGGTGCAGCAAATGCACAGGAGGCTTTGACAGGTTTTGCGAGCATGATCTCTGCAAATGTGCAGAGAATGGAGAAGTCTATCTCCAACATGAGCACCACCGTGTCGCAGGTGATGGCAACTGTTCCATGGATAGGATGGCCACCTGCATGGAGCAGTTAATGTGCCACTCACAGAAGCACATGGTCTCTACGGAGAATAGATGGCAGAGGCTCATAGACCTCTTCTCTAGGAGGGGTGTCAGCGTAGACATGGGTCCTCATGGACCCACTGATGTGCAGCAAGGTGCTCTCCAGCTCCTTGCTAGCAGGGAAGTGCGGTTGGCCCAGGAGAGGGATGATGGTGAGAGGGGACATGGAAGTGTGGGCTCCTCACAAAGCGCTCACACTTCTCCCCCATTGCCACCCCTCAATCAGAGCCCCAGATGCCTCCTCAGATCACGATGGCGAAGTCTGCCCCTGCGCAGTCGCAGGAGGAGCAAACTTTGGCAGGACCATCAGAAGCCACAGGGGTAGCACCTCGTAGAATCACGCGCAAGAGAAAGATGAAACAAGTAGATTCACAAGGGTAGCCATTTGGGTGTTAAATGATTCTGTAAAGTTTCGGTTAATGTGATCTCAACCATAAAAATCTTTATTTTCACCACTTGACAAATTTGTGCGCACCTTTGGAAGTGGGTTCGTGAGTTGCAGTGAATGGGGAGACGTAACGTTACCTCCAGCAATGGTGGTCAATGTGAAAGGAATGGCTTGGTCATTGTACAGATGCTTTATGGTGTTGCTGTGGGGTGGTTCCAACCTGGTGCAGCATGTGGCAGCCATATGGGTGTAATGCATAAAGTTAAGTAAATCTGGCCATGATGAGCCCATCCCTGGACTCCTGGGCAGCAATGTGCTCAGGTGCTGGTGGGATCTGGACTGCAGGTTCATCCTGCTCCTCCTCCGCCGAAGAGGCTGTGCACTCAGTCCCTTGCTCCTCATACAGCACTAATCCTCGCTGCTGCGCTATGTTGTCTAGGGCACAGCAGACCACGACATTCTGGAGACCCTGGTTGGTGCGTACTGAAGGGCTCCTTCAGACCCGTCAAGGCATCTGAAGTGCATTTTCAGCATGCCTATTGTCTGCGCTATGACACATCTGGTGGAAATGTGGCTTTCATTATATCTCTACTGGGCCTTAGTACTTGGCCTCCTCAAGGGTGTCATGAGCCATGTCTTCAGTAGATAGCCCTGGTCTCCAAGTAACCAGCTGGAAAGTCTGTTTGGAGGAGCGAAGAGCTGAGGGAGGGTGGACGGCTGCAGGATGAAAGAGGCAAGGCAGTTGTCAGGGAATTTGGCGTACACATGCATGATGATGTTCCTATGGTTGCAGATGAGCTGCACATTGAGGGAGTGGAAGCACTTGTGGTTGACAAACACTGCTGGGTTATGATGGGATGCCCTGATGGCCACATGTGTGCAGTCGATGATGCCCTGCACCCGTGGGAAGCCAGCCAGAGCGGCAAAGCTGAGTGCCCGCTCAGTAACATTGGCTGCATCAGTGACAAAGTTTATATAATCGGCTGACTTTTCAAACAGGGCATCAGTGATCTGTGTGATGCAATTGTGGGCGGCCGCCTGCGAGATGCCGCAAATGTCTGCTGCAGATCCCTGGAAGGAGCCTGACGCAAAGAGGTTGAGGGCAATAGTGACTTTGAAAACCACTGGTAAGGCGTGTTCACCCACTCCTCTGGGCTGCAGGTCTTGCTCCAGCAATGTGCAAATGTCTGCGACGAGTAGACATGATAGCCTGAGCCTCCTTTGGCACTGCTGCTCTAAGAACAAAAGAAATAAGAGCAGGAGTAGGCTATATGGCCCCTTGAGCCTGCTCCACCATTCAATAAGATCATGGCTGATCATCGAACTTAACTCCACTTTTCCGCCCGATCTCCATATCCCTTGATTCCCCATGAGTCCAAAAATCTATCTATCTCAGCCTTGAATATACTCAAAGATTCAGCATTCACAGCCCTCTGGGGTAGAGAATTCCAAAGATTCACAACCCTCTGAGTTCAGAAATTCCTCCTCCTCTTGGTCTTAAATGGCCTACCCATTATCCTGAGATTATGCCCCCTAGTTCTAGACACTCCAGCCCGTGGAAACAACCTCTCAGCATCTACCCTCTCAATCCCCTTCAGAATCTTGTATGTTTCAATGAGATCACCTCTCATTCTTCTAAACACCAGAGAGTACAGGCCCATTCTACACAATCTCTCATCATAGGTCAGCCCTCTCATCCCAGGAATCAATCTAGTGAACCTTCGTTGCACCGCCTCCAAGGCAAGTATATCCTTCCTTAGATATGGAGACCAAAACTGTGCACAGTACTCCAGGTATGGTCTCACCAAGGCCCTGTACAATTGTAGTAAGACTTCCTTACTCTTATACTCCAACCCCCTTGCAATAAAGGCCAACATGCCATTTGCCTTCCTTATTGCTTGCTGTACCTACATGCTAGCTTTCTGTGTTTCTTGCACGAGGACACCCAAATGTCTCTCAACACCAACATTTGAAAGTTTCTCACCATTTAAAAATATTCTGTTTTTCTATTCTTCCTACCGAAGTGAATAATCTCACATTTCCCTACATTATACTCCAGTGTGAGTGCGAGCCAGCACTGAGTGCAAGTCAGCAGAGAGTGCTGTGAGTTTGGGTAGTAGTTCTTTAATTGTTAGTTCTCTTTAAATCATTCTTGATAAGATTACTTAAGCAGTTCAAGTGAAGGGGAAAAGTTAACTATTTGGGATTCTGTTGGTTTAAGAAGAGTAAAACACGACTGGTGGGCACCGCGGGGACTGGAGAGCATCGTCACCCCGGACTACCAAATTTTAATTTGATTTGTTAAGTTTCCTTTAAAGTTTTATTGAGTTACAGATATTTAATTGGTTTACATCAAAAGAGTAAGAAGAGTAAAACAAGGTTACACTGCAGTAGCAGTGAATTGGCACAGCAGGCAGTGGAAACCAGTTTTCTAATCAATCAGCAGGGGTCAAAGTCAGAGGGCGGGGCCAATTCATTGGTACCCGTATATAGGTGGAGCTGTTGCTAAACCCGAGACACTACACTAGTAGTGTCTCCCACCCTCCCACCTCCTCTAACCTTTAGGGGTAGAGGGAATTTAAAAGGTAGGTTCGGTTTATATTTTGTTTTCAGGGACTTAACTTAATAAAGTAATATAAGGGTTAAGTCATGGCAGGAAATCTCGGCACCGTGTTGTGCTCCTCCTGTGCTATGTGGGAAATCAGGGACACTTCCAGTGTCCCTGACAACTATGTGTGCAGGAAGTGCGTCCAGCTGCAGCTCCTGACGGACCGCATGGCGGCACTGGAGCTGCGGATGGACTCACTCTGGAGCATCCACGATGCCGAGAACTTTGTGGATTACTCATTTAGTGAGTTGAACACACCGCAGGTAAAGTCTAGGTCAGACAGTAAATGGGTGACCAAGAGGCAGGGCAATATCAGGACGGTAGTGCAGGAGTCCCTTGCGGTCGTCTCCCTCCAAAACAGATATACCGTTTTGGATACTGTTGGGGGAAATGACCTACCAGGGGAAGGCACCAGCAGCCAGGTTCATGGCACCATGGCTGGCTCTGCTGCACAGCAGGGCGGGAAAAAGAGCGGCAGAGCTATAGTGATAGGGGACTCAATTGTAAGGGGAATAGACAGGAGTTTCTGTGGCCTCAACCGAGATTCCAGGATGGTATGTTGCCTCCCTGGTGCAAGGGTCAAGGATGTCTCGGAGCGGCTGCAGAACATTCTGGAAAGGGAGGGTGAAGAGCCAGCTGTCGTGGTGCATGTAGGTACCAACGATATAGGTAAAAAGCGGGAAGAGGTCCTACAAGCAGAATTTAGGGAGCTAGGAGCTAAATTGAAAAGTAGGACCTCAAAGGTAGTAATCTCTGGGTTGCTACCAGTGCCACGTGCTAATCAGAGTAGCATGAACAGGATAGCGAGATTAAATACGTGGCTTGAGCAGTGGTGCAGGAGGGAGGGATTCAAATACCTGAGGCACTGGAACCAGTTCTGGGGGAAGTGGGACCTGTACAAAAGGGACGGTCTGCACTTGGGCAGGACTGGAACCGATGTCCTCGGGGTAATATTTGCTAAGGCAGTTCGGGAGGATTTAAACTAATATGGCAGGGGAATGGGAACCTATGTAGCGAAACAGGGGGAAGTAATATGCAGTCAGAAACAAATGTTAGAAGGGTGAGAAACAATAAGGGAAATCTGAGTAAACAAAGGCAAGAAACACAAAGGGCCATACTAAATCATAAGTCTAAAAGGACAAAGGGTGTTAATAAAACAAGCCTAAAGGCTCTGTGTCTTAATGCAAGGAGTATCCGTAATAAGGTGGATGAATTGACTGTGCAAATTGATGTTAACGGATATGATGTGATTGGGATTACAGAGACGTGGCTCCAGAACAATCAAGGCTGGGAACTGAATATCCAGGGGTATTCAACATTCAGGAAGGATAGAATAAAAGGAAAAGGGGGTGGGGTAGCATTGCTGGTTAAAAAGGAGATTAATGCAATAGCTAGGAAGGACATTAGCTTGGAGGATGTGGAATCAATATGGGTTGAGCTGCAGAACACCAAAGGGCAGAAAACGTTAGTGGGGGTTGTGTACAGACCTCCAAACAGTAGTAGTGAGGTGGGGGAGGGTATGAAACAGGAAATCAGAGGTGCATGCAAAAAAGGCGCAGCAGTTATCATGGGTGACTTTAATATGCATATAGATTGGGCTACTCAAACTGGAAGCAATACGGTGGAGGAGGATTTCCTAGAGTGTTTAAGGGATGGTTTCCTAAACCAATATGTTGAGGAACCAACTAGAGGGGAGGCCATCCTGGACTGGGTGTTGTGTAATGAGGAAGGACTAATCAGCAATCTTGTGGTGCGAGGCCCCTTGGGGAAGAGTGACCATAGTATGGTGGAGTTCTACATTAGGATGGAGAAGGAAACAGTTAATTCAGAGACCATGGTCCAGAACTTAAATAAGGGCAACTTTGAGGGTATGAGGCGTGAACTGGCGAGGTTAGATTGGCAAGCGATATTTAAGGGGTTATCAGTGGAAGGGCAATGGCAGACATTTAGAGATCGCATGGATGAACTACAGCAATTGTACATCCCTGTCTGGCGTAAAAATAAAAAAGGGAAGGTGGCTCAACCATGGCTAACAAGGGAAATCAGGGATAGTATTAAAAGCAAGGAAGTGGCATACAAATTGGCCAGAAGTAGCAGCAAACCCGGGGACTGGGAGAACTTTAAAACTCAGCAGAGGAGGACGAAGGGTTTGATTAGGGCAGGGAAAATAAAATATGAAAGGAAGCTTGCGGAGAACATTAAAACGGACTGCAAAAGCTTCTATAAATATGTAAAAAGAAAGAGGTTAGTAAAAACAAACGTAGGTCCCCTGCAGTCAGAAACAGGGGAAGTCATAATGGGGAACAAAGAAATGGCAGATCAATTGAACAAGTACTTTGGTTCGGTGTTTACTGTGGAGGACACAAACAACCTTCCGGAAATAAAAGAGATCAAAGGATCTGGTAAGAGGGAGGAGCTGAGGGAAATCCTTATCAGTCGGGAAAAGGTGTTGGGGAAATTGATGGGACTGAAGGCTGATAAATCCCCAGGGCCTGATGGTCTGCATCCCAGAGTACTTAAGGAGGTGGCCTTGGAAATAGTGGATGCATTGACGATCATTTTCCAACATTCCTTAGACTCTGGATCAGTTCCGAAGGAGTGGAGGGTGGCTAATGTAACCCCTCTTTTTAAAAAAGGAGGGAGGGAGAAAGCAGGGAATTATAGACCGGTCAGCCTGACATCGGTGGTGGGTAAAATGATGGAATCAATTATTAAAGATGTCATAACAGACCATTTGGAAAGTGGCGACATGATAGGTCCAAGTCAGCATGGATTTGTGAAAGGGAAATCATGCTTGACAAATCTTCTGGAATTTTTTGAGGATGTTTCCAATAGGGTGGACAGGGGGGAACCAGTAGATGTGGTGTATTTGGACTTTCAGAAGGCCTTCGACAAGGTCCCACACAAGAGATTGGTGAGCAAAGTTAAAACACATGGGATTGGGGGTAATGTGTTGACGTGGATTGAGAACTGGTTGGCACACAGGAAACAAAGAGTAGGAGTAAATGGGTACTTTTCAGAATGGCAGGCAGTGACCAGCGGGGTACCGCAGGGTTCGGTGCTGGGGCCCCAGCTGTTTACATTATATATTAATGATTTGGACGAAGGGATTAATTGTAATATCTCCAAATTTGCAGATGACACTAAATTGGGAGGCAGTGTGAACAATGAGGAGGATGCTAGGAGGCTACAGAGTGACTTGGACAGGTTGGGTGAATGTACTTCATCTGCCATACATTTGCCCAATGTGGATAAATGTGAGGTTATCCACTTTGGTGGTAAAAATAGAGAGGCAGACTATTACCTGAATGGTGGCAGATTAGGGAAAGGGGAGGTGCAACGAGACCTGGGCGTCATGGTACATCAGTCACTGAAGGTGGGAAGGCAAGTGCAGCAGGCAGTCAAGAAAGCAAATGGCATGATGGCCTTCATAGCAAGGGGATTTGAGTACAGGAGTAGGGAGGTGATGCTACAGTTGTACAGGGCCTTGGTGAGGCCACACCTGGAGTATTGTGTGCAGTTTTGGTCTCCTAACTTGAGGAAGGACATTCTTGCTATTGAGGGAGTGCAACGAAGGTTCACTAGATTGATTCCTGGGATGGCCAGACTGACATATCAAGAAAGACTGGATCAACTGAACTTGTATCCTCTGGAGTTCAGAAGAATGAGGGGGGATCTTAGAGACGTTTAAAATCCTGACTGGTTTAGACAAATTAGATGCGGGCAGAATGTTTCCAATGTTAGGGAAAACTAAAACCAGGGGTCACAGTCTAAGGATAAAGGGGAAGCCATTTAAGACTGAGATGAGGAGGAACTTCTTCACCCAGAGAGTGGTGAATCTGTGGAATTCTCTACCACAGAAGGTTGTTGAGGCCAGTTCGCTAAATATATTCAAAAGGGAGTTAGATATAATACTCACAACTAGGGGGATCAAGGGGTATGGCGAGAAAGCAGGAATGGGGTACTGAGGTAGCATGTTCAGCCATGAACGCATTGAATGGCGGTGCAGGCTCGAAGGACCGAATGGTCTACTCCTGCACCTATTTTCTATGTTTCTATGAGCCCTAATCTTGTGTGATAACATTTGATGTGGCACCTTATCGAATGCCTTTTGGAAATCCAAATATACTACGTCCACTGGTTCCCCTTTATCTACCCTGCTAGTTACATCCTCAAAAAAATCTAATAGATTTGTCAAACATGATTTCCCTTTCATAGAACCATGTTTTGACTGTGCCTAATCATGTTATGATTTTCTAAGTGCCCTGATACCACTTCCTTAACAATGGATTCCAGCATTTTCCCAATGACTGACGTCAGGCTATCTGGCCTGTAGTTCCCGTATTTTTCTCTCCCTCCTTTCTTGAATAGCGGTGTTACATTTACGACTGTCCAATCCGCTGGGACCTCTGTCATGTTGAGGAAGCTCATCCTCTGCCTGTATACCGTGTTGGGGGTATCGCCTCCAGCATAGTGCAGCCCTGCTGTCTTCTGTCCTGTGCAACTTCAGATGGTTGAGTAGGTTGGTGGGGTTTTTGTTGGTGCTGCTGGTATGCCTGGTGCTGCTGGTGTTGGGGTTCATTGTGGTCTGATTCTGAGGACTAAGGTGAGATAGTATAGACGGCACCCAAGCTGATGGAATAGATGACAGGTCAAGTAGAGATGACAGGCTCTTACAATGAGGTGAGACTGGATGGCGACTTTGCTGGACACATTTACAGCCTGTAGAAATCTAAATCTGTGCTGGCAATGCTGTCAGCAACAGCTTCTGCCTAAGGAAAGTGATCAGCTGTGAGGTGGGAGTTTTTATTGTACTTTCCATGCTGTGCACTAATCAGCTGAATCAATGGCCACTCAACTTCCGCCTCAGGTTGACAGACGTGGTTCCCGAGCTGTGTGATTCCGGTGGTCATCCAGTGAAATTCGAAAGGTATGGTTAAAAAGACTCTTAAGGGTCTGACAAGTACCTAATAATGACTTGAATTAGCTCGCCCGCCTCTGCCGTTCAGGTTGCTGCCACGCCGACAAACGCGCCCAAGGGAAAGGTGCGTGGGAACGGGAAGACGGTGGGTTCCCGACCCGCTGCAAGATTTTTCAAATTTCCCCACCCGACCCGCCTCCAATTGCGCTCGCATGAACCCCAGAAAATTCCAGCCTAAGAATCTAGATTTAGGTAAGGCTGACTTCAATGGGATGAGACAGTCTTTCCACAGTAAACTGGGCACATCTGTTAATGGGTAAAATGTCAGAAGATAAATAGGAGTTGTTCAAAAAAGAAGTTAATAGGATAAAGAACCAGTTTATACACCTGAGGGACAAGAGCTCTACTTGCCAACAAAAACAGCCATAGTCGACTAAAGACAACATAAAACTAAAAGAAAAAGCATACAAGAATGCAAAAAATAGCACAGATCCTGGCAAATGGGAAAGATACAAAGAACAGCAAAGGATGACAAAACAGATAGCAAGCGCTACACAAAGGGAATATGAAAAGAAACTTGCAAGAGATATCAAAATCAAATACAAAAACATTTTACTATTATATTTGGAAAAAGAGGGTGGTCAGGAACAAAGTTGGCCCCTTGAAAACTGATATCGGTGATATTGTCGATGATAATAAGGAAATGATGGACATGTTGAATAATTACTTTGCGTCAGTATTTACAGTAGAAGAGGCGGCATGCTGGAAATCCCAAGGAAACTAATATTAAATCAGGGACAGGGACTCAATATAATTAACGTAAGTAAAATAACATTAATGAAGAAAATAATTCCACTAAAGAGTGACAAATCCCCAGGACCGGATGGTTTCCATCCCAGAGCTTTAAAGAAAGTAGGTGAGCACACTGCAGATGCCCTAATTATAATCTTCCAAAGTTCTCTTGATTCAGGAACCATTCCTTTAGATTGGAGAATTGCGCATGTCACTCCACTATTTAAGTGGTGAAGAGGGAAACCAAGGAATTATAGACCAGTGAGCCTAACATCTGTTGTCAGGAAATTATACTAGAGACTATAATTAAGGATAGGGTGACTGAACACCTTGAAAATTTTCAGCTGATCAGAGCAAGCTAGCATGGAATTGTAAAAAGTAGGTCATGCCGAACAAACCTGATTGAAATTTTTGAGCAGGTGACTAAAAAGTAGTGGACAGGGGAATGCCTATGGCGGTTATTTATGCATTTGATAAAATCCCTGAAAAAGAGACTGTTAACTAAGATTGAAGCCCATGGAATTGAAGGCAAATTATTGACCTGGTTAGGAAATTGGCTGAGCAGCAGGAGACAGAGTGTAGGGATAATGGGCAGGTACCCTAAATGGCAGGGATCTGTGTTGGGGTCTCAACTATTCACCGTATTTATTAACGACTTAGATGATGGAATAGAAAGCCACATATCCAAATTTGCCGATGACACAGATAGATGGCAGTGTAGATGAAAGCATAAAATTAGAAAGGGATATTGATAGATTAAGTGAATGGGCAAAACTATGGCAAATGGAGGGAGTGCAGCGTAGGTTTACCAGAATGATACCCAGACTCCAAGGGTTAAATTTCGAGGGGAGATTACACAAACTAGGGTTCTATTCCCTAGAATTTAGAAGGTTAAGGGGTGATTTGATCGAAGTTTCCAAGATAGAAATTTACGGCACAGAAGGAGGCCATTCAGCCCATTGCGTCTACACCGGTCGAAAAAGAGCTATCTAGCCTAATCCCACTTTCCAGCTCTTGGTCCGTAGCCTGGCAGTTTACAGCACCTCAAGGGCATATCCAAGTACTTTTTAAATGTGATGAGGGTTTCTGCCTCTACCACCCATTCAGGCAGGGAGTTCCAGACCACCACCACACTCTGGGTGAAAAAGGTTCTCCTCAACTCCCCTCTAATCCTTCTACCAATTACTTTAAATCTATGCCCCCTGGTATTGCCTTCTCATATAAGGGAAATAGGTGCTTCCTATCCATTCTGTCTGGGCCCCTCATAATTTTATACACCTCAATTAAGTCTCCCTTCAGCCTCCTCTGTTCCAAAGAAAACAACCCCAGCTTATCCAATCTTTCTCATAACTAAAATTCTCCAGTCCTGGCAACATCCTCGTAAATCTCCTCTGTACCCTCTCTACTGCAATCACATCTTTCCTGTAATGTGGTGACCAGAACTGCACGCAGTACTCTAGCTGTGGCCTAACTCGTGTTTTATACAGTTCTAGCATAACCTCCCTGCTCTTATATTCTATGGCTTGGCTAATAAAGGAAAGTATCCTGTATGCCTTCTTAACCACCTTATCTGTCTGTCCTGCTACCTTCAGGGATCTGTGGACATGCATTCCAATTTCCCTCTGTTCCTCTACGTTTCTCAGTATCCTACTATTTATTGTGTATGCCCTTGTCTTGTTAGCCCTCCCCAAATGCATTACCTCACACTTCTCCGGATTGAATTCCATTTGCCACTTTTCTGCCCACCTGACCAGTCAACTGATATCTTCCTGCAGTCTACAGCTATCTTCCTCACCATCAACCACACGGCCAATTTTAAAAAGGTATTAAGGGGAACAGATAGGGTAGTTTGAGAGAAACTATTTCTGCTGGTTGGGGAGTCTAGGACTGGGGGTATAGTCTAAAAATGAGAGAGTCAGACCTTTCAGGAGTGAAATTAAGAAACACTTCTACATAAAGGGTGGTAGAAGTTTGGAACCCTCTTCCGCAAACGGTAATTGATACTAGATCAATTGTTAATTTTACATCATGGATTGATAGATTTTTGTTAACCAAACGTATTAAGGGATATGGGGCAAAGGTGGGTATAGAATCATAGAATGGTTACAGCACAGAAGGAGGCCATTGAGCCCATTGAGCCCATGCTGGCTCTCTGCAAGAGCACTTGTATATGGAGTTAGGTCGCAGATCAGCCATGATCTCATTGAATGTTGGAACAGGCTCGAGGGGCTGAATGGCCTATTCCTGATCCTATGTTCCAAATTCTCCCCCTTCTTACTGTGGGGCAAATTTGGAAAAAAAAATAAAGGAGCATAAGACACAATAGTTTAGTGACTTTTTTTAAAAATAGTCATGGACCTTCCCTGACCATTTTCCACATATAAACCTGGACAGTGAGAATGGTAGGATGTCTGGCCACTGAAGAGGAGAAATAACAGCTAAGCCCAGTTCGAATCCTTTCATCCAAACAACAGCAACACATACATGCTCTTGCAGGATTGTAAGCTTGGCTTAGTTGATAGTTCTTTCTGACTTGGAGACATAAGAGCTTTCATTTACACAGCATCTTTCACATCCTCAGGAAGTCCCAAAGTGCTTTACAGCCAATTAATTACTTTTAAATTAAACTATTGCTTTTTTAGGGAAACATGACAGCCAATTTGCATACAGCAAGTTCCCACAAACAGCAATGAAATACTTTTAAGTACAGCCACAAATCTGGCAGCCATTTTGTGCACAATATGGTCCTAAAATCTGCAGAGATTGGGCATCGCTGGCAAGGGCAGCATTTATTGCCATCCCTAGTTGCCCCAAGGAGGTGGTGGTGGGCCGCCTTCTTGATCCGCTGCAGTCCGTGTGGTGGAAGTGCACTTTGTGTTAAGAATTTCCTGACATCATTCCTAAATTTGCCTTTTATTAGTTGGAAGCAGTGTTCCCTTGTCCTGTTCTTAGTTTGAAATAATTTTCTACATTTACATTTTCTATTCCATACCCATGACTATCTTATATTCACTCTAAGATCGCAGATGCCTCCTTTCAAGCTAAAAAGCTAAAGTTTCTCCAGTCTTCTTTTGTAACTCACGAATTAAATTCTTTTTCAAATATTTATTCATTTCCCTTTTAAAAGCTGCTACGATTCCAATTCCAGCATTATTTCTGGTCAGCATTCCATGTCTTAAAAATCATTTGCAATATAAAAAAAATTCTCCTAACTTCTCCCCTTCAGAATTAGGTTTTGTTTATTATCCAGTACCATCCTGACCTGAACAAAATGGATTGAGGTATTCTTTCATTATTTTTGTATTTGCCCAGCTATCAACTCCAACAGGAGTCAAGCGGCCAGAGACCGAGATGGATGGGAAACCGTCTGGCCCTCCACAGTGTGAGGCCCAAGGGATTTTAACTCCCGAGGTTCATCTGCATGGACCTACTCA
The DNA here is from genome assembly GCA_030390025.1 of Squalus acanthias. Taxonomy (NCBI): domain Eukaryota; kingdom Metazoa; phylum Chordata; class Chondrichthyes; order Squaliformes; family Squalidae; genus Squalus; species Squalus acanthias. The sequence goes on from CM059431.1 coordinate 96,317,990, forward strand.
ATCTCCCACTAAAACCCGGCAAGAAATGCTAACTGGCCGGCGGGTGGGTGCGGGTATTCCGCCAGCATTAGGGCAAAGGAACGATCACTGGAGCTCAGGTAAGTGGTTGGGAAAAGGGAAGACTGAGGGAAGGCAGCCCAAAGTTTCCTTGTGGGCCCCAGAGGAGCTTTCTGACAGGTTTGTAACTGGGCAGGACTGCTACGATTCTTAGTTAAAATTACGTCAGAATCATAATTGGCTCAGGAGACCCTGATTTTTATAAATTCATGAAGCCACTACCTGTCTGCAGCAGGCGCCATGGCCACTTCCAAAAAGTCTTACTGCAATTACATAGGGCCCTGGTGAGACCACACCTGGAGTATTGTGTACAGTTTCGGTCTCCTTACCTAAGGAAAGATATACTTGCCATAGAGGGAGTGCAACGAAGGTTCACCAGACTGGATTGTCCTATGAGGAGAGATTGAGTCTAGGTGTATATTCTCTGGAGTTTAGAAGAATGAGAGGTGATCTTATTGAAACATACAAAATTCTTACAGGGCTTGACAGGGTAGATGCAGGGAAGATGTTTCCCCTGGCTGGGGAGTCCAAAACCAGGGGGTCACAGTCTCAGAATAAGGGGTCGTCCATTTAGGACTGAGATGAGGAGACATTTCTTCAGAGGGTGGTGAATCTTTGGAATTCTCTACCCCACAGGGCTGTGGAGGCTCAGTTGTTCAGTCTGCTTCCTCCCACAACATTACTTTCAAAGTTACATTTGATTTGAAAGACAGTCAATTCCTCATTAAAGAGTAAGGAATAAAACCCTCGCTAATAGCCGAGATAGGTTTTCCACAGAATTTGATTTAGTTAGCGTGTGATCGCAGGGAATTGCCATCTCATATCTATCAATCTTATGCGACGTGCTCTTAACTAATGTGTATATTAAGCACGCCATAGTGAAAGCAGCACAAATAATAAAATATTAATGTTTGATTCTGTAACAAAACTGAAAAAAGCAACAGCAAAGGAAAGTTGACAGTTGAGACACTGCAGCATCAAATGTCATCGATGTCTCAGGGTTAAAATTAACCACTGTGATTTAAACCCTTACAGTCAAGTTATCACTCAGTACTATCTTGGCCAGGATACTGGGAGAACTCCCTGTTGTTCTTCAAATAGTGTCCTGGGATCTTTCACATCCACCCAACATGTAGATGGAGACTCAGTTTAACGTTTCATCTGAAAGACAGCACCTCTAACAATACAGCAATACAGAGTGCTGCACTGAAGTATCAGCTTAGATTATGTGCTCAATTCCTGGACTAGGACTTCAACCCACACCCTGCAAATTCAGATACAAGAGTAAATCAGAGAATCATAGAATGACACAGAACAGAAGGCGGCCATTTGGCCCATCGCACCTGTGCTGGCTCTTTGAAAGAGCTAGGAACTGGGCCAAGCTGACTCTTAGCCTGTGCTTGGTGGTGCCCACATCAACCATTATCAGCCACAAGAGGTAGCATTGTTTCTTTGTAAGATTTCCAATATGATCTGCATTGTTTTCACATGTATTTTGTTGAAAGAGAATTTGTTCTAACTTTTAAATGTCAGTAAACAGATTGAGACAAAACGGCTGTGACAAGAAATACAAATTAAATTCCCAATGGAGTCAGTATTGAGAGCTTTTAGTGCCAAAGCACATCATATTTGTGCCAATACTGCATAAAAGGACAAATAGAAAGAAAGACTTGCATTTATAGAACGCCTTTCACGACCTCAGGACATTCCAAAGCGCTTCACAGCCCATGAAGTACCTTTGAAGTGTAGTCACTCTTTAATGTAGGAAATGCAGCAGCCAATTTGTGTACAACAAGGTCCCAGAAACAGCAATTTGATAATGACCAGATAATCTGTTTTGCGATGTTGATTGAGGGATAAATATTGGCCAGGGTTAATTCCCCTGTTCCTCTTTGACATAGCGCCATGGAATCTTTTACATCCACCTAAGAGAGCAGACAGGGCCTCGGTTTAACATCTCATCTGAAAGACGGCAACTCAAACACTGCAGCACTCTCTCAGTACTGCACTGGAATGACAGCCTAGATTTTTGTGTTCAAGTCTCTGGAGTGGGACTTGAACCCACAACCTTCTGACTCAGAGGGAAGAGTGCTACCCACTGAGCCTCAGCTGACACAAATAACTGTACAAGCAGTGCTTCATGAATAATGTTCACAGTCTGTGCTTCATGTATACTATAAAGCGCTGCCAAATTATTTTACCAAAACTTCACAAAATGGATGCCAAATCTATAGCCTGTGCCAATAACACTGGACAAATACTACAGTACTTAGGGTTTGGCACTGGTCTTTCATTTCTCTAACCTAGGTTCAAGTTCAGATCTGTTTCTACTAAGTGTGGGTCTACAACACAATACTGTCACTAATTCAGCTGTGTAAATTGACAAACATGGTTGGTGTGGGAAAATGGAAAAAAATATACTGGTGCAGTAAGGGTGCCGAGTTGTAATTGTGCCTGATGGAGCAGAGTAAAAGCTTGACTCTGCCTCTACCTGTGCTGTACCTTACTTGGGAGTGCTTGATGATGATACTGGGTGCATGAAATGGGAAGAGTTCCATTACCCACCAACATCCCTCACCTTGAGCACAATGTTAATTTTTTAAATAAAAGAATAAATTACCGATTTCTTTTTGTGTGGCTTCTATACTATGTCAATACTCTACTGTAATGAAGTTACACAGAGGTAATGCCCTCTGCACTGACTAGCTTCCAACCATGCTTCAGGACTTGAATACACTAAATAATTAGGGTGGACAATCGTCATGTAAACAGAATGCTATCTACTGGAGTTTGTAAGTTTTATGCCTCTCTCAGGCCATTAAAAACACCTAGTGATTCTGATTGGTTTGCAGTGCCCTACCATCCCCATATACACCAAACCCAATGGAACGGTCCCTGGCATAAGGTTAGTGCTGGAAAGTGTAATTCCAAAGAGCTGCTGGTGGTGGGAAAGAGAAGGAAGGCCGGGCTGAGGAGGAACAACAATTCCATGCCGGGCCTGGAGGAGCGCTCCTGCTCCTCCTGGCCCATGAGGGACCCTCACAGAAATCTTGGCCTCTTCTGGCCACTCTGCTGCTTCCTGCCAGGTTTCGCAACTTGCACGCATCCCGATTTCTGCAGCCATCGGGCTGCCACTTTTTGAATCTAAAGTAGGCTCACTGTCTGCCGAGGGCCGTCTGCCCTCCTGATCGATTTTTCTGGTATGTAAAAATGGGATTGGGCGAGAATGCATAGGGAATGCGGTGCAAATCCCCTGATGGCCATTTTAACTCTGGCTGGCGGGCTGGGTTAAAATCAGGGTTGAGTTGGTAAATGCACCAGTAAATCTGTATTAGCACATTTGATGATGTGGTGATGTTGGTTGAGGGAGGAAGGTTGGCCAGGATAAACAGAGGAGAAAGGACAGGAATAAGCAATGGGTTCATCAAACCTGTCCCATCCTGAAACGATGCAAACTACATGCAATCACCTCTCTCCAACCCCATCACACAATTTCCTGGGAGCGGCAAAAAGTCAGAGAAAGAACTCTAGACTAATTTAAGAAAAAACTTTGGGGAATTCCTCTCCGACCCCCAAATGGCGATCAAACAAGCTCTAGGAAACTAGGGAGACAGACATCAATATCCCAGTTAACACTGGGAGAATTCCCTGCTCTCCTTCAAATAGTGCCATGAGGTATTTACCATCTGCATAAACAAGATTTGCTTTAGACTCTGCATCAGATGGACAGGTTCAACTGTACAAAACACTAGTTAGGCCTCAGCTAGAGTACTGTGTGCAGTTCTGGTCACCACATTACAGGAAAGATGTGATTGCACTAGAGAGGGTACAGAGGAGATTTACAAGGATGTTGCTGGGTGTAGAGAATCTTAGCTATGAGGAAAGACTGGATAGGCTGGGTCTGTTTTCCTTGGAACAGAGGAGGCTGAGGGGTAACCTTATTGAGCTGTATAAAATTATGAGGGGCATAGATAAAGTGGATAGAAAGGACCTATTTCCCTTAGCAGAGGGGTCAAAAACCAGGGGGCACAGATTTAAAGTAATTGGTGGAAGGTTTAGAGGGGATTTGAGGGGAAATTTCTTCACCCAGAGGGTTGTGGGGGTCTAGAACTCACTGCCTGAAAGGGTGGTAGAGGCAGGAACCCTACCCAAATTTAAAAAGTACTTGGATGTGCACTTGGGATGCTGTAACCTGCAGGGCTATGGACCAAGAGCTGGGAAGTGGAATTAGGCTGGATAGCTCTTTGTTGGCCGGCACGGACACGATGGGCCGAAATGGCCTCCTTCCGTGCTGTAACTTTTCTCTGATTCTATGATTCTATGACAGCATCTCTGACAATTCAGCTTTCCCTCAGTATTGCACTGGAGGATCAGCCTAGATTCTGTTCTGAGGTCTTGAAGTGAGGCTTCAATCCCCAACCTTCTAAGCCAGAGATGAGACAGCTACCAAATGAGCCAAGCCCAGCTTCGTCTGATGGGAATGCAGGTTGGAGAACTGGGGCTACAGTGTTGTAAGCCCTATCTCTGACCTGTACTTTCATCGAAAGAAGCTCTCTACTGGGACCGTGGGATCGATGAATTTAACCAAGCGTGTATCCTGGAAATGTGCCATTTCTAACGATCCCTGTGTTCGCTGATCTACATTGGCTCCCGGTTAAGCCACGCCTCGATTTCAAAATTCTGATCCTTGTTTTCAAATCCCTCTATGACCTTGCCCCTCCCTATCTCTAATCTCCTCCAGCCCCACACCGCCCCTCACAAGATATCTGCGCTCCTCTAATTCTGCCCCTTGAGCATCCCTGATTATAATCGCTAAACCATTGGTGGCCGTGCCTTCTGTTGCCTAGGCCCTAAGCTCTGGAATTCCCTCCCTAAACCTCTCCGCCTCACTACCTCTCTTTCCTCCTTTAAGACGCTCCTTAAAACTTATCTCTTTGCCCAAGCTTTTGATCATCTGCCCTAATTTCTCCTTATTTGGCTCGGTATCAAATTTTTGTCTCTTTTTGTCTGTGTTTTTGATTCCAAAGTCTAAATCGTTAATGGCCCAGAAATTGATCTCGCTCTGTTCCCGCGGGGGTAAGCCTTCCCCGCGATGTCTCACCTCGCTTATGCTTTTTCAGATCCAGCTCGCACGAACTTGATGTTCCAGAAATCAGCTGTGCTGGGCTTGCGTATCCCAGCGGCGTAGTGAATTCGTGCGAGCTGTGGAATCACGTGACTCAGTTAGAGCCAATGGCAGCACACCATCTTCCATTCATAAGTCTCACAGCATGGCTGTGAAATCTATGAATCTTACACCCCCCCAAAATAACAGCTAAACCTCAATTAAATTAAAAAAAAACCATCACATTAATAAAATAAGTATAGTTAATTAAATTAACCATTTTAAATAAAAAATTAAATTTTTGAAAAAATTTAAAATCTTTTAAAAAGTTATAAAAATAAACTTCCCTGTCTTTAAAGTCTCTAAAAAAGATATACCTGTAAAAAAAAATTCAAAAAAATACTTAATTCACTACTTACCTTCTTAAAAGCGGGTCTTACTCCTCCTTTTTACATTTCCAAAATCTTCCCTACTTACCTGCGCGTCCAAAGCATGAAGTGCACAGCGTGCGCGCAGCCTGTAGCGCGCACGCGATGCACCCAGGCCCCGCCCCCTTTTCAGAAGAGCAATTGCCGGTTTTCAGCGCATGCGCAGGGCATGCAGAAAACCGGCAATTGGAGTGAGAATACGCGAGAGTACGCAGTGCGTACTCTCGCGTCCCGGGATGAATTTTCGGCCCAATATAAATTCTGAACAACAGTCCCAACACTGATCCTTATGGGACCCCACTTCCCACCTTCTGCCACCCTGAATAGATACCCTTTACCCCTACTCTCTGCTTTCTGTCTTGCAGCCAGCTAACTATCCATTCTGCTACTTGTCCCCCGACTCCGCATGCTCTGACCTTATTTATTAGTCTACTACGTGGCACCTTATTGAAGGCCTTTTGGAAATTTAGATAGTTACTTACATCTGCTGCATTACCCTTGTCTACTCTCCCTGTTACCTCTTCAAAGAATTCAATGAGGTTGGTCAAGCAAGACTTGCCCTTTTGAAATCCATGCTGACTATACATTATTATTGGTTTCTAGATGTTTTTCTATTTTCTCCGTTTAGTAGGGATTCCATTGTTTTTCCTACCACCGACATTAAGCTGACTGGTCTATAGTTCCCTGGACATGTTCTAATTCCCCTTCTTAAATCTGCTGTCAGAATTCCAATTTCAAGTTCCTTTCAAAAAAAAAGTTTACACTGCCAATGTTTGTCGTACAACGTATACAGGGACTAATAATCCAATAGCAGGCATACTGTATTATCAGGGGCCTGCAAATTGCCCAAGATGAGCAGTGCATAATAATGCAGGTGCCATTATAAAACCAAGCTGCGTGCAGGGCTTATTGATCTCCCAAAAAATATTCAAATTGGGTCGCTGCCACACAGCACCTATTTGAAATGGGTATTGATAGGAAAGCCAACATTAAAGCAAAACTCTGGCACCACTGGCCCCATGCCCGCTGACCCATTGCCACCTTTGGCCTGTGTCTGGTACATATCGCCCTACATGATAGAGAATCACTCCGTGCAGAATGGGCAGCAAGCAGCCCTTCACTGGTGGCTCCTCACCTTTAGTTTCAGCCTGGGTCCTCCTAGTGTATCATGAGTGACGCACCCCAAATGCCAGAAGATTATGGAAATGAGCTACCTTTGTGTTATCGGACAAGGCCAGGCACACTTGTGCACTGGCTGCAGCAAGCAATTGTGCAGCACACTGCTGCATACGTGCCACATTATCAGCTGCATGGTGTTTACAACAATATTCTCCCAAACCTGGAGACAGACACTGGATGGAGTGTTTAGGCACTTTTATAACAGAGATTGCAGCTGCACCTACTTCCACATCTGTAACATCGCCCCTGTCTCGCACAACTGCTGCTGAAACCCTCATCCATCCCTTTATCACCTCCAGACTCAAATATTCCAATGCTTTCCTGTGTAGCCTCCCATGCTTCTCCCTCCATAACCTTCAGCTCATCAAAAACTCTGCAGCCCATCCAAAGCTCTGCTGCTCGTATCCGGACTTGCACCAAGTCTGGTTCACCTATCATCCCTGTTCTCACTGATCTATACTGGCTCCCAGTCCCCCAATGCCTCTAGTTTAAAATTCTTCTCCTAGTGTTCAAATCCCTTCATGGCCTCGCACTTCCCGATCTCTAACCTCATGTAATCTCAGTCTTACAACCCTCCAAAAATGCTGCGCTCCTCCAACACTGGCCTCTGTGCATTCACCACGCCCTTCGTTCTACCATTGGCAGCCGTGCCTTCAACCCTCTAGGCCCGAAGCTCTGAAATTCCATTCCTAAACCTCGCTGCCTCTCCACTTCTCGCTCCTTTAAGACACTCCTTAAAACCTACCTCTTTAACCAATCTTTTCTACAGTGAAGGCGTTAAGCCTGCTTTTACAAGGTGCAAGGGTTTTGTGGCTATTCGCTGGGCAATAGTTGGGCAAATAGCTCAACTCTGTGCGCCAGCAAAAGTGAATTTACAGCGGATGGATACGATCCGTCAAGGCGAACCATGACAGATCGCAACCTCCGGGTTTTCACACATGTGGAAACGTGGAAGTTGCGGGGCACTTACGATGACATAGGCCCCGTAAAATCCGGGCTGTTAACTTTGTTTCTCTCTCCACAGATGCTGCTTGACTTGCTAAGTATTTCCAGCATTTTGTGTTTTTATTTTGGTGTTAGATTAAGGTGGCCTTTTCCAGCATAGTAAACGTAGAGGGCCATCCCTCAGTGTTTGCCTGAGATATACGTCTGCTGTATTCTGGAAATGGAGCTGGAACTTGGAGACTGAGCTGGGAATGAAGCTCGGCGCTGGAAGGATCGGAGCTTGGTGCAGGGACCTGGGCATGCAGCGGGATCCTGGGGCTGGGTACCAGGAGCCAGCTGCAGTTCAAACAAGAAATCATCGCTTTAGAGATTAGGTGGTGCAAAGTTACTGTCAAATTTCAGGCAAGAAGTGATGGAAATGGCACACACTATTTCCAGTAAAGCTGTTGAGGTTCCATCATAGTCAAAAAAGTGTAAAAGAAAGCCTCAATTGGAGCCCAGCACATCATGCCAAATGTAAAAAGGAAGTGGGGGATAATGGTGCACAGTGATCGACTCTCAAAACATGTAGAAGGCAACGATAAGAGTGTCGTTGAGAGCAAGTTATTCCTAGTTGTTGCAGGAAAAGAACTTCCATCCAAACTCGCTTATGAAAATCTAACTCACTTAGGATGTCAGCTTATTTTATGATAAAGGTTCTATTTTTTTTTTTGAAACCCTCAACTTTCTTGAGCGTACTGGTCAGGAGCTCGTTCCAATTTTTGTGTTAAAGTCCAGACCAATGGAAGCTAACAAACCCGTGGCTCTGTTAAAAATGCAGTCAAAAGGCTGGTGCCAACTTCATACCAACAGCCTCTCTGTATTACAGCGTTCATTTGCTATGTTATATTCAATTGAAAATCCTTGTCTTCAACTCCTTCCACAGTCTCAGCCTACCCGATCTGCTAAACCCCCTCCAGCTTTATATCCTCTCCCATAACCTTTGGTTTTCCGACTCTGGCTTTTTATCCCTTCGCCATACCATTGGTGGCATAGGCTTCAACTCCCCCAGCCTGCTCTCTAATTTCACTCCTTAATCCTTCACCAATCCACCTCTTTCCACCTTAAAAAAACTTCTCAAGCCCTATCTTTTCAGCCAAGCAATCAGTCAACTCCTCTAATTTTCCCACCATAACTATCTCCACTCCCTTATTTTAATTTATACCCCCCACCTTCTGTAAAGAGGATGTTTTGCCACTAAATCCACTATTAAAATGCAAGCTGTTGAATTCAATAAAACTGGTAATCTGTGGGCTAGCACCAGGAAAATGGCTATGAAACCTGCCGGATTGTAGTAAAAACCCAATATGCTCTTCAGTGTGAGGAGTCAATTACCCGGGTCTATAGGTGACTCCAGTACCATATTATATGGTCAGCTCGTAAAGCCTTCAACTACAAATAGGCAACAAATGTGGCATTGCCAATGTCACCCACATCCTGAGAACAAATCAAAGAAAAACACAGCATTCTAGTTGCACTAAGCACTACTATTGGCTTCAGGTGTCCTGGACTAAGGCCCCTGATTAGTATTGAGTTCGTTACTCGGGCAGCAGTAGAATTTTTCAATTGGCTTCAGTAGCCCTGTGTTAGGGAGGGGGAAAAATCAGCTGGGATCCACTCCTCATTGCTCTTTATGGAAGTGCAGGTGTATAGATGTCAAATGAGGATCTGGTTTAGCGGTGATATCATCCATTGCTTCCCACCCCCACCGTCACGCTCACACATGAAGGTTGGCCATTTTGGCATGGTACCAGATGGCAATGGCACCTGTGAAACCATAACCAGAACGAAACAGCACCTTCAGAAAAAAAGACGAGAGACCATGAGCCATCAAGGCTTCTGACATGCACCATCAAGGCTTGCAAGCCAATTGGTTGAGGTACTGAGTGTAGAATGGAGCTATACAGACCAGGAAGCACCATGATCTGTGCTGAGGTAGCTGAGCTCAGCCAGAACAGTAAGAGTGCTAGAAGTGATCTTAGGGAGACCTGTGCTAGGGAGAGGAGAAGAAAAGTCAGTCAGGGCTCCCACAATGATGTGCACATGTGCAAATACTGGGTCAGGCCAAGATTCGCCACGACTGTAATAACCTCATGCAGTTGAACAGCCCACCAGTACTCACTGGGACATGATCGCAATTGGCGCTGTTACGGTACTTAGCTCGACTCAAAATCTTCCTTGTGTTATCTGGTTGAAAGGAAACAGTTTAAATTAACACAGGCAGGAATTTGGTCCAAGTATATTAAGGGTTTGTATAAATGGTGCCAATTGGAAGTTACAGCCTTCTGTCTGCATTCACACAGGAACGATGGCCGCTCAGGACAGCTTAGCTGTGCAACTGTATCCCAGCAAGAAGCAGAACCTTCAGAATGTGGTGGGGGGTGGCGGCTGAAGACAAGGGACAAGCAGAGTGTTACCAGCAGCCACAGAATATATAGCTTGAGTTACCAGCTGCAGGAGAGGAAATGTAATGGTAGAAAATGAGAGGGATCAAAAGAAAGAATGGTAGGTAATTAATGGAAATTCGTTTTTCATTCTTCTATCCCTTCCACACCTGAACCTGTGGACTCGCTGCCAGCTTAAAACTCCATGGCTGCAGACACCCTCCAATACCTTGTCCAAGTGATCACCCTTCAGGGGTGTGCCCAGTGATCAGGAGAGGGAACCCTGACCATTTTTTCTCCTGTGCAACCCTATGACCAATTGCAGCATCCCCACCAGTGCCTGGCTGAGACTCATCAAAAGAAGCATGTTTGAATCAACAAAAAAAGCTGTGAGGTGATAAACTACAAAAAGCAAGCTCTTAATATTAGCCGTCAAAAAAAAATTGCAGGGCTGAAATTTAAAACCTCCATTTCACAGTGTTGGTATGAAGTTACCTGCCCAATTCACCCAATGGCAATGATGCTACATTATAAACTCCCCTGCTCTTCTTCAAATAGTGCCATGGGATCATTTGCATTCAACTAAGGCGACAGAGAGGGCCTCAGTTTAACCTCTCTTTTGTAAGACGGCACCTGACTGTGCAGCACTCCCTCAGTATTGCACTGAAGTGTTAGCTTATATTAGGTGTTCATAGCTCTGTTGTGGGGCTTGAACCCACAACCTTCTGAGCAAGAGAGTGAGCCAAAGCTAACACTTAATAACTGCTAGATTTATAAAGCGCTGCTCTTGCAGAAGGGGGAGAGATGGACAACAAACAGGAAGTGAAGGAAATCAGGTAGGAAAGCCAAAGGCATGATCAAAAGAATAAGGTACCCGAGAGAAGTAGCAAGGTAAAGGAGTTTTGGAAGAGGATTCCAGTGGTTGAACGATCAGGTACCAATGGCAAAGCACAGGAGATGAGAAGCAAACAGCATCAGAGGAGTGGTGGGTGTGGGCTGGGATACACAGAAGGAGAAGGTTTCCCATTAATGGCAGAGTGATGCCATGGAGGGATCAGAAAATAAGCAGAAGAATCTCGAGTTTGATTCACTGGAGCACAGGAAGTCAGTGGATGGGAGTGATGGGCGTGTGCCACTTTGTGCACAAAAGTAAAGGAAAGGGTTGATGACGGTATTGCAGTTGATGTGTATATAGACTATTAAAAGGCATTTGATAAAGTGCCACGAAATAGACTGGAGCCCATGGGATTAAAGGGGCAGTCGCAGCGGGGAAATGCAATTGGCTAAGGGACAGAAAGCAGAGAGTAGTGTTGAACAATTGTTTTTCAGACTGGAGGGAAGTATACAGTGGTGTCCCCTAGGGGTCAGAATTAGGACCACTGCTCTTTTTGATATATATTACTGACGTGGACTTGGGTACACAGGGCATAATTTCAAAGCTTGCAGATGACATGAAACTCAGATGTAGCAAACAGTGAGGGCAATAGTAATGGAAGGAACAATGAGGTGGGTGCAGGAACCTGGGGGTTTAAGTACAAAATCCTTGAAGATGGCAGGACAAGTTGATAAGGCTGTTAAGAAAGTATACAGGATCCTTGGCTTTATAAATAGAGACATAAAGTACAAAAGCATGGAAATTATTCTAAACCTTTATAAATCACTGGTAATGCCTCAGCGGGAGTATTGTGTCCCATTTTGGGAACCACACTTCAGGAAGGATGTCAAGGCCTTGGAGAGGATGCAGAGGAGATTTACTAGAATGGTACGAGGGATGAGGGACTTCAGTTATGTGGAGAGACTATAGAAGCTGGGACTGTTCTCCTTAGAGCAGAGAAGGTCAAGGGGAGATTTATTAGGGGTGTTCAAATGATGAGAGTTAATGATAGTTTCTCCTTATTTACTCTGTCAGTAACCAATGGACACAGATTTAAGGTAATTGGCAAAAGAGCCAGGAGGTGGGATGAGGAGAATTTTTTTCACTCTGCAAGTTGTGGAGAGTACAGAGAGTAGGAATAAATGGGACTTTTTCGGGTTGGCAGGCTGTAACTAGTGGGGTACCGCAAGGATCAGTGCTTGGGCCTCAGCTATTTACAATCTATATTAATGACTTAGATGAAGGGACTGAGTATAATGTATCCAAGTTTGCTGATGATACAAAGTTAGGTGGGTAAGTAAGCTATGAGGTGGATGAAAAGTGGCTGCAGAGAGATATAGACAGGTTGACTGAATAGGCAAGAACATGGCAAATGGAATACAATGTGGGGAAGTGTGAAGTTATCCACTTGGTAGGAAAAACAAAAAAACAGAATATTTTTTGAATGGTGAGAGACTGGGAAATGTTTGCATTCAGAGGGACCTGGGTGTCCTTGTACATGAATCACAAAAAGTTAACATGCAGGTACAGCAAGCAATTAGGAAGGAAAATGGTATGTTAGCTTTTGTTACAAAGGGATTAGAGTATAAAGTAAAGAAGTCTTACTACAATTATATAGGGCATTGGTGAGGCCACACCTGGAGTACTGTGGACAGTTCTGGCCTCCTTACCTAAGGAAAGACATACTTGCCTTAGAGAGTGCAACGAAGCTTCACTAGAGTGGTTTCTGGGATGAGGGGATTGCCCTATGAGGAGAGATTGAGTAGACTAGGCCTATATTCCTTAGAGTTTAGAAGAATGAGAGGTGATCTAATTAAAACATATAAAATTCTTAAGGGGCTTGACAGGGTTAATGCTGCTATTTCTTATATTCTTATGTTCTAATCTGGAATGCACTGCTTGAAAGAGTGGTGGAAGCAGATTCAATAGTTACTTTTAAAAGGGAATAGGATATATATTTGAATGGGAAAAAATTGCAGGGCTATGGGGAAAGAGCAGGGGAATGGAACTAATTGGATCGTTCTTTGAAAGAGCCGGCACAGGCATGCTGGGCCGAATGGCCTTCCTCTGTGCTGTATGATTCTATGAAAATACCTTTGCAGCTACCAAAGTGGAGAGACTTCCACCCCTCGAATTGGGCTAAAGTTCACCTACATTCCAAAAAGTAAAATGACTATCTTCTAACCCAGGCTTGTCCAATTTGTGGTCCCCAACCCCATGCAACCTGGCTCTCAAAACCTAGACAGCGCAGTCCTATTTTTGGTTGTATTTGTTACTCGCTGGTTTGCCTAGTTTGAATTGTGCAGTTCTGGAAGTTTGGAAAGGGTTGTTCTTAGCATTGTTGCCTTATTGGTAGATAAATTTGCAATTGGAACACCAAACTCTGTTAGCATCAGCAGCTTATAGGAACAGGAGTAGGCCATTGAGCCCCTAGAGCCTGTTCCACCATTCAATGAGATCATGGCTGATCTGTGACCTAACTCCATTTACCTGCCTTTGGCCCATATCCCTTAATACCTTTGGTTAACAAAAATCTATCAATCTCAGATTTAAAATTAACAATTGATCTAGCATCAATTGCAGTTTGCGGAAGAGAGTTCCAAACTTCTACCACCCTGTGTGTAGAAGTGTTTCCTAATTTCACTCCTAAAATGTCTGGCTCTAATTTTTAGACTATGCCCCCTAGTCCTAGAATCCCCAACCAGCAGAAATAGTTTTCTCTATCTACCCTATCTGTTCCACTTAATATCTTGAAAACTTCAGTCAGATCACCCCTTAACCTAAATTCTAGGGAATACAACCCTAATTTGTGCCATCTCTCCTCGTAACTTAACCCTTGAAGTACAGGTATCATTCTGGTAAACCTACACTGCACTCCCTCCAAGGCCAATATATCCTTCGTAAGGTGTGGTGCCCAGAACTGCTCACAGTACTCCAGGTGTGGTCTAACCATGGTTTTGTATTGCTGCAGCATAACTTCTACCCCCTTGTATTCTAGTCCTCTAGATATAAAGGCCTGCATTCCATTAGCTTTTTTGATTATTTTCTGTACCTGTTCATGACATTTTAGTGATCTATGTACCTGAACCCCCAAGTCTCTTTGGACATCCACTGTTTTTAGCTTATCATTTAGAAAGTACCCTGTTCTATCCTTTTTAGGTCCAAAGTGGATGACCTCACATTTGCTTACATTGAAACATAGACATAGAAACATAGAAGATAGGAGCAGGAGTAGGCCATTCGGCCCCTCGAGCCTGCTCCGCCATTTAATGAGATCATGGCTGATCATCCAAATTCAGTACCCTATCCCTGCTTTCTCCCCATATCCCTTGATCCCTTTAGCCTTAAGAAATATATCTAACTCCTTCTTGAATATATTTAATGAATTGGCCTCAACTGCCTTCTGTGGTAGAGAATTCCACAGGTTCACCACTCTCTGGGTGAAGAAATTCCTCCTCATCTCAGTCCTAAATGGCTTACCCCTTATCCTTAGACTGTGATCCCTGGTTCTGGACTCCCCCGCCATCAGGAACATCCTTCCTGCATCTAGTCTGTCTAGTCCTGTTAGAATTTTATAAGTTTCAATGAGATCCCCTCTCATTCTTCTAAACTCTAGCGAATACAAGCCCAATCGTCCCAATCTCTCTTCATACATCATTCCTGCCATCCCAGGATGATTGAAATCCATTTGCCACTGTTTTGCCCATTCACTTAATCTATCAATATCCCTATGGTATGAGAATTAACGGGAACAGGAATCTAAACTTTATGGCCCAGATATTCAGGTCCCCATGGGTGTACTCACCCGTAGGGCCACCAGAAGTGCCAGTTTCGCGCATGCACTGCGCATGCATGGGAAACCGGAACTTCCGGTCTCTTGAAGGAAGGGGTTTGCGGGTCAACCGCGTGCGCAGGAGAGGCAGCGCGTAGACCTGGAACTTCCGCTTTTTTTTTTAAAACAGGTTTCTCCGTGCAGGTAAGTCCCTAGCAGCTGCGCGTGGAAAAAGCAGGTGCAAGGCCTGCTTTTAACAAGGTAAGAGGTGAATTAAGTAAAATTGAAACATTTTTTCCACAGGTTTATCATTTTTAAATACTTTAAAGAAAGGTAAGCTTATTTTTAGCCCCGTTAAAAACTTTAATACATTTTTTCAAAAATTAAAATTTTTGTGTAAAATAGTTAATTTAAAAACGTGATTTTTAAAAAAAAAATTATTTGAAGTTTTACTTAGGTTTTGGGGCTGATCTCTATTCATAGATTTGACAGGTCTTCCTGTCAAATCTATGAATGGAGATTCCCTGCTCCGATTGGCTCCCCATGGACCACGTGATCCCAGCTGCGAACTAGTTGCGCCGCTGGGATACGCGAGCACTGCGCGCCGGCAGCTGGAGGAGGCCCAGGATCAGAATCCCACGCGGGCCCACAGCACAACGGCAGGCGCGCTATGTAAGTGCACCCGCTATGCTTGCACCCGCGGGAAGCCTCCGTCCCGAATTTCTGGGCCATAGGTGGCCCACGTGGATTTATGACACACACCTATACGGCCCATGAAGAGGAAAGCTGTGAAACCCCTCTCCTGACTCATCGCACCAGCAATTTCCCCCTAACACAGCATCTTTAATACAAGAGCAGTCCTGACGAAAGGTCTTCGACCTGAAACGTTAACTCTGTTTCTCTCTCCACGGATGCTGCCTGGCCTGCTGAGTTTTTCCAGCGTTTTCTGTTATTATCTTTAATACAAGGCCTGTTTATCCACAACAAAATCACAACTCATTGCTGAATCACACTGCTGAAAGAATGTAACTGGATTAAGTTATATCTATTCAGATCAAGGGTTTAAGAGAGTATAAATGCTTGATCTAAACCTTTTCAACACTAGTCCACCATTGTATATTGTTTCTTTTTATATTGTTTTGCCTGATTATTTTTAATGCAATAACTTTAGATCTGTTTATGGAGAGCTGTAATCCAGACACATACAGCTGAGGCACTCGCATTGCTTAGATTTAAATAGTATGCCCATGTATGTGTGCACGTCAGAGGTTGCATGCATAGGTATATTAGCGCATCACAAGCACTTCATTTTTTATTTCCAGAGCAGTAATCAGAGTCAGTGGGTGGTATAGGATGAGACAGATACTGGGTAGTAAGGGGAAAGCAATAGAGGGGCTAAGGAATGCATCAGACAGTCGCCGAGCATTCACAAATTCTCTGCCGATTTATAATGGCAATGCGACTGTATGTCCAAACATCATTGAGGTGGATCTCATTGATACCAAGGTCAATCTGCAACTCACAGAAATGGAGGTCAAATTTTAGTATAAACCTAATCTCTGCCAACATAAAAGAGCACATTTTGAACCCTTCAACTTTGTTGTGTAAATTATCTGCATTTGGATGTGTTAGATAGCATGATGCTGGTTGCTGAATGAAGAGATTGGCAAATGACCAATATGCAGAAATTATTACAAATGTTGAAGAAAAAAATCTGCATTCAGCCTGTCATTTTCAGTAAAGTTAGTGACAACAATAAATGAAATGAAACCCTGGTTCATCTTTCACATTACAAATTCAGACATTTCTTATTATGAGAAACACCTATTCCATAAAGTATTGCATTGTGAATTACAATACACTGCTATCTGCTCTAGACTTAAATCTGTTTGTTCGGAATGAGAGTAAGAATGAATCAGTCAAATACAGCTGGTGTAAGCCTATATCGTGATGCCAGTGCAAATGGGGTTAAAGTCTTGCACAGAACATTTACAAATAAAAAGATTCAAGTCAAAGCCTGGTGGGAAAACAATGAACAAGCTACAATAACTAAAAGTTTTGACTATTTCTTTTCAATTCCAAATTCAACAGCACAAAGTATGGTGTGGGTGAGTATCTGATCCATGAGCAACAACACATTTTTACAGAACAGCTTTAAAAAACTTCAGGATTGTGATAGCTGCGACAAAACTAATTACAAAGGGTCAGGGATTCTCTGTGCCTTAGAAATACGAATTCTAAACAAAAAATTAAACTTTTGCCCCATGGCGAATCTATCATGCTAGATCGCAGTTAATTAAAAAAGCTGAACAAAAATTTTCTTACGAGAAAAGGTATGCTTGGATTACGTGTACTCGCACACATCAAGACTGTCTGAATCCAGCGCAATGTAATCACTACAGCCACTCAAGCAGTCAAAAACAGCACCCTTCACTGAAAGAATTGTACAATATTCCGAGGCCTGCGAGGGGCCATTGTGTTGCAGCAAATTTACGCAGCCAGACTTTAACGTATATTTTCAAGAGGTCCAGCTGAAAGAGTCCGCCTCAGCCTTGGGCACCCTGTAGGACATTCAGCAGCATACTGACTGCAGTGATATGTTGTTTAAGGGGGAGTATTTGGCAGTGCAAACAGTAGGCTATATATAAAGCCAGTCAGTATAGAAACAGTAGACAACCTTTACTAAAGCATTGCTACATAATGGAGACTAAGGACGCTTACCTTCTGTTCCAATGATTACTTGAGCTTCAATGCTGCTGAGAAAATGAACACAAAGACCCTTTCCGGCAAACTCTCCCCCCTTAACATCAAGACACTAGGACAACATCAAAGCAATTTGGGGGGAAACACTTTGGGGCCTATTGTCTGGTCTGGACTGATCCTTTCCTCCCCCTCAGGGTGTGAGACATGGTACAGCCCTGCATTCATGCCAAGCAGCTTTCACACATGGCAAAGAACCTTGTCTCAAGCAATTGCTGACAAGCCACGAACAAGACAGCCTCTGCAGAATGCAAACTCATTCCTGACAGCTAGCCCAGCTCTTCAATTAGGCTGCAGGCTGCTCAACTGCCATTCAGCTTGCACTACATTGTGTGTGAGGGGGAGGGGCAAAGCTGCTCATCCAGTCAGTTTGGACCTCAGGACTGTCAAAAGGGACTATTTGAGGGGTAGCCGGAGGGAAAAAAATAATTAAAGGAAGGAATAATTTTAAAGCGCGCAACTATAGATTCCCACCTCCCAGTTTAAGAGACTAAATTGACTCAGATGAATTGTATGCAACAACTAGGAGGCTGGGGATAGGGCAGAGCCCTGCCTTTTCTAAAGTGAGAAGTCGCACAACACCAGGTTATAGTCGTAATTTTAAATAAAACTGTTGGACTATAACCTGGTGTTGTGCGACTTCTCATTTTTGTCCACCCCAGTCCAACACCGGCATCTCCGCATCATTTTCTAAAGTGAATTAACAGCACTTATCAAACAGCTTAAATCAAATGAATGATCAGGGTGGAAATCTGGGAACATTTTTGAGTTCCCAGCTTTTCATTCAGATACAATTGTTGCTTGATAATTGAAGTTGTTTGAATGAAAGGATTTCTTTAAAGGAGCATGAGGTCTCAACTGAAAATCATTTCAAAGGTATAGGCTGAACCAAAGTGTGAAAAGGAAAGGACATCAGTGGGGATTTTTAACTGCCAATTCCCCTTGTTATACAATGCTCACTTCCACAAATGTGTTTCGATTGCTTCTAAAAACACTAAATGGCATGGGGAGTGTCCCCAATGAGCCAGTGTGTAGATAATTATCAAGCTGAGTAGAATGGGAAATTAAGAAAGATTCAAGAATTTCAGCAACTCCAGACATCAAATTGGCAGAGGCCCTCCTCGAGTGGAAAAATAAACTGCTAATGTGGCTCCTGGTGGGGGATGGGATTCCAATTCCCTTCAGAGGAAACATTTGCACAGTCTAGTTATTCAAGGTGAATATTTAATGAGAATCTGAAAAAATATGAATTAGTTCTTTCGCAGTGCATCAAAAACAACCTGTAGCATTCTCTGAACCTTTGTGCTGTTTAGTTCATATTTTAAGTACTCTTAAATTAAACCACTACTGCACCTCCAGAAACAGAACAAAAATATAGTACACTGAGTATTAATTTAATGCATCCATCTTCCAATCCTCAAAGTCCTTTGTTTCAATAAATGATAAAGTGGGGAGCTGAGCACGACCAAGCTGCCTCACAGGTAAAATAAAAAAATCAGAGGCACAGGGATTAAAAAGGGTGAACTGTTTCTGTGACAGCCTCAACAAAGCTATCGAAATTACAGCACAAAATCCAACTCTTCCAAAGTTCTTTCGGCCCCCATCTCAGATGGCCTATTAATATGCACCTTGGCTGATAATGGCTAGGGAGAGAGAAAACCACTCTTTAGGGATAATTCTCCCAATGCCATTTTTTAGATGTAAGGCTCTAATGCAGTGTCAACACGAGAAGGAAAAATGGTTCTATTCAGTTTCCAACTTGTTCCAGTCCAAATCAAATCCAATATTCAGTTTCCAATCCTTTCCAGTCCAATTCAATACAATATTCAGTTTCCAATGCATTTCAGTCCTGTTCAATCCAATACTCAGTTTCCAATCTGCTCAATTCCAATTAAATACAATACTCAGTTTCCAATCCGTTCAATTCCAATTCAACCCAATACTCAGTTTCCAATTCGTTCCAGTCCAGCTGAATCCACTACTCAGTTTTCAATTTGATCCTGTCCAATTCATTGCAATATTCAGTCCCAATCTGTTCCATTCCAATTCAGCCCAGTACTCAGTTTCCAATTCATTCCAGTCCAATTCAATCCATTGCTCAGATTCCAAATTGTTCCAGTCCAATTCAATACAATATTAAGCTTCCAATCCATTCCATTCCAATTCAATACAATACTCAGTTTACCATCCGTTCCATTCCAATTCAATTCAATACTCAGTTTCTACTTTGTTCCATTCCAATTCAATCCAATACTCACTTTCCAATCTGTTCCATTCCAATTCAAGCCAAAACTCAGTTTCCAATTCGTTCCAGTTCAATTCAGTTCACTACTCAGTTTCCAACGGTTCCAGTCAAATTAAATCCAATACTCAGGTTCAAATCAATTCCATTCCAAATCCATACAATACTCAGTTTCTAATTTGTTCCAGTCCAATTCAATCGAATACTCAGTTTCCAATTCATTCCAGTCCAAGTCAATCCAATACTCAGTTTCCATTCCTTTCCAGTCCTATTCAATCCAATACTCAGTTCCCAATCCGTTCCATTCCAATTCAACCTAATACACAGTTTCCAATTCATTCCAGTCCAAGTCAATCCAATACTCAGTTTCCAATCCGTTCCATTCCAATTCAACCCAATACTCAGTTTCCAATTCGTTCCAGTACAATTCAACCCTATGTTCAGTTTCCAAACCTTTCCAGTACAATTCAACCCAATGTTCAGTTTCCAAACCTTTCCAGTACAATTCAACCCAATGTTCAGTTTCCAAACCTTTCCAGTCCAACTCAATCCAGTACTCAGTTTCCAATCTGTACCATTCCAATTTTGCCAAATACTCAGATTACAATTCATTCCAGTCCAATTAGATCCAATACTCAGTTTCCAATTCGTTACATTCCAATTTAATCCACTACTCTGATTCCAATTCATTCCAGTCAAATTCAATCCAATATTCAGTTTCCAATCCGTTGCAGTACAATTAAATCCAACACTCAGTTTCCAATGTGTTCCAGCCAAATTCAATCCAACACTCAGTTTCCAATCCATTCCATTCCAATTCAATCCAATACTCAGTTTCCAATTCGTTCCAGTCCAATTCAATCCAATACTCAGTTTCCCATGCATTCAAGTCCTGTTCAATCCAATACTCAGTTTCCAATCCGCTCCAATCCAATTCAATTCATTACTCAGTTTCCAATCCGCTCCAATCTAATTCAATCCAATACTCAGTTTCCAATCTGTTCCATTCCAATTTAATCCAATATTCAGAAACAATTCATTCCAGTCCAATTCAATCCAATACTCAGTTTCCAATCTGTTCCATTCCAATTTAATCCAATATTCAGAAACAATTCATTCCAGTCCAATTCAATCCAATACTCAGTTTCCAATACTTTCAAGTCCAATTTAATCCAATATTCAGTGTCCAATTCGTTCCAGTCCAACTCAATCCAATACACAGTTTCCAATCCATTCCATTCCAATTCAACCCAATACTTAGATCCCAATTCAAACCAGTCCAATTCAATCCAATACTCAGTTTCCAATCCTTTCCAGACCAATTCAATCCAACATTCAGTTTACAATGCCTGTTCAATCCAATTCTCAGTTTCAAGTCCGTTCCATTCCAATTCAACCCAATACTCAGTTTCCAATTCGTTCCAGTCCAATTCAATCCAATATTCAGTTTTCAAACCTTTCCAGTCAATTCAATCCAATACTCAATTTCCAATGCGTTCCAGTCCTGTTCGATCCAATATTCCGTTTCCAATCCACTCTATTCCAATTCAAAACAATACTCAGTTTCCAATCCGTTCCATTCCAATTCAACCCAATACTCAGTTTGCAATCTGTTCCATTCCAATGTAATCCAATATTCAGAACTAATTCATTCCAGTCCAATTCAATCCAATACTCAGTTTCCAATCCGTTCCATTCCAATTCAATACAATACAGTTTCCAATCCATTCCATTCCAATTCAACCCAATACTTATATCCCAATTCAATCCATTCCAATTCAACCCAATACTTATATCCCAATTCAATCCAGTCCAATTCAATCCAATACTCAGTTTCCAATCCTTTCCAGTCCAATTCAAGCCAACATTCAGTTTCCAATGCATTTCAGTCCTGTTCAATCCAATTCTCAGTTTCAAATCCGCTCCATTCCAAGTCAATCCAATACTCAGTTTCCAATTCATTGCAGTCCAACTCAGTCCAGTAGTCTGTTTCCAATCCGTTCCATTCCAATTTAATCCAATACTCAGATTCCAATTCATTCCAGACAAATTCAATCCAATACTTAGTTTCCAATCCGTTCCAGTACAATTAAATCCAACACTCAGTTTCCAATGCGTTGCAGTCCAGCTGAATCCAATACTCAGTTTTCTATTTGTTCCTGTCCAATTCATTCCAATACTCAGTTCCCAATCCGTTCCATTCCGATTCAACCCAGTACACAGTTTCCAAGTCGTTTCAGTCCAATTCAATCCAATGCTCACTTTCCAATCCGTTCCATTCTAATACAAACCAAAACTCAGTTTCCAATTCATTCCAGTTCAATTCAATTCACTACTCAGTTTCCAATCGGTTCCAGTCAAATTCAATCCAATACTCAGGTTCAAATCCATTCTATTCCAAATCCATACAATAATCAGTTTCTAATTTGCTATATTCCAATTCAATCCAATACTCAGGTTCCAATCATTTCCAGTCCAATTCAATACAATATTCAGTGTCCAATTTGTTCCAGTCCAAATCAACCCAATACTCAGTTTCCAATCCGTTCTATTCCAATCCAACGCAATACTCAATTTCCAATCCTTTCCAATCCAAATCAACACAATACACAGTTTCCAGTTCGTTCCATTCCAATTTAATCTATTACTCAGTTTCCAATTCGTTCCAGTCCTGTTCAATCCAATACTCAGTTTCCAATCCACTCCATTCCAATTCAAAACAATACTGAGTTACCAATCCATTGCATTCCAATCCAACCCAATACTCAGTTTCCAAGTCGTTCCATTCCAATTCATGCAATACTCACTTTCCAATTCGTTCCAGTTCAATTCAATTCACTACTCAGTTTCCAATTGGTTCCAGTCAAATTCAATCCAATACTCAGGTTCAAATCCATTCATTTCCAAATCCATACAATACTCAGTTTCTTATTTGCCCTATTCCAATTCAATCCAATACTCAGTTTGCAATCCGTTCCAATCCAATTCAATATAATATTCAGTTTCCAAACTTTTCCAGTCAATTCAATCCAATACTCAGTTTCCCATGCATTCATAGAAACATAGAAACATAGAATCTAGGAGCAGGAGTAGGCCATTCGGCCCATCGAGCCTGCTCCACCATTCAATACGATCATGGCTGATCATCCAAATCCAGTACCCTGTCCCTGCTTTAATCCCCACAGTACACATATCCCATCCTATCCCCATAACCCCACATATTTAATCCCCCCCTAACACTAAGGGTCAATTTATCATAGCCAAATCAACCTAACCCGCACATTCCAGTCCTGTTCAATCCAATACGCAGTTTCCAATCTGCTCCATTCCAATTCAATACAATACTCAGTTTCCAATCTGCTCCATTCCAATTCAATACAATACTCAGTTCCCAATTCATTCCAGTCCAAGTCAATCCAATACTTAGTTTCCAATTCGTTCCAGTCCAATTCATTCCAATACTCAGTTTCCAATACATTCCAGTCCAATTCAAACAAGTACTCAGTTTCCAATCTGTATCATTCCAATTTAATCCAATACTCAGATTCCAATTCATTCCAGTCCAATTTAATCCAATACTCAGTTTTCAATTCGTTCCAGTCCAACTCAGTCCAGTACACAGTTTCCAATCTGTTCCATTCCAATTTAATCGACTACTCTCGTTCCAATTCATTCCTGTCAAATTCAATCCAATACTCAGTTTCCAATCCGTTCCAGTACAATTAATTCCAACACTCAGTTTCCAATGCGTTCCAGTCCAGCTGTATCAATATTTAGTTTTCAATTCATTCCTGTCCAATTCAATCCAATACTCAGTTTCCAATCTGTTCATTCCAATTCAATCCAATACTCAGTTTCCAATCTGTTCCATTCCAATTCAATCCAATACTCAGTTTCCAATCTGTTCCATTCCAATTCAATCCAATACTCAGTTTCCAATTCGTTCCCGTCTAATTCAATCCAATACTCAGTTTTCCATGCAATCCAGTCCAATTCAATACAATACTCAGTTTCCAATCCGCTCCAGTCTAATTCAATCCAATACTCAGTTTCCCATGCATTCCAGTCCTGTTCAATCCATTACTCAGTTTCCAATCCGCTCCAGTCCAATTCAATCCAATACTCAGTTTCCAATTCGTTCCATTCCAATTCAATACAATACTCAGTTTCCAATCTGTTCCATTCCAATTTAATCCAATATTCAGAACCAATTCATTCCAGTCCAATCCAATCCAATACTCAGTTTCCAATCCGTTCCAGTCCAATTCAATCCAATATTCAGTGTCCAATTCGTTCCAGTCCAACTCAAACCAATACTCAGTTTCCAATCCGTTCTATTCCAATCCAACTCAATACTCAATTTCCAATCCATTCCAATCGAATTCAACACAATACACAGTTTCCAGTTCGATCCAGTCCAATTAAATCCAATACTCAGTTTCCAAATCGTTCCAGACCAATTCCATCCAATACTAACTTTTAAATCCGTTCCGTTCCAATTCAATCCAATACTCAGTTTCCAATACATTCCAGTCCAACTCAATATTGTACTCAGTTTTCAATCTGGTCCATTCCAATTTAATCCAATACTCTGATTCCAATTCATTCCAGTCCAATTCAATTCAATACTCAGTTTCCAATTAGTTCCAGTCCAACTCAGTCCAGTACTCAGTTTCCAATCCGTTCCATTCCAATTTAATCCAATACTCAGATTCCAATTCATTCCAGTCAAATTCAATACAATACTTAGTTTCCAATCCGTTCCAGTACAATTAAATCCAACACTCAGTTTCCAATGCGTTGCAGTCCAGCTGAATCCAATACTCAGTTTTCTATTCGGCCCTGTCCATTTCATTCCAATACTCAGTTCCCAATCCGTTCCATTCCAATTCAAACAAGTACTCAGTTTCCAAGTCGTTCCAGTCCAATTCAATCCAATACTCAGATTCCAATTCGTTACAGTCCATTTCAATCCAATACTGACTTTCCAATCCGTTCCATTCCAATTCAAACCAAAACTAAATTTCCAATTCGTTCCAGTTCAATTCAATTCACTACTCAATTTCCAATCGGTTCCAGTCAAATTCAATCTAATACTCAGGTTCAAGTCCATTCCATTCCAAATTCATACAATACTCAGTTTCTAATTTGTCCTATTTCAATTCAATCCAATACTCAGTTTGCAATTCGTTCCAGTCCAATTCAATCCAATATTCAGTTTCCAAACCTTTCCAGTCAATTTATTCCAATATTCAGTTTCCAATGCATTCCAGTCCTGTTCGATGCTATACTCAGTTTCCATTCCGCTCCATTCCAATTCAAAACAATACTCAGTTTCCAATCCGTTGTATTCCAATTCAAACCAATACTCAGTTTCCAATTCGTTCCAGTCCATGTCAATCCAATATGCAGTTTCCAATTAGTTCCAGTCCAACTAAATGCATTTCTCAGTTTCCAATCCGTTCCTTTCCCATTCAACCCAATACTCAGTTTCCAATTCGTTCCAGAATAATTCAATCCAAAACTCAGTTTCCAATCCGTTCCAGTCCAATTCAATCCAATATTCAGTGTCCAATTCGTTCCAGTCCAACTCAAACCAATACTCAGTTTCCAATCCGTTCTATTCCAATCCAACTCAATACTCAATTTCCAATCCATTCCAATCGAATTCAGCACAATACACAGTTTCCAGTTTGATCCAGTCCAATTAAATCCAATACTCAGTTTCCAAATCGTTCCAGACCAATTCCATCCAATACTAACTTTTAAATCCGTTCCATTCCAATTCAATCCAATACTCAGTTTCCAATACATTCCAGTCCAACTCAATATAGTACTCAGTTTTCAATCTGGTCCATTCCAATTTAATCCAATACTCTGATTCCAATTCATTCCAGTCCAATTCAATTTAATACTCAGTTTCCAATTAGTTCCAGTCCAACTCAGTCCAGTACTCAGTTTCCAATCCGTTCCATTCCAATTTAATCCAATACTCAGATTCCAATTCATTCCAGTCAAATTCAATACAATACTTAGTTTCCAATCCGTTCCAGTACAATTAAATCCAACACTCAGTTTCCAATGCGTTGCAGTCCAGCTGAATCCAATACTCAGTTTTCTATTCGGCCCTGTCCAATTCATTCCAATACTCAGTTCCCAATCCGTTCCATTCCAATTCAAACAAGTACTCAGTTTCCAAGTCGTTCCAGTCCAATTCAATCCAATACTCAGATTCCAATTCGTTACAGTCCATTTCAATCCAATACTGACTTTCCAATCCGTTCCATTCCAATTCAAACCAAAACTAAATTTCCAATTCGTTCCAGTTCAATTCAATTCACTACTCAATTTCCAATCAGTTCCAGTCAAATTCAATCTAATACTCAGGTTCAAGTCCATTCCATTCCAAATTCATACAATACTCAGTTTCTAATTTGTCCTATTTCAATTCAATCCAATACTCAGTTTGCAATTCGCTCCAGTCCAATTCAATCCAATATTCAGTTTCCAAACCTTTCCAGTCAATTTATTCCAATATTCAGTTTCCAATGCATTCCAGTCCTGTTCGATGCTATACTCAGTTTCCATTCCGCTCCATTCCAATTCAAAACAATACTCAGTTTCCAATCCGTTCTATTCCAATTCAAACCAATACTCAGTTTCCAATTCGTTCCAGTCCATGTCAATCCAATACGCAGTTTCCAATTAGTTCCAGTCCAACTAAATGCATTTCTCAGTTTCCAATCCGTTCCTTTCCAATTCAACCCAATACTCAGTTTCCAATTCGTCCCAGAATAATTCAATCCAAAACTCAGTTTCCAATACATTCCAGTCCAACTCAATCCAGTACTCAGTTTCCAATCTGTTCCATTCCAATTTAATCCAATACTCAGCTTCCAATTCATTCCATTCGAATTCAATCCAATACTCAGTTTCCAATTCATTCAAGTCCAACTCAGTCCAGTACTCAGATTTCAATCCATCCCATTCCAATTCAAGCCAATACTCAGTTTCCAATCCCTTCCATTCCAATACTCAGTTTCCCATGCATTCCAGTCCTCTTCAATCCAATACTCAGTTTCCAATCCGTTCTATTCCAATCCAACTCAATACTCAATTTCCAATCCATTCCAATCGAATTCAACACAATACACAGTTTCCAGTTTGATCCAGTCCAATTAAATACAATACTGTAGAATTCGCAATATATCGCGATTTTATTAATAAGGAGAAAAACACAGAGTTTCGTTCAAACAGCTTTTATTTCAGCAGAATGCTGTCAGGTTTCAAAGTGGACACAAGCAGTTTGTAAAATGGCCGCCGCACCTCGTGGCGGAACATTCTAGACCTTTCAACAGGCAGACAAGATGGCGTTCCAATAAACATTTGTGCAAGATCGATTAAGATTCAGCACATTGAAGATAATACACGAGACATCATGGGTTTGCAGTATACACATAGATACTGAAATCGGTCTCCCGGGTACGAATAAAGGCTATTGTATCAAGTAATCAAGGGCCCATCCAAAGACATTAATATGTAAAATCCCAACGACTCTACGATGAGAGAGCCGTTAGCGGGTAGTTACAGAAAACACTTGGAGGCCCCAAAACCCCTCCAGGGAGAACACCGACCGATTAAACAATGGGAGAAATATTAACAGGTACTCAGACATTTACGAGTAGCCCCGAAACCCATTAAAACCGGAGATCACCTATACAAGACATTTGAGCGCCAAACCCTAACAAAAGGAAAAGACATTAAGGTTGGGCGGGAAACGGAAGATTTTGTACTATAATTACAAGCTCCAACCGTCCATCTCTCTCTTATCTTGCTGGTGTTCATCCTCGTGGCTGCTCCTGTGTTCTTGACTCGCCGTCTTGTTCCTGTTTGCCTGGTGTCTCTTTTAAAAGACTGTTGAACTTTGTGATCCGTTCGGATCTACCTCGTGTCGTGTCACGAAGACCTGTGTTGGTAACCGGCATCGGAACCAAAGGCCCGAGAAGAGATGAGATGAGAAGAGACGAAGACCATACTTATCGCCACGGTCAGTAAGCCCCGACCGCGCCTGTAGGTCGAATAGACAATTTTCCTTGCCAGGAAGACTTCTTTGAACTTTAAAGAACGGACCCCAGAAGATTCTTCTTTGAGGTATTGACTGGTCTGTGAAACCCATCAGGGCAGATCCTCATGACGAACACCGAGAGATTATTCTCTTAAGTGTTGACTGGTACGTGAAACCCACAAACACAGATCTTCATAACAACAGACGTTCCAGCCTGCTAGCCGGAGCAGAAGCAAGTAAACAAGTGGGGCCAGGAGACCCCCTGATCGACACGTGGGTGCTGCGGTGAAAACATCCGATCAGCTATTCGGAATTTCTCCGAGTTATCACGAGTGGTGAGCATGAGTCTCGAATCCTACGAATCTAGCTAGGACAGATATTGATAGGGGAGGGTTTAAGTACTAAGGATAATTGTAATGTGTGCCCCCATTTACGGTGTGTCGTTCGTTCCTCGTTTCCCTAGAATTAGTTACATAACTGCGTGTAAGATTGTACTGTCATTAATCTGTGCTTATGACATGTATTTCGTAATCTTAAACATTATGCAATAAAGATTTTCCATTTCGTACCATTCAACCGAGTCTACATGAGTTTCATCTCCATTACTGCTCTCGCATCTAAGTCCAGTGTCTAGAACCGTAAGGGCGAGTGATTCGAACCACTCACAGGTGTGTCTAGTGTTCCCAGACTGGCTGGAGACCAGAACAGGCAACAAGGCCTAAACCCGCACTGACATACAGGCTGCACAGAGCCACACGAATCTCACAGGCTGAGAGACACGCACGCAAACCCTTACAGAAAATGGCGACCGCGGCAGGACACTGGCAGCGAGAGGGTAGTGTGTTAGACTTTGGTGTGACGGTACGAAATGTTATGCAGGAAAAGATAGCAGATTATGTGTTCGGAAAGGTTAATCTAACTAAGAAATGGATAAGTGAATTGTTAGCGGATAAAAGTCCACTAGAGGCAGCCGAAAGGTGGACAGATAGTAAAGAACATAAAAAGACACTCGAGAAAGCAGTCTGGCTAATGTGTTACAAAAGGCAGGTCCAGATTTCAAACCAGGTCATTACAGCGCTAACAGCTCGAATCAGTCATTTAGAGGGAGAAATGGATGAGAAGGTCTCTGGAGGGGAATTGCTCATTAGGAATTTAAGTGCGCTGCACCAAGAACGCCAGGAAATCTCCAGTCACCATAAAACAAGGATAGATTACCTCGAGTGCCAGGTCACTGAGGCAAAGTTAAATGAGGGCAGATTAAAGGAACGATGTGCCCGCCAAGCTGCCCAGATAAGAACTCAGGAAGAGAGCTTGACGGGGATTAGGGCGGCATATAAGTTGGCCCTTGAGGATAAGTTTCAGGGGGCCGATCATAGCGCCTGCCAAAAGGAGATAGAGCACCTCAAAAAGGCCGTGAACAAAGCGCACGGCATGGTGTGCCTTATCAGTCCGTCAGCACACCAGCCGCTAGTAAAAGAGGAGTTTCAGAAGTCCCCACCAAGTAAAGCAGAGGAAGTATTAGCCACTGCGCCCTCCGCGCCACCCAGCTATTCGGAAACCTGGGTAAGGGAGGAAGTAGTGGAAGAAACGAAAGAGCCCATTGAGAAAGAAGTGGAAAAGGGACCGTTGTATCCAGTAACGGGTATAAAAAGGGGCCCAAACAGAAACGGTGGGGAGGAACCAGGGGATCTCCTCGGCCAGCTTGTGTTGCCTCACAGCTCACACCAGCTGAGAGTTATGATAAATCACGTACGGAAGCTAACCGAGTTAGACGACCCTTCCGTACATTTCAGAGAAGTTGAGCAAACCGCAGCCATTAACGGCTGCGATGATGGGGAAACAGCAAAAATGCTGTTGTTTTCGTTAGGCAGTTCAATCCTTCAGTGTCTCTCGGGCGAGAGCAAGAGGGGAACCAAGACTTATGAGGCATTGAAGAATGAGGTCCTGGAAGTGTTGGGGGCGGACGATGAAGGTCCGTTTGGTAGAGTGGGACAAACAGTGCAGATGGAGGGAGAACCCCCGAAAGTTTTTGCCGACAGGCTGTGGCCAGTATATCAGCGCAGCTGTCTAGGTGCGCTAGAGCGCGACGATATGGACGGCGCCGGTTTAAATCATTGGCTTAGGTGCATAGTAGCCAACAGTTTACCAGCCGTCAGAGAGCAGGCAAAGGCATGGTTTGATCCCAATGACCCCAACATTACGGAAGAGTCGGTATTGAATCGACTCACGTTAGGATATCGCAATATAAGGGGTATGGGAACACGTCCCCTTAAGGGAAAAGTACATGAGGTACGACCCGCAGCCCCGTATCAAAGGGAGTGGCATCAGGAGGGTAATCGCGCCCCGCAGGCAAGTAATGCTTGTTACGGGTGTGGGAAGACAGGGCACTGGCGCAAGAACTGCAGGAACCCTTGGAAGGATTCCAGGGATAAAATTCCCGCAGCCCGAGCCCAGACGCCTGTCCCTGCTAGGGAAGCTAGTGCACCCACCCCTCCCGACGACCTCGAATCAGTGTTGGGAGCCATGCGCAAATTATTGAGTGCACATGGAAAGGTGGCGGTTGCCACCGGCCCCGTAGGTGCCGCAGGACCGTCTAATAGTACCCAATGACTAGAGCCCGCGCAGCCCGTCTACCTGTGTCCGCTCAGCTATGATGCGTGGAAGCGACCTTTGGTGGAGATGGAGGTAGAGAAACAGAAGGGTAGTTATTTGTTGGACACGGGAGCTTCTTGCACCATAATCCATACAGATAGCCCTTTTGACTCGCCGCTATCTACCAAGGTCCCATTCACATTAGCGGGGTTCACGGGAAAAGAACAGGCTGGCGCATTCTCCCTTCCGCTATCCATTCGTTTGGGAGCACTTCACCTCAAGTGGAAGTGCATACTGATGGAATGGCAGGAGGGGGGTGGAAGAGGTATCCTCGGGTCCGATCTCCTATCAGGGCACGGGATCCTCGTGGACCTCAGAAATCACTGTCTCTGGGGGGCTAAGAGTGAAAAAGGCGAGGTAGTAGTGATTCCGGGGGAGGAAGAAACAGGGGTCCTGTGTACCGTGCAGCCATCCGGAGGCTACGACCTCGGGCTTATGGTCGCAGGTGTCCCAACGGACATGCAAACGTACGTGTCAGATAATATGCACGCGTTTGCAACCCACAAGCACGATTGTGGGAGGGTTACCGGGTTTGAGGTCAGCGTAGATGGGGACCCCATGACCCGGCCCCAAAAACAGTATAACTTCCCCAAAGAAGCAGAACCCGATATGGAGACAGCAATGTCCTCCTTGGTGCAGCAGGGCGTGTTGAGGCCGATAGCCACACACGTGAACTCCCCATTATGGCCGGTTAGGAAGCCGGATAATTCGTGGAGAGCCACGGTGGACTACAGAGTCCTTAACAGTAACATTCCCGCCTGCGCGCCCACGGTAGCAGCAGTTGCTGACCTAATAGGGAGTATCCCAGCGTCCGCGACCACGTTCACGGTGTTGGATATCTCGAACGGTTTTTGGTCCATCCCGCTGAGGCGAGAGGACCAGTACAAGTTTGCCTTTACTTTCAAAGGACAACAGTACACATGGAACTGTCTGCCACAGGGTTTCCACAATAGCCCCAGTATTTTCCATCAGTGTATGGCAGGAAGTTTAAAGGAGTTTAGTCAGCCCAATCAGATAGTGCAGTACGTGGATGATTTGCTCCTATTTACGGACTCAAGGGAGGAGCATGGACCACTGCTGGACGAGTTATTGGAGCTGCTAGCGAGAAAGGGTTTTAAAATAAATCCTAAGAAAGCACGTATCGGTCAGCAGGAAGTAAAATTCCTGGGACTGACCATTCGCGCTGGGGAAAGAGCCATAGACAAAGCTAGGAGGGAGTCGGTGCAAGAGTTACCGATTCCCAACAACATAAGGGGTGTGAGGTCCTTCTTGGGACTGACCGGTTACTGCAGGGATTTTATCGAAGACTATGCGGCCACAGCGGCGCCGCTCCTCCGACTCCTCCATAAGGGAGTGGAGTGGTCTTGGGACGAGGGCTGCCAAGCAGCCTTCGAGAAGTTAAAAAGGGATCTGCAGACCGCGCCAGCTTTAGGGGCCATAGATGGGGGGAAGGAGTTTTTCCTGGAGGTAGCTGCCAGCGGGGACAGCTTGAGCGCTGTGCTGCTCCAAGAGCGTCACGGCAAGCTGAGGCCGGTTGTCTATTCGTCCAGAGTGTTAACGGATGTGGAGAGAAGTTTCTCCAATTGCGAAAGGCACCTTTTAGCCACGCATTGGGCTGTGAAAAGATCAGCGATCTTCACAGGGCTCTCTCCCATCACTCTCCTCACCCATCACACACCAACTAAGATGCTTCTAGATGGGAGGATTAAAGATGGGACCGTAAGCAGCGTGCGTATTGCGCGCTGGACCCTTCTTCTTTCCCAGATGGATCTTAAAGTAAAAGGTCTTTGCGAGCCCAGGCTTGCGGCCAATTTGGTATACCCCGGTACAGCCCACCGATGTTCGGTGGAAGGGGTGTGGGACGTCAACATAGGTTTGCGGGCCGGGATACATCCCAATGGGCGCGAGATTTATGTTGATGGGTCTAGCACAGTATCTGCTGGCGAACGACTCACAGGGTGTGGAGTTTATGACCCTGCGGCAAACCTTGCCCTGGCGATCAAGCTCCCTAGCACCATGAGCGCGCAGCAGGCTGAGCTGTCTGCCGTGGTGTACGTTGTTACCCACCCAGACATTTTCCCAACCCCATACACGATTTGCTCGGACAGTATGTTCACCTGCAATTCGTGTACGGAATACCTGGCCATTTGGTCCCGCCGTGGATACACCTCCGCGGACGGGCGACCTTTAACGGTGAAGCCCTTGCTGGAAAAGATCTTAGCAGCAGCAGCAGGGGAGGAAGGGGAGATTTTCATCCATAAGGTGAAAGCTCACTCCTCCACAGAGCCCCGTGGGGAGGGCAACCAGCAGGCGGATGCGCTAGCCAGGGAAGGTGCCCGCAACGGCATTTTCTGGGACCCCTATGGGACCAGACCCATGGCAGCGATCCAAGGCAGGGACGGGAATCCCGGGAACACCAGGGTAGCATTGCCCCTAGACCTTAAGACCGTCCAAACCCAGGATCCCGCCCTAAAAGCAGTCCTAAAAACCATTGTTGAGGGGAAGCAGGTAGAAGGTCCGTACAGTACGGCAACCCTCTCAGTTAAGGAAGGCATGCTGTTCCGCGAGGAGCAGTGGGTTGTGCCGCAGCAGCACACGAGGGAATTCCTCCAGTTGGCTCACGAGGGACCAGGGGCAGGGCACCCCGGGCCCGAGGTTACCTGGCAACGGGTAGAGCAAGCGGGATGGTGGCCAGGGCTCAGGGAACAAGTCCGCGAGTTCTGTGCAAACTGTCTTGTGTGCGCTGCAAACAACCCAGACCCCCAGAAAAGGAAAGTGCCCATGGGACACGTAAGAAGGGTAGAGGGACCATGGCAGTCGATACAGATCGACTATATAGGGCCCCTGCCTACCACCCAGGGAGGCTATAAATACTGCCTCGTCTTGGTGGATGTGTTTTCCAAGTGGGTGGAAGCCTTCCCCTGTCGAACAGCTTCGGCACTGGGTACTGCAAAAATCTTGGTCCGGGAAGTGTTCTCGCGGTGGGGACTCCCCCGTTTTGTGGAGTCAGACCAAGGGAGTCATTTCACCGGCCAGGTGATGCAGAACACCCTCATGCTTTTGGGCATTGAAGGGAAGCGGCACGTAGCACACAATCCCCAGTCATCCGGGATTGTTGAACGCATGAACCGGACCCTGAAGGAGAAATTGAGGAAAGAGACTAGGAACTCGCCCCAAAAATGGGCGGAAGTTCTGCCTTTAGTCCTCATGGGGGTCCGGGCCAGTCAGTCAAAAAGTACGGGGTACTCCCCGCACGAGGTGATGACTGGGAGGCTCATGCGAACCCCCACCCATGTGCTAGCGCCGGTGCTCACTGAGGGTCAGCTCCAAGAGATAAGCAGGGACAAGTTCGCCCAGACCCTCTTGGAGCGCCTGAAGCAGGTTTATGAGCAGGCGGCTGGGAACATGGGAAGGCAGCATCAGGGCAATCGCCTGTTGCTGGAACCCCGCAAAACGCGGGAGTGGGAAGTAGGAGACCAGGTTATGGTCAGAAACTACGCCAGAGTAGGGAGTCTGGAACCACTGTATATGGGACCCTACAATATTGTAGATAAGGCGAGTCCCATGGTATACGCCGTAAAGGTACCTCGGCGCACTAAGTGGTTCCACGTAAACCAGTGCAAACTGTACAAGCCAGGTGCGCAAGGGAAAACCACAGGGGTAAAGCCCGCGAGTGGGGGAGCGCAGCCCCAGGTCGGACCACAAGGCACACAGGCAGGCAAAGCAGCTTGCATCAGGGGAGGAGACATCCTGGAAGATCACGAAGCATTTTTGTGGGGATGGGAGTCAGATGAGGATAGTGATGAAGGCGAGTGGGTTTTGGGGAACGTAAGGGGCGTTCCCATTTTAGGTATATGGAGGACACGGACTGCAGATGGAGATCCGCACAGGGCGGAGCCACAAGCTGCAGGTCCCGAACACAGGAGGGAGGAGCTAGGGGAGGCGGAGCCAGCCGCTGTGGGACCACAGGGAGTGACGGTGAGAACCTCCGAGCCCGAGCCGCCCGCTTTGAACGTCCCGCCCTCGGGGGAGGCAGAGATCGCGAGTGAAGGGTCGCCTGCTGGGCCGAGCAGGGCGGAGCCACAAACTGCAAGCCCCGAGGTTAGGGAGGCGGAGTCAGCGGAGGCGGAGCCAGCGACTGTGGTGGAACCACAGGTCGTCCCGATGGAAGTCTCGGAACCCGGTCCGTCGGTCATGGGATCCCTGCCCCTGACAACTCCCCGTAGGTCAAGTAGAGAACCCCAGCCCAGGAAGATGTGGGTATGGCCCCAGACTGTCCCAAGGCGTAGACTCAAGGTTAAGGCAGCCCAGATACAGCCCGGCCCCATCGCAGCAGCAACAGGCTGCGGCAGATCAGAGGAAGGGGTCAGTGCAGCAACAGGCTGCGGCAGATCAGAGGAAGGGGTCAGTGCAGCAACAGGCTGCGGCAGATCAGAGGAAAAGGTCAGAGCCCTCCCACCGTCTGGAAGAGCTCGCAGCAGCCTTCTCAGAATTTAAAGGGGGCCGCCCTGAGAACGGGCGGCGCTGTACAGTTATAGTTTTAGATAAGTTTATAAGTTTCTAAGTTTATAGTTTAAGGTTAAGAATAAGTTTATAGTTTTAAATCAGGTTAAGTTTGTAGTTTAATTTTAACAGAAAATGGCAAAATGATGGGAGCTTTAGAGTTTTAGGTTTAGTTAAAGTTTATTCAGCGAACATTGAAGTTTACGTGAGGCGAGGTCAGGGGACCCGCTCACCCTTCACAGAAGCCAGAGACTCTTGCGAGGCTGGCTACCTCATTCTATCTGATCACAGGAACCAAGGAAGGATGGAACGAATTCTAGTATTGCTCGTGGCAATCGGATGTGGATTGGCCTATCGAGGCCGCACCAAGGATGTCGTGGTGTTTGGATGCTCCGGGGACACGGCCCCCATCGCGGTGGATGGGACCGGAAGACGGGAGGCTGAGGAGACCACCACCTATTTCCACAAGGGAAGGTGGCCAGGATGGCTGGGAACGAACTCAACGGAGTATTCCAGCACATCGGGGTTTGCCTACCAAGAGACTTCTTTAATGTGCCCCAAAGTAAGGATCATCGCACCCAGGATCAGCGTCACCGTCGGCAAACGGATTTGTTTGACTTGTAGTGGGAATGTCCCATTGAGCCGATGGTGGTGGCTGCGAAAGCTGAGCAAAAACATGAGGAACTCTTCGGTCGAGTGGGAACGACTGGGTAATAATACCCATCGGACAATTACGGGGACAAATGGACAAGTGAGAGTCTGTTGGGACAAATGGTGGGAACCGGATGAGGGAATTTATGTATGCATGTGGGGGTCAAAGTACGCTTGCCCCAAAGGCATCTCCATATTTTTCATTAATCAATGGCAGGATAACGGACAGGGGATGAGGTGGGATGCGAGCACCAGGGGGTGCGGAGCCCCATACTCTTCGATCCCGGTAAATGCCACTGAACTCATTACGCGCCCACGCAAAGCCCCGCCCACGATTCCGGTGGTTCTAGCTGAAGAGGAAGGGTGCCCTAAAACTAGTAAGGGACCCGGGAATGGTTTGGTACTGGTCCCCACAGACCAGATACTATTCCAGGGGGTACATTACGCGGTGGCCTCGGTGATTTTAAATCTCACCGAGGTACGGTTACCAGAGTGGTGCCCCAAAAAGACGGAACAGTTGTATCAGGTCCTGTTGACCAAGATGTTCAGACAATTTTACGAATTCGATTTCGCGGAAATTGATAAAACAAGTTTGTACACCGCACCACAGGAAGTTTTGGATCAAGTAGGGAGGCAAAGAAGGGGTGTAGTGAACGACGCGTTCACTGCTTTCAACACAGGTACATCTGTGGTCAACGCTCTAGACAGTGTGGAGCTGCAGACCCAGATTAATGGTTTAAAGACGCAATTAAAAGACATTCTAACAGATGAGAATAAAGTGGTAGGGTCGGGTTTACACGAGGACCAAGCCATGACTCTCCATTTAAAGGAAATTATAGCAGAGTTAGAGAAACATGCAAAGACGGTAAATGCCCTGATTAGGGAAGATCGGAATGCATCCGATCAAGCTGCGCAGAACGAGGTGTGCGTGCTTTACGGGGCGTGGTTACTGGGCGAGGGCCGCAGTAATTTGGAGGATTTAAAACAAGGTTTGGTCCCGTCCTGGATAAGTAACAAACACCTGCGGGCGCTCCACCCTTTTCAGAACGCATTAAGCCCGTGCCAGCTCAGGCTAGCTTCAGAAGCATACCCAGTCCCCGTGGACTGCGGACGATCAAACCATACTATCATGGGTATAGTACTACGTATGCCGGTTTTGGGCGACACAGCAAAGCCCGCCCCGGTATATCGGGTAGAGAACATTGGTGTCATTCAGGGGGGAGCCCACATTCGCTACGCAGCGGTTCCACCCTACGTCATCCGCTGGGAGCAAACGATGACAGGTACAGATCTCTCTGGTTGTCGTGGCAGGGGAGCACACATAATACTGTGCCCCCAGCACTTGAATGCCTTTTTAACACCACAGTGCGGGTTCAGAACGGCTGGCGCCAAGTCCATGAATTGCACCATGGAGGCAATGGCACAAGATCATGTGCCTCCGCAGGTAGCATACATCGGGGGTGGAACATATTGTGTTACCACTGCAGCGCAACACTACCAGCATGGAAACCGTAGCCGGTGTCCGGTGAGTGACAGCAGTTTCTGTTTCAAACCCAGGGCGGAAGTTCAAGTAGCACAACAGCGAATTGTCCCAATCCCTGAACCATCCACTGTTCATCTAACGGTAAAAGAGAATTTCACCGACTTGCAGCGATTCGTCGCGCATTTCGGATACCTCATTCCCCCTCTCCCTGAACACCTCACCAAGCTTTTGAAAGCCGTCGCGGTGTCACAAAAACATTTTTACACACTAGAGCAGAAAACTGTCGAAATAGGGACAGACATTCTGGATATAGTAATTCCACCGTGGTGGAATCTGTTCACCAATATTGAAGTGCCTTCATGGATCAGGATAGCCTCCCACATTTTAGTCGTATGCCAAGTTTTTATTGTAGTGTACCTATTGGTCGTACATTGTAAAAGAGACAAACGCCTCACCAAGCATGAAAACACGGGAGAGTGGCGAGAACGTTACGTGCGCGTGCACGATGAAAGCACCGTGTGATCGGAAAATGGCGTCACTCCCGCTCGCCACGTGCGCCGCGGAAGTTTGTACTCGATCATGATTTTCAAAGACTGTAAATACGTTTGGAACTCGACATGTTTTAAGAGTTGGTGTTGATTATTTTGGTGATGGTTTGTAGTTAAAAATGATTGTTTGGTTTTGGGTTCTGTTTTTCCTTTCCCTGATTAAAAAGATGAATGTACAGGTGATACGAGAAGCGTTGGCCTGGTCACACCGGGAAGGAAAACAAGTGGTGTAAGTTTAAGGGCAAATGATGCCTACGGTGCTATAAAGTGTAATTTTTTTGGGAAATAAGGACGACACAAAGACCCTAGATAGTTTAAGTTATGGGATTAAATTTTCTGGATTCGGAGAAAATCGAGATAATTATTGCTCACCACAATATTTTTGATACGATAAGCGGAGTTCTTCGCATCAACAGGAGGGACTGTAGAATTCGCAATATATCGCGATTTTATAAATAAGGAGAGAACACATAGTTTCGTTCAAACAGCTTTTATTTCAGCAGAATGCTGTCAGGTTTTCAAAGTGGACACAAGCAGCTTGTAAAATGGCCACCGAGCATCGTGGCAGAAGCTTCCAGAATACAGTGGGCAGACAAGATGGCGTTCGAATAAACATTTCAGTATCAGATTGGTTAATACACAGCAAACACTGATAAAGACAGGATGCAACCTGTCTGCATTCGACACAATAGCAAAGATATAAGTGCTGGAATCATTCTCCATGCACAAGTAAGGACCATTGTAATGGGCAATCGAAGGCCCATCCAGACACAGCAATACACATATCAGTATTCGAGAAGGCCCCAAACCCAGTCAGGGAGACTCCTAGCCGGCTCGACAATGGGGAAAACATTAACGGCTACTTGGCCAGTTTAAGGTGCTACCGAAACCCATTAAAGGAAAGAATCGCCCCATGCTGGGAGTTTTGTGCACCAGCATTTCACAAAGGACAAACATTAAGATTTGAGCGGGAGATAAGGGAACACAGCACTATAACTATAGTGAACAAATGTCCATCAAGGGCTTATTCTCTGGATTCGACTTATATCTCTGCTGACTCTTGACTCGGGCTGGACTCTTGACTGATTGATCTCGCTGATGACTGCTGAACTTTTATTCTCCTATTCTGATCCTCGGGTATCGCTCTGCTGGACGAGCAGCCTTCTGTTTTTCTCTGGACTCTGTTGACTACGAGACGAGACGAGACGAGAAGAAGAGGAGAAGAATCCACGTACCGCCACGGTCAGTAAACCCCGATCGCGCCCGAAAATACAAGAAAGAACTGCAGCGAAACGAGCCGAGTGCCTTACTTTAAAATTCTCCGAGTTATCACGAGTGGTGAGCATGAGTCTCGAATCCTACGAATCTAGCTTAGGACAGATATTGATAGGGGAGGGTTTTAAGTATTAAGGATAATTGTAATGTGTGCCCCCATTTATGATGTGTCGTTCGTTCCTCGTTTCCCTGGAATTAGTTACATAACTGCGTGTAAGATTGTACTGTCATTAATCTGTGCTTATGACATGTATTTCGTAATCTTAAGTATTATGCAATAAAGATTTTCCATTTCGTACCATTCAACCGAGTCTACCTGAGTTTCATCTCCATTACTGCTCTCGCATCTAAGTCCAGTGTCTAGAACCGTAAGGGCGAGTGATTCGAACCACTCACAGGTGTGTCTAGTGCTCCCAGACTGGCTGGAGATCAGAACAGGCAACAAGGCCTAAACCCGCACTGACATACAGGCTGCACAGAGCCACGCGAATCTCACAGGCTGAGAGACACGTTCAAAACCCTTACAATACTCAGTTTCCAAATCGTTTCACACCAATTCCATCCAATACTAACTTTTAAATCCGTTCCATTCCAATTCAATCCATTACTCAGTTTCCAATACATTCCAGTCCAACTCAATATAGTACTCAGTTTTCAATCTGCTCCATTCCAATTTAATCCAATACTCTGATTCCAATTCATTCCAGTCCAATTCAATTCAATACTCAGTTTCCAATTAGTTCCAGTCCAACTCAGTCCAGTACTCAGTTTCCAATCCGTTCCATTCCAATTTAATCCAATACTCAGATTCCAATTCATTCCAATCAAATTCAATACAATACTTAGTTTCCAATCCGTTCCAGTACAATTAAATCCAACACTCAGTTTCCAATGCGTTGCAGTCCAGCTGAATCCAATACTCAGTTTTCTATTCGGCCCTGTCCAATTCATTCCAATACTCAGTTCCCAATCCGTTCCATTCCAATTCAAACAAGTACTCAGTTTCCAAGTCATTCCAGTCCAATTCAATCCAATACTCAGATTCCAATTCGTTCCAGTCCATTTCAATCCAATACTGACTTTCCAATCCGTTCCATTCCAATTCAAACCAAAACTAAATTTCCATTTCGTTCCAGTTCAATTCAATTCACTACTCAATTTCCAATCGGTTCCAGTCAAATTCAATCTAATACTCAGGTTCAAGTCCATTCCATTCCAAATTCATACAATACTCAGTTTCTAATTTGTCCTATTTCAATTCAATCCAATACTCAGTTTGCAATTCGTTCCAGTCCAATTCAATCCAATATTCAGTTTCCAAACCTTTCCAGTCATTTATTCCAATATTCAGTTTCCAATGCGTTCCAGTCCTGTTCGATGCTATACTCAGTTTCCATTCCGCTCCATTCCAATTCAAAACAATACTCAGTTTCCAATCCATTCTATTCCAATTCAAACCAATACTCAGTTTCCAATTCATTCCAGTCCATGTCAATCCAATACGCAGTTTCCAATTAGTTCCAGTCCAACTAATGCATTACTCAGTTTCCAATCCGTTCCTTTCCAATTCAACCCAATACTCAGTTTCCAATTCGTCCCAGAATAATTCAATCCAAAACTCAGTTTCCAAAACATTCCAGTCCAACTCAATCCAGTACTCAGTTTCCAATCTGTTCCATTCCAATTTAATCCAATACTCAGCTTCCAATTCATTCCAGTCGAATTCAATCCAATACTCAGTTTCCAATTCATTCAAGTCCAACTCAGTCCAGTACTCAGATTTCAATCCATCCCATTCCAATTCAAGCCAATACTCAGTTTCCAATCCCTTCCATTCCAATACTCAGTTTCCCATGCATTCCAGTCCTCTTCAATCCAATACTCAGTTTCCAATCCGTTCTATTCCAATCCAACTCAATACTCAATTTCCAATCCATTCCAATCGAATTCAACACAATACACAGTTTCCAGTTTGATCCAGTCCAATTAAATCCAATACTCAGTTTCCAAATCGTTCCAGACCAATTCCATCCAATACTAACTTTTAAATCCGTTCCATTCCAATTCAATCCAATACTCAGTTTCCAATACATTCCAGTCCAACTCAATATAGTACTCAGTTTTCAATCTGCTCCATTCCAATTTAATCCAATACTCTGATTCCAATTCATTCCAGTCCAATTCAATTCAATACTCAGTTTCCAATTAGTTCCAGTCCAACTCAGTCCAGTACTCAGTTTCCAATCCGTTCCATTCCAATTTAATCCAATACTCAGATTCCAATTCATTCCAGTCAAATTCAATACAATACTTAGTTTCCAATCTGTTGCAGTACAATTAAATCCAACACTCAGTTTCCAATGCGTTGCAGTCCAGCTGAATCCAATACTCAGTTTTCTATTCGGCCCCGTCCAATTCATTCCAATACTCAGTTCCCAATCCGTTCCATTCCAATTCAAACAAGTACTCAGTTTCCAAGTCGTTCCAGTCCAATTCAATCCAATACTCAGATTCCAATTCGTTCCAGTCCATTTCAATCCAATACTGACTTTCCAATCCGTTCCATTCCAATTCAAACCAAAACTAAATTTCCAATTCGTTCCAGTTCAATTCAATTCACTACTCAATTTCCAATCGGTTCCAGTCAAATTCAATCTAATACTCAGGTTCAAGTCCATTCCATTCCAAATTCATACAATACTCAGTTTCTAATTTGTCCTATTTCAATTCAATCCAATACTCAGTTTGCAATTCGTTCCAGTCCAATTCAATCCAATATTCAGTTTCCAAACCTTTCCAGTCAATTTATTCCAATATTCAGTTTCCAATGTGTTCCAGTCCTGTTCGATGCTATACTCAGTTTCCATTCCGCTCCATTCCAATTCAAAACAATACTCAGTTTCCAATCCCTTCTATTCCAATTCAAACCAATACTCAGTTTCCAATTCATTCCAGTCCATGTCAATCCAATACGCAGTTTCCAATTAGTTCCAGTCCAACTAAATGCATTTCTCAGTTTCCAATCCGTTCCTTTCCAATTCAACCCAATACTCAGTTTCCAATTCGTTCCAGAACAAGTCAATCCAAAACTCAGTTTCCAATACATTGCAGTCCAACTCAATCCAGTACTCAGTTTCCAATCTGTTCCATTCCAATTTAATCCAATACTCAGCTTTCAATTCATTCCAGTCGAATTCAATCCAATACTCAGTATCCAATTCATTCAAGTCCAACTCAGTCCAGTACTCAGAGTTCAATCCATCCCATTCCAATTCAAGCCAATACTCAGTTTCCAATCCCTTCCATTCCAATACTCAGTTTCCCATGCATTCCAGTCCTCTTCAATCCAATACTCAGTTTCCAATCCGTTACAATTCCAGTTCAACCAAATACTCAGTTCCCAATTCGTTCCAGACCAGCTCTGTCCAGTACTCAGTTTTCAATCCATCCCATTCCAGTTCAAGCCAATACTCAGATTCCAATCAGTTCCAATTGAATTCATTGCAATACTCAGTTTCCAAATCTATCCAGTCCAATTCAATCCAATACTCAGTTTCCCATGCATTCCAGCCCTGTTCAATCCAATACTCAGTTTCCAATCCGGTCCATTCCAATTCAAGCCAATACGCAGTTTCCAATTAGTTCCAGTCCAACTAAATGCATTTCTCAGTTTCCAATCCGTTCCTTTCCAATTCAACCCAATACTCAGTTTCCAATTCGTTCCAGAACAAGTCAATCCAAAACTCAGTTTCCAATACATTCCAGTCCAACTCAATCCAGTACTCAGTTTCCAATCTGTTCCATTCCAATTTAATCCAATACGCAGTTTCCAATACATTCCAGTCCAACTCAATCCAGTACTCAGTTTCCAATCTGTATCATTCCAATTTAATCCAATACTCAGATTCCAATTCATTCCAGTCCAATTAAATCCAATACTCAGTTTTCAATTCGTTCCAGTCCAACTCAGTCCAGTACACAGTTTCCAATCTGTATCATTCCAATTTAATCCAATACTCAGATTCCAATTCATTCCAGTCCAATTCAATCCAATACTCAGTTTCCAATCCGTTCCACTACAATTAAATCCAACACTCAGTTTCCAATGCATTCCAGTCTAGCTGTATCAATACTCAGTTTTCAATTAATTCCTGTTCAATTCAATCCAATACTCAGTTTCCAATCCGTTCCATTCCAATTCAATGCAATACTCAGTTTCCATATCGTTCCAGTCCACTTCAATCCAATAGTCAATTTCCAATTTGTTACATTCCAATTCAATCCAATTCTCAGTTTCCAGTTCATTCCTTTCAAATTCTATCCAAGTTTCAGTTTCCAATTTGGTCCAATACACTTCAAGCCAATACTGAGTTTCCAATCTGTTCCTTTCCAATTCAATCCACTACACAGTTTCCAATCGTTCCTTTCCAATTCAATACAATACGCAGATTCAAATTTGTTCCATTCCACCTGAATCCAATATTCAGTTTCCAATTCTTTCCATTCCAATTCAATCCAATACTCAGTCTCCATTTCATTCCATTCCAATTCAATCCAATACTCAGTTTCCAATCCGTACCAGTCCACTTCAATCCAATACACAGTTTCCATTTCATTCCATTCCAATTCAATGCAATATTCAGTTTCCAATTCGTTCCAGTCCAATTCAATTCAATACTCAGTTTTCCATGCATTCCAGTCCAATTCAATCCAATACTCAGTTTCCCATGCATTCCAGTCCTGTGCAATCCATTACTCAGTTTCCAATCTGCTCCAATCCAATTCAATACAATACTCAGTTTCCAATCTGTTCCATTCAAATTTAATCCAGTATTCAGAATAAATTCATTCCAGTCCATTTCAATCCAATACTCAGTTCACATTTCGTTCCAGTCCAATTCAATACAAAATTACATTGCTAATCCGTTCCATTGCAATTCAATCCAGTATTCATTTCCAATCCATTCCAGCCCACTAAAATCCAATACTCCGCTTCCAATTTGTTTATTTCCATTTCAAACCAATACTCAGTTTCCAATCCGTTCCATTCTAATTCAACACAATATGCAGTTTCCAATTAGTTCCATTCCACCTGAATCCAATATTCTGTTTAAAACTTTTTCCATTCCAATTCAATCCAATACTCTGTTTCCTATTCGTTCTAGTCCACTTGAAACCAATACTCAGTTTCCAATTCATTCCATTCCAATTCAATCCAATATTCAGTTTCCAATCTGATCCATTCTAATTCAATCCAATAGACAGTTTCCAATTCGTTCCAGTCCAATTCAAGCCAATCCTCAGTTTCAAATTCGTTCCAATCCAATTCAATCCAATACACAGATTCCAGTCCGTTCCAGTCCACTTCATTCCAACACTCAGTTTCCAATCCATTCCAGTCCAATTGAATCTAATACTGAGTTTCCAATCCATTCCAGTCCACTGCAATCCAAGACTCAGTTTCTAATTCGACCCACTCCAATTCACTACAGTACTCAATTACCAATTCTTTTCATTCCAATTCAATCCAAGACTCAGTTTCCAATTTGCTGCTGTGCACTTCAACCCTACACTCAGTTTCCAATTCATTCCATTCCAATTCCATCCAGTACTCAGTTTCAAATCCTTTCAAGTATACTTCAATCCAATAGTCAGTTTCTAATCCGTTCCATTCCAATTCAATCCAATACTCAGTTTTCAATTTGTTTCATTCCAATTCAATTCAAGACTCAGTTTTCAATTTGCTGCTGTCCACTTGAACCCAATACTCAGATACCAATTTGTCCCATTCCAATTCAATACAATACTCAGTTTCCAACTTGTTCCATTCCATTTCAATCCAATGCTCAGTTTCCAATTCATTCCAATCCAATTCAAACCAATATTCAGTTTGCAATCCGTTCCTGTCCAATTCAATCCAATACTGAGT
Source organism: Squalus acanthias (assembly GCA_030390025.1). Taxonomy (NCBI): domain Eukaryota; kingdom Metazoa; phylum Chordata; class Chondrichthyes; order Squaliformes; family Squalidae; genus Squalus; species Squalus acanthias. The sequence continues at coordinate 96,362,880 of CM059431.1, forward strand.
TTCCAATCAGTTCCAGTACACTTGAACCCCATACTCAGTTTCCAATCCGTTCCAGCCCAGTTCAATCCAATTCTGAGTTAAAAATTCGTTCCAATCCAATTCAATCCAATATTCATTTTTCCAATTCATTCCAATCCACTTCAATCCAATACAGTTTCACATTTGTTCTATTGCATTTCAATCCAATAGTCAGGATGCAATTCGTCGCAGTCCAATTCAATCCAATACTCAGTTTCCAATTCACTGCAGTCTACCTCAATCCAATATTCAGTTCCAATTCGTTCCATTCATCTCAATCCAATAGTCAGTTTCCAATTCGTTGCAGTCCAATTCAAGCCAATACTCAGTTTCAAATTCGTTCCATTCCAATGCAATCCAATACTCAGTTTCCAATTCACTCCAGTCCACCTCAATCCAATATTCAGTTCCAATTCGTTCCATTCATTTCAATCCAATAGTCAGTTTCCAATTCGTTGCAGTCCAATTCAAGCCAATACTCAGTTTCAAATTCGTTCCGTTCCAATGCAATCCAATACTCAGTTTCTAATCCGTTCCATCCACTTCAATCCAATAATCAGTTTCCAATCCATTCCATTTCAATTCAATCCAATGCACAGTTTCCAATACGTTACAATCCACTTCAATCCTATACTCAGTTTCAAATTGGTTTTATTCCAGTTCAATCCAATAGTCAATTTACAATTCGTTCCAATCCACTTTAATACAATACTCATATTCCAATCTGTTCCATTCCAATTCAATACAACACTCAGTTTCCAATCCGTTCCAGTCCAATTAAATCCAATATTGAGTTTCCAATCCGTTCAAGTCCACTTCAATCCAAGTCATTGGTTCTAATCCGATCCATTACAATTCAATCCAATACTCAGATTCCAATTCGTTCCATTCCAATTCAATCCAAGACTCAGTTTCGAAACAGTTTCAATCCGCTTCAATCCAATACTCATTTTCCAATTCATCCCATTCCATTTCAATCCAATAGTCAGTTTCCACTTTGTCGCAGTCAAATTCAATCCAATACGTAGTTTCTAATTCGTTCCATTCCAATTCAATCCAATACTCAGTTGGAATTCGTTCCATTCCAATTCAACCCAATACTCAGTTTCAAATTCGTTCCATTCCACTTCAATCCAATATTCAATTTCCAATCCGTTCCAGTCCACTTCAATCCAATACTCAGTTTCTAATCCATTCTATTCCAATTCAATCCAGTACTCAGTTTCCAATTTGTTTCATTCCAATTCAATCCAAGACTCAGTTTCCAATTTGCTGCTGCCCACTTCAACCCAAGTCTCAGTTTCCAATTCGTTCCAGTACACTTGAACCCAATACTCAGTTACCAATTTGTTCCATTCCATTTCATTCCAATGCTCAGTTTCCAATTCGTTCCATTCTATTTCATTGCAATACTCCAATTCCAATTCGTACTATTCCAATTGAAGCCAATACTCAGTTTTGAATTTGTTCCTTTGCACTTGAACCCAATACTCAGTTTCCAATTCGTTCCATTCCAATTCAATCCAATACTCAGTTTCTAATCCGTTCCATCCACTTCAATCCAATAATCAGTTTCTAATCCGTTCCATTTCAATTCAATCCAATGCTCAGTTTCCAATTCGTTACAATCCACTTCAATCCAATACTCAGTTTCAAATTCGTTTTATTCCAGTTCAATGCAATAGTCAATTTACAATCCACTTCAATCCAATACTCAGATTCCAATCCATTCCATTCCAATTCAACCCGGTACTCAATTTCCAACCATTCCCGTCCACTTCAATACAACACTCAGTTTCCAATCCGTTCAAGTCCAATTAAATCCAATATTGAGTTTCCAATCCGTTCAAGTCCACTTCAATCCAAGTCATTGGTTCTAATCCGATCCATTACAATTCAATCCAATACTCAGATTCCAATTCGTTCCATTCCAATTCAATCCAAGACTCAGTTTCGAAACAGTTTCAATCCGCTTCAATCCAATACTCATTTTCCAATTCATCCCATTCCATTTCAATCCAATAGTCAGTTTCCACTTTGTCGCAGTCAAATTCAATCCAATACGTAGTTTCTAATTCGTTCCATTCCAATTCAATCCAATACTCAGTTGGAATTCGTTCCATTCCAATTCAACCCAATACTCAGTTTCAAATTCGTTCCATTCCACTTCAATCCAATATTCAATTTCCAATCCGTTCCAGTCCACTTCAATCCAATACTCAGTTTCTAATCCATTCTATTCCAATTCAATCCAGTACTCAGTTTCCAATTTGTTTCATTCCAATTCAATCCAAGACTCAGTTTCCAATTTGCTGCTGCCCACTTCAACCCAAGTCTCAGTTTCCAATTCGTTCCAGTACACTTGAACCCAATACTCAGTTACCAATTTGTTCCATTCCATTTCATTCCAATGCTCAGTTTCCAATTCGTTCCATTCTATTTCATTGCAATACTCCAATTCCAATTCGTACTATTCCAATTGAAGCCAATACTCAGTTTTGAATTTGTTCCTTTGCACTTGAACCCAATACTCAGTTTCCAATTCGTTCCATTCCAATTCAATCCAATACTCAGTTTCTAATCCGTTCCATCCACTTCAATCCAATAATCAGTTTCTAATCCGTTCCATTTCAATTCAATCCAATGCTCAGTTTCCAATTCGTTACAATCCACTTCAATCCAATACTCAGTTTCAAATTCGTTTTATTCCAGTTCAATGCAATAGTCAATTTACAATCCACTTCAATCCAATACTCAGATTCCAATCCATTCCATTCCAATTCAACCCGGTACTCAATTTCCAACCATTCCCGTCCACTTCAATACAATACTCAGTTTCCAATTCGTTCCATTCCAATTGAACCCAATACTCAGTTACCAATTCGTTCCATTCCACTTCAGTTCAATACTCAGATTCCAATTCGTTCCATTCCAATTGAAGCCATGTAAGGGGTCACGGTACTGGTGCGAGGTGAGGCCTTCGTTGCCTATACTATTGCTTGCTCTGGTCTCCGGCCAGACTTTTGCAATAAGCACCTGTGAGTGGTTCGACCCACTCGCCCTTACAGTTCTGACACCTGGACTTAGATGCAAGGAGCAGTAATGCAGAGAAAAACTCAAATAGACCCGGTTGAATAGCACGAAATGAATATCTTTATTGCATGGCGTCTAAAATCATGAAATACATGTCATAGGTGCAGATCAAAGAGAATACAAGTATACACACGTTCATGAAACTTGGTCTATGGAAATGGGGAACACACGACACATCGAAAAAGGGGGAACACATTATACATTAACCTTAGAAACCCACCCTCCCTTAATATACCTAAACTACGTCTGGATTTGTAGGATCGGAAAACATGCTCACCACTCGGCTCACTTCGGAAATTTAAAGTGAGGCACTCAGCTCATTTTGCTGCGGCGCCTGACTGTCACGTGGTTATAAGGGTTTCTGCACCCCACTTGTTTACTCTCGCTGCCGTGAAAGGTAAGCCAGATTCCCTGATGTCATGAAGTGGTCGATGGATTCAGACCAGATCGTGCAGTAATCCGTAGAATTCAAAGGAAACGGTTCATGTAGTAGTCTGTAGAATTCAAAAATGGATTCTGTCGTTATAACTTCAGGCGCGGTCGGGGTTTACTGACCGCGGCGGCACGTGGAATTTCTTCTCGTCTTTCTTCTCGTCTTTCTTCTGGTTACTCGGGCCTCTGGGTCCGGACACCATTTACCGACGCTCGGGATGGTGTACCCTGTTACTTGCCCTGTCGAGGCGGCTCGTTCCGATTGAGCTCCACCCAACACTCGAATAACCGACCAGCACGGCTAAGAGTCAAGAGTCAAGAGAGTCCAGCAAGAGCTTCAGGAAGAGAGAGGGTTCAGCCAGAGTCAAGAGAGTCAAGAGAATCAAATGAATCCAGAGCCCAGAGTCAAGGAAGAGGCCAGGAAGCGAGAGAGAGTCAAGAGACCGATGGACATTTGTCCTCTATAGTTATACTGTTATGTTGGCCTTATCTCCCGCTCAAATCTAAATGTTATCCTTTGTGTGATTTTGGCGCCCAAAACTCCCAGCATGGGGCGATTATCTTCTTAACGGGTTTCGGTAGCACCTGAAACTGGCCAACTATCCGTTAATACCTACTCCATTGTTGAGCCAGCCAGGATGTGTATGAATCGTCTCCTCGACTGGTTTTGGGGCCCCCCGAATACTGGCTTAATCACCCGCCAATGTTTCTCTCATTGTTGAGCCGGGGGGGTATTTGTGTATTGATGTGTCTAGATGGGTTCTCGATGGCCCCGTTCAATGATCCTTACTGTGCGTAGGAAACGATTCCAGCACTTATATCATTGCTATTGTTCAAAAATGCAAACGGGTTGCATCCTGTCTTTACAATGTGTACCGAGTATGATCCGATCTCATACTGAATGTATATTCGACGCCATCTTGTCTGCCCACTGTGTCTCTGGAAGCTTCTGCCACGATGCGCGGCGGCCATTTTACAGGCTTCTGTGTCCTTTATTATCAGGACAGCATTTCGTTTAATAAAAATGATCAATTGAATCTGCTTCTCTCATGTTATTTTGAATCGCGATAATTGCGAAACTCTACAGCCAATACTCAGTTTCCAATTTGTTCCTTTGCACTTGAACCCAATACTCAGTTTCCAATTCGATCCATTCCAATTCAATCCAATACTCAGTTACAAATTCGTTCCATTCCACTTCAGTGCAACACTCAGTTTCCAATCCGTACTGTTCCAATTCAATCCAATACTGAGTTTCCTGACCGTTCAAGTCCACTTCAATCCAAGACTCCATTTCTAATAAGGTCCATTGCAATGTAATCCAATATTCAGTTTCCAATTCGTTCCATTCCAATTCAATCCAATATTCAGTTTCCAATTTGTTCCATTCAAATTCAGTCCAATGAAGAGTATCGAATTCGTTCCATTCCAATTCAATCAAATGAACAGTTTCCAATTCGTTCCATTCCTGTTCAATCCAATGAACAATTTCCAATTCGTTCCATTCCAATTCAATCCAATCAACAGCTTCCAATTCATTCCATTCCAATTCAATCCAATGAACAAGTTCCAATTCATTCCATTCCATTTCAATCCAATGCTCACTTTCCAATTCGCTCCATTCCAATTCAATCCAAGGCTCAGTTTCCAAATCGTTCCATTCCAATTCAATCCAATGAACAATTTCCAATTCGTTTCTTTCCACCTGAATCCAATACTCAGTTTCCAATTCTTTAAATTCCAATGCAATACAATACTCAGTTTCCACTAAGTTCCAGTCCAACTCAATCCAATATTGAGTTTCCAAACCGTTCAGGTCCACTACAATCCCAGTCTCAATTTCTAATTCGATCCATTGCAATTCAATCCATACCTAGTTTCCAATTCGTTCCATTCTAATTCAATCCAAGACTCAGTTTCAAAATAGTTCCAGTCCACGTCAATCCAATACTCAGTTACTAATTCGTTCCATTCCATTTCAATCCAAAAGTCTGATCCAATTTGTTCCAGTCCAATTCAAGCCAATACTCAGTTTGAAGTTCGTTCCATTCCAATTCAATCCAAAATTCAGTTTCTAATCCGTTCCAGTCCACTTCAATCCAATACTCAGTTACTAATCTGTTCCATTCCAATTCAATCCAATACTCAATTTCCAATTCGTTGCAATCCACTTCAAACCAATACTTATTTTTGAATTCTTCCCATTCCATTTCCATCCAATAGTCAGTTTCCACTTCATCCCACTCCAATTCAATCGAATGCTCAGTTTCCAATTTGTTCCATTCCAATTCAACCCAATACTCCGTTTCAAATTCGTTCCATTCCAATTCAATTCAATGAACATTTGCCGATTCGTTCCATTAATATTCAATCCAATACTCAGTTTCCTATCCGTTCCATTCCAATTCAACCCAATATCAGTTTCTAATTCGTTCCATTCCAATTCAACCCAATATCAGTTTCTAATTCGTTCCATTCCAATTCAATCCAATATTCAGTATCAAATCCGTTCCAGTACACTACAATCCAAGTGTCAGATTCTAATCCGATCCATTGCAATTCAATCCATACTCAGTTTCCAATTTGTTCCATTCTAATTCAATCCAAGACTCAGTTTCGAAATAGTTCCAGTCCACTTCAATCCAATACTCAGTTTCCAATTAGTTCCATTCCATTTCAATCCAATAGTCAGATTCCAATTTGTTGCAGTCCAATTCAAGCAAATACTCAGTTTTCAATTCGTTCCATTCCAATTCAATCCAAAACTTAGTTTCCTGTCTGTTCCAGTCCACTTCAATCCAATACTGAGTGTCTAATCCGTTCCATTCCAATTTAATCCAATACTCAGTTTCGAATTCGTTCCAATCCGATTAAATCCCATGCTCATTTTACAATTCTTCCCATTCAATTTCAATCCAATACTCAGTTTCCTATCCGTTCCATTCCAATTCAACCCAATATCAGTTTCTAATTCGTTCCATTCCAATTCAACCCAATATCAGTTTCTAATTCGTTCCATTCCAATTCAATCCAATATTCAGTATCAAATCCGTTCCAGTACACTACAATCCAAGTGTCAGATTCTAATCCGATCCATTGCAATTCAATCCATACTCAGTTTCCAATTCGTTCCATTCTAATTCAATCCAAGACTCAGTTTCAAAATAGTTCCAGTCCACGTCAATCCAATACTCAGTTTCTAATTCGTTCCATTCCATTTCAATCCAAAAGTCAGATTCCAATTTGTTCCAGTCCAATTCAAGCCAATACTCAGTTTGAAGTTCGTTCCATTCCAATTCTATCCAAAATTCAGTTTCTAATCCGTTCCAGTCCACTTCAATCCAATATTCAGTTTCTAATCCGTTCCATTCCAATTCAATCCAATACTCAATTTCCAATTCGTTGCAATCCACTTCAAACCAATATTTATTTTCGAATTCTTCCAATTCCATTTCAATCCAATAGTCAGTTTCCACTTCGTCCCACTCCAATTCAATCGAATACTCAGTTTCCAATTCGCTGCATTCCAATTCAACCCAATACTCCGTTTCAAATTCATTCCATTCCAAATCAATCCAATGAACAGTTTCCAATTCATTCCATTAATATTCAATCGAATGAACAGTTTCCAATTCTTTCCATTCCAATTCAATACAATGAACAGTTTCCAATTTGTTCCATTCCAATTCAATCCAATGAACAGTTTCCAATTTGTTCCATTCCAATTCAATCCGATGAACAGTTTACAATTTTTTCCATTCCAATTCAATCCAATGAGCAGTTTACAATCCATTCAATTCCAATTCAATCCAATTAAAAGTTTAATCCAATGAACAGTTTCCAATTCGTTCCATTCAAATTCAAACCAATGAACTGTTTCCAATTCGCTCCATTCCTATTCAATCCAATGAACAGTTTCCAATTCGTTGCATTCCAATTCAATTCTATGAACAGTTTCCAATTCGTTCCATTACAATTCAATCCAAAACTCAATTTCCAATTCGTTCCATTCCAATTCAAGCCAAAGAACAGTTTCCAATTCATTCCATTCCAATTTAAACCAATACTCAGTTTCCAAATCATTCCATTCCAATCCAATCCAATGAACAGTTTCCAATTCGTTACATTTCAATACAATTCAATGAACAGCTTCCAATTCCTTCCATTCCAATTCAATCCAATGAACAGTTTCCTATCTGTTCCATTCCAATTGAACCCAATATCAGTTTCTAATTCGTTCCATTCCAATTCAATCCAATATTCAGTATCCAATCCGTTCCAGTACACTACAATCCAAGTGTCAGATTCTAATCCGATCCATTGCAATTCAATCCATACTCAGTTTCCAATTTGTTCCATTCCACCTGAATCCAATACTCAGTTTCCAATTTTTTAATTCCAATGCAATACAATACTCAGTTTCCACTAAGTTCCAGTCCAACTCAATCCAATATTGAGTTTCCAAACCGTTCAGGTCCACTACAATCCCAGTCTCAGTTTCTAATCTGATCCATTGCAATTCAATCCATACTCAGTTTCCAATTCGTTCCATTCTAATTCAATCCAAGACTCAGTTTCGAAAGAATTCCAGTCCACGTCAACCCAATATCAGTTTCTAATTCGTTCCATTCCAATTCAATCCAATATTCAGTATCAAATCCGTTCCAGTACACTACAATCCAAGTGTCAGATTCTAATCCGATCCATTGCAATTCAATCCATACTCAGTTTCCAATTCGTTCCATTCTAATTCAATCCAAGACTCAGTTCCGAAATAGTTCCAGTCCACGTCAATCCAATACTCAGTTTCTAATTCGTTCCATTCCATTTCAATCCAAAAGTCAGATTCCAATTTCTTCCAGTCCAATTCAAGCCAATACTCAGTTTGAAGTTCGTTCCATTCCAATTCAATCCAATATTCAGTTTCTAATCTGTTCCAGTCCACTTCAATACAATACTCAGTTTTTAATCCGTTCCATTCCAATTCAATCCAGTACTCAATTTCCAATTGGTTGCAATCCACTTCAAAACAATATTTATTTTCGAATTCTTCCAATTCCATTTCATTCCATTAGTCAGTTTCCACTTCGTCCCACTCCAATTCAATCGAATACTCAGTTTCCAATTTGCTGCATTCCAATTCAACCCAATACTCCGTTTCCAATTTGTTCCATTCCAATTCAATCCAATGAACAGTTTCCAATTTGTTCCATTCCAATTCAATCCAATGAACAGTTTACAATCCATTCAATTCCAATTCAATCCAATTAAAAGTTCCCAATTCGTTCCATTCCAATTTAATCCAATGAACAGTTTCCAATTCGTTCCATTCAAATTCAAACCAATGAACTGTTTCCAATTCGCTCCATTCCTATTCAATCCAATGAACAGTTTCCAATTCGTTGCATTCCAATTCAATTCTATGAACAGTTTCCAATTCGTTCCATTACAATTCAATCCAAAACTCAGTTTCCAATTTGTTCCATTCCAATTCAATCCAAAGAACAGTTTCCAATTCATTCCATTCCAATTTAAACCAATACTCAGTTTCCAAATCGTTCCATTCCAATCCAATCCAATGAACAGGTTCCAATTCGTTCCATTTCAATACAATTCAATGAACAGTTTCCAATTCCTTCCATTCCAATTCAATCCAATGAACAGTTTCCTATCTGTTCCATTCCAATTGAACCCAATATCAGTTTCTAATTCGTTCCATTCCAATTCAATCCAATATTCAGTATCCAATCCGTTCCAGTACACTACAATCCAAGTGTCAGATTCTAATCCGATCCATTGCAATTCAATCCATACTCAGTTTCCAATTTGTTCCATTCCACCTGAATCCAATACTCAGTTTCCAATTCTTTAAATTCCAATGCAATACAATACTCAGTTTCCACTAAGTTCCAGTCCAACTCAATCCACTATTGAGTTTCCAAACCGTTCAGGTCCACTACAATCCCAGTGTCAGTTTCTAATCTGATCCATTGCAATTCAATCCATACTCAGTTTCCAAGTCGTTCCATTCTAATTCAATCCAAGACTCAGTTTCGAAATAGTTCCAGTCCACATCAATCCAATACTCAGTTTCTAATTCGTTCCATTCCATTTGAATCCAAAAGTCAGATCCAATTTGTTCCAGTCCAATTCAATCCAATACTCAGTTTGAAGTTCGTTCCATTCCAATTCAATCCAAAATTCAGTTTCTAATCCGTTCCAGTCCACTTCAATCCAATACTCAGTTTCTAATCCGTTCCATTCCAATTCAATCCAATACTCAATTTCCAATTCGTTGCAATCCACTTCAAACCAATACTTATTTTTGAATTCTTCCCATTCCATTGCCATCCAATAGTCAGTCTCCACTTCGTCCCACTCCAATTCAATCGAATACTCAGTTTCCAATTCGTTCCATTCCAATTCAACCCAATACTCCGTGTCAAATTCGTTCCATTCCAATTCAATCCAATGAACAGTTGCCAATTCGTTCCATTAATATTGAATCCAATGAACAGTTTCCAATTCTTTCCATTCCAATTCAGTCCAATGAACAGTTTCCAATTCGTTCCATTCCAATTCAATCCAATGAAAAGTTTCCAATTTTTTCCATTCCAATTCAATCCAATGAACAGTTTACAATCCGTTCAATTCCAATTCAATCCAATTAAAAGTTTCCAATTCTTTCCATTCCAATTCAAGCACATGAAAAGTTTCCAATTCGTTCCATTCCAATTTAATCCAATGAACAGTTTCCAATTTGTTCCATTCAAATTCAAACCAATGAACAGTTTCCAATTCGCTTCATTCCTATTCAATCCAATGAACAGTTTCCATTTTGTTGCATTCCACGTCAATTCTATGAACAGTTTCCAATTCGTTCCATTACAATTCAATCCAAAACTCAGTTTCCTATTCGTTCCATTCCAATTCAATCCAAAGAACGGATTCCAATTCATTCCATCCCAATTCAAACTAATACTCAGTTTCCAAATCGTTCCAGTCCACTTCAATCCAATGAACAGTTTCCAATTTGTTCCATTACAAATCAATCCAGTGAACAGTTTCCAATTCGTTCCATTCCAATCCAATCCAATGAACAGTTTCCAATTTGTTCCATTCCAATCCAATCCAATGAACAGTTTCCAATTCCTTCCATTCCAATTCAATCCAGTGAACAGTTTCCAATTCGTTCCATTCCAATCCAATCCAATGAACAGTTTCCAATTCGTTCCATTCCAATCCAATCCAATGAACAGTTTCCAATTCCTTCAATTCCAATTCAATCCAATGAACAGTTTCCAAATCGTTCCCTTACAAATCAATCCAATGAACAGTTTCCAATTCGTTCCATTCCAAATCAATCCAATGAACAGTTTCCAATTCGTTCCATTCCAATTCAATCCAATGAACATTTTCCAGTTTGTTCCATTCCAATTCAATCCAATGAACAGTTTCCAATTCCTTCCATTCCAATTCAATCCAATGAACAGTTTCCAAATCGTTCCATTCCAATTCAATCCAATGAACAGTTTCCATTTTAGTCCATTACAAATCAATCCAATGAACAGTTTTCAATTCGTTCCATTCCAAATCAATCCAATGAACAGTTTCCAATTCGTTCCATTCCAATTCAATCCAATGAACATTTTCCATTTTGTTCCATTCCAATTCAATCCAATACTCAGATTCCAATTCGTTCCATTCCAATTCAATCCAAATATCTCAGTTTCCAATTCGTTCCATTCCAATTCCAACCAATACTCAGTTCACAATTCGTTCCATTCTAATTCAATCCAATACTCAGTTTCCAATTCGTTCCATTCCAATTCAATCCAAAACTCAGTTTCCAATTCATTCCATTCAAATTCAGTCCAATGAAGAGTATCAAATTCGTTCCATTCCAATTCAATCAAATAAACAGTTTCCAATTCGTTCCATTCCAGTTCAATCCAAGGAACAATTTCCAATTCGTTCCATTCCAATTCAATCCAATAAACAGCTTCCAATTCGTTCCATTCCAATTCAATCCAATGAACAAGTTCCAATTCATTCCATTCCATTTCAATCCAATGCTCAGTTTCCAATTCGCTCCATTCCAATTCAATCCAAGGCTCAGTTTCCAAATCGTTCCATTCCAATTCAATCCAATGAACAATTTCCAATTCGTTCCATTCCATTGCAATCCAATGCTCAGTTTCCAATTCGCTCCGTTCCAATTCAATCCAAGGCTCAGTTTCCAAATCGTTCCATTCCAATTCAATCCAATGAACAATTTCCAATTCGTTTCTTTCTACCTGAATCCAATACACAGTTTCCAATTCTTTAAATTCCAATGCAATACAATACTCAGTTTCCACTAAGTTCCAGTCCAACACAATCCAATATTGAGTTTCCAAACCGTTCAGGTCCACTACAATCCCAGTGTCAGTTTCTAATCTGATCCATTGCAATTCAATCCATACTCAGTTTCCAAGTCGTTCCATTCTAATTCAATCCAAGACTCAGTTTCGAAATAGTTCCAGTCCACATCAATCCAATACTCAGTTTCTAATTCGTTCCATTCCATTTGAATCCAAAAGTCAGATCCAATTTGTTCCAGTCCAATTCAATCCAATACTCAGTTTCTAATTCGTTCCATTCCATTTGAATCCAAAAGTCAGATCCAATTTGTTCCAGTCCAATTCAAGCCAATACTCAGTTTGAAGTTCGTTCCATTCCAATTCAATCCAAAATTCAGTTTCTAATCCGTTCCAGTCCACTTCAATCCAATACTCAGTTTCTAATCCGTTCCATTCCAATTCAATCCAATACTCAATTTCCAATTCGTTGCAATCCACTTCAAACCAATACTTATTTTTGAATTCTTCCCATTCCATTTCCATCCAATAGTCAGTTTCCACTTCATCCCACTCCAATTCAATCGAATACTCAGTTTCCAATTCGTTCCATTCCAATTCAACCCAATACTCCGTTTCAAATTCGTTCCATTCCAATTCAATCCAATGAACAGTTTCCAATTCGCTTCATTCCTATTCAATCCAATGAACAGTTTCCATTTTGTTGCATTCCACGTCAATTCTATGAACAGTTTCCAATTCGTTCCATTACAATTCAATCCAAAACTCAGTTTCCTATTCGTTCCATTCCAATTCAATCCAAAGAACGGATTCCAATTCATTCCATTCCAATTCAAACTAATACTCAGTTTCCAAATCGTTCCAGTCCACTTCAATCCAATGAACAGTTTCCAATTTGTTCCATTACAAATCAATCCAGTGAACAGTTTCCAATTCGTTCCATTCCAATCCAATCCAATGAACAGTTTCCAATTCGTTCCATTCCAATCCAATCCAATGAACAGTTTCCAATTCCTTCCATTCCAATTCAATCCAGTGAACAGTTTCCAATTCGTTCCATTCCAATCCAATCCAATGAACAGTTTCCAATTCGTTCCATTCCAATCCAATCCAATGAACAGTTTCCAATTCCTTCAATTCCAATTCAATCCAATGAACAGTTTCCAATTCGTTCCATTCCAATTCAATCCAATGAACATTTTCCAGTTTGTTCCATTCCAATTCAATCCAATGAACAGTTTCCAATTCCTTCCATTCCAATTCAATCCAATGAACAGTTTCCAAATCGTTCCATTCCAATTCAATCCAATGAACAGTTTCCATTTTAGTCCATTACAAATCAATCCAATGAACAGTTTTCAATTCGTTCCATTCCAAATCAATACAATGAACATTTTCCATTTTGTTCCATTCCAATTCAATCCAATACTCAGATTCCAATTCGTTCCATTCCAATTCAATCCAAATATCTCAGTTTCCAATTCGTTCCATTCCAATTCCAACCAATACTCAGTTCACAATTCGTTCCATTCTAATTCAATCCAATACTCAGTTTCCAATTCGTTCCATTCCAATTCAATCCAAAACTCAGTTTCCAATTCATTCCATTCAAATTCAGTCCAATGAAGAGTATCAAATTCGTTCCATTCCAATTCAATCAAATAAACAGTTTCCAATTCGTTCCATTCCAGTTCAATCCAAGGAACAATTTCCAATTCGTTCCATTCCAATTCAATCCAATAAACAGCTTCCAATTCGTTCCATTCCAATTCAATCCAATGAACAAGTTCCAATTCATTCCATTCCATTTCAATCCAATGCTCAGTTTCCAATTCGCTCCATTCCAATTCAATCCAAGGCTCAGTTTCCAAATCGTTCCATTCCAATTCAATCCAATGAACAATTTCCAATTCGTTCCATTCCATTGCAATCCAATGCTCAGTTTCCAATTCGCTCCGTTCCAATTCAATCCAAGGCTCAGTTTCCAAATCGTTCCATTCCAATTCAATCCAATGAACAATTTCCAATTCGTTTCTTTCTACCTGAATCCAATACACAGTTTCCAATTCTTTAAATTCCAATGCAATACAATACTCAGTTTCCACTAAGTTCCAGTCCAACACAATCCAATATTGAGTTTCCAAACCGTTCAGGTCCACTACAATCCCAGTGTCAGTTTCTAATCTGTTCCATTGCAATTCAATCCATACTCAGTTTCCAAGTCGTTCCATTCTAATTCAATCCAAGACTCAGTTTCGAAATAGTTCCAGTCCACATCAATCCAATACTCAGTTTCTAATTCGTTCCATTCCATTTGAATCCAAAAGTCAGATCCAATTTGTTCCAGTCCAATTCAATCCAATACTCAGTTTCTAATTCGTTCCATTCCATTTGAATCCAAAAGTCAGATCCAATTTGTTCCAGTCCAATTCAAGCCAATACTCAGTTTGAAGTTCGTTCCATTCCAATTCAATCCAAAATTCAGTTTCTAATCCGTTCCAGTCCACTTCAATCCAATACTCAGTTTCTAATCCGTTCCATTCCAATTCAATCCAATACTCAATTTCCAATTCGTTGCAATCCACTTCAAACCAATACTTATTTTTGAATTCTTCCCATTCCATTTCCATCCAATAGTCAGTTTCCACTTCATCCCACTCCAATTCAATCGAATACTCAGTTTCCAATTTGTTCCATTCCAATTCAACCCAATACTCCGTTTCAAATTCGTTCCATTCCAATTCAATTCAATGAACAGTTGCCAATTCGTTCCATTAATATTCAATCCAATGAACAGTTTCCAATTTGTTCCATTCCAATTCAGTCCAATGAACAGATTCCATTTCGTTCCATTCCAAATCAATCCAATGAACAGTTTCCAATTTGTTCCATTCCAATTGAATCCAATACTCAGATTCCAATTCGTTCCATTCCAATTCAATCCAAATATCTCAGTTTCCAATTCGTTCCATTCCAATTCCAACCAATACTCAGTTTACAATACGTTCCATTCTAATTCAATCCAATACTCAGTTTCCAATTCGTTCCATTCCAATTCAATCCAATATTCAGTTTCCAATTTGTTCCATTCAAATTCAGTCCTTGAAGAGGATCGAATTCGTGCCATTCCAATTCAATCAAATAAACAGTTTCCAATTCGTTCCATTCCTGTTCAATCCAATGAACAATTTCCAATTCGTTCCATTCCAATTCAATCCAATGAACAGCTTCCAATTCATTCCATTTCAATTCAATCCAATGAACAAGTTCCAATTCATTCCATTCCATTTCAATCCAATGCTCACTTTCCAATTCGCTCTGTTCCAATTCAATCCAAGGCTCAGTTTCCAAATCGTTCCATTCCAAATCAATCCAATGAACAATTTCCAATTCGTTCCATTCCATTGCAATCCAATGCTCAGTTTCCAATTCGCTCCGTTCCAATTCAATCCAAGGCTCAGTTTCCAAATCGTTCCATTCCAATTCAATCCAATGAACAATTTCCAATTTGTTTCTTTCTACCTGAATCCAATACACAGTTTCCAATTCTTTAAATTCCAATGCAATACAATACTCAGTTTCCACTAAGTTCCAGTCCAACTCAATCCAATATTGAGTTTCCAAACCGTTCAGGTCCACTACAATCCCAGTGTCAGTTTCTAATCTGATCCATTGCAATTCAATCCATACTCAGTTTCCAATTCGTTCCATTCTAATTCAATCCAAGACTCAGTTTCAAAATAGTTCCAGTCCACGTCAATCCAATACTCAGTTTCTAATTCGTTCCATTCCATTTGAATCCAAAAGTCAGATCCAATTTGTTCCAGTCCAATTCAATCCAATACTCAGTTTCTAATTCGTTCCATTCCATTTGAATCCAAAAGTCAGATCCAATTTGTTCCAGTCCAATTCAAGCCAATACTCAGTTTGAAGTTCGTTCCATTCCAATTCAATCCAAAATTCAGTTTCTAATCCGTTCCAGTCCACTTCAATCCAATACTCAGTTTCTAATCCGTTCCATTCCAATTCAATCCAATACTCAATTTCCAATTCGTTGCAATCCACTTCAAACCAATACTTATTTTTGAATTCTTCCCGTTCCATTTCCATCCAATAGTCAGTTTCCACTTCATCCCACTCCAATTCAATCGAATACTCAGTTTCCAATTTGTTCCATTTCGTTCCATTCCAATCCAATCCAATGAACAGTTTCCAATTCTTTCCATTCCAATTCAAGCAAATGAAAAGTTTCCAATTCGTTCCATTCCAATTCAATCCAAAGAACAGTTTCCATTTCGTTCCATTACAAATCAATCCAATGAACAGTTTCCAATTCGTTCAATTCCAATTCAATCCAATTAAAAGTTTAATCCAATGAACAGTTTCCAATTCGTTCCATTCAAATTCAAACCAATGAACAGTTTCCAATTCGCTCCATTCCTATTCAATCCAATGAACAGTTTCCAATTTGTTGCATTCCAATTCAATTCTATGAACAGTTTCCAATTCGTTCCATTACAATTCAATCCAAAACTCAATTTCCAATTCGTTCCATTCCAATTCAATCCAAAGAACAGTTTCCAATTCATTCCATTCCAATTTAAACCAATACTCAGTTTCCAAATCGTTCCATTCCAATCCAATCCAATGAACAGTTTCCAATTCGTTCCATTTCAATACAATTCAATGAACAGCTTCCAATTCCTTCCATTCCAATTCAATCCAATGAACAGTTTCCTATCTGTTCCATTCCAATTGAACCCAATATCAGTTTCTAATTCGTTCCATTCCAATTCAATCCAATATTCAGTATCAAATCCGTTCCAGTACACTACAATCCAAGTGTCAGATTCTAATCCGATCCATTGCAATTCAATCCATACTCAGTTTCCAATTCGTTCCATTCTAATTCAATCCAAGACTCAGTTCCGAAATAGTTCCAGTCCACGTCAATCCAATACTCAGTTTCTAATTCGTTCCATTCCATTTCAATCCAAAAGTCAGATTCCAATTTCTTCCAGTCCAATTCAAGCCAATACTCAGTTTGAAGTTCGTTCCATTCCAATTCAATCCAAAATTCAGTTTCTAATCTGTTCCAGTCCACTTCAATCCAATACTCAGTTTTTAATCCATTCCATTCCAATTCAATCCAGTACTCAATTTCCAATTCGTTGCAATCCACTTCAAAGCAATATTTATTTTCGAATTCTTCCAATTCCATTTCAATCCAATAGTCAGTTTCCACTTCGTCCCACTCCAATTCAATCGAATACTCAGTTTCCAATTTGCTGCATTCCAATTCAATCCAATACTCCGTTTCCAATTTGTTCCATTCCAATTCAATCCAATGAACAGTTTCCAATTTGTTCCACTCCAATTCAATCCAATGAACAGTTTACAATCCATTCAATTCCAATTCAATCCAATTAAAAGTTTCCAATTCGTTCCATTCCAATTTAATCCAATGAACAGTTTCCAATTCGTTCCATTCAAATTCAAACCAATGAACAGTTTCCAATTCGCTCCATTCCTATTCAATCCAATGAACAGTTTCCAATTCGTTGCATTCCAATTCAATTCTATGAACAGTTTCCAATTCGTTCCATTCCAATTTAAACCAATACTCAGTTTCCAAATCGTTCCATTCCAATCCAATCCAATGAACAGGTTCCAATTCGTTCCATTTCAATACAATTCAATGAACAGCTTCCAATTCCTTCCATTCCAATTCAATCCAATGAACAGTTTCCTATCTGTTCCATTCCAATTGAACCCAATATCAGTTTCTAATTCGTTCCATTCCAATTCAATCCAATATTCAGTATCCAATCCGTTCCAGTACACGACAATCCAAGTGTCAGATTCTAATCCGATCCATTGCAATTCAATCCATACTCAGTTTCCAATTTGTTCCATTCCACCTGAATCCAATACTCAGTTTCCAATTCTTTAAATTCCAATGCAATACAATACTCAGTTTCCACTAAGTTCCAGTCCAACTCAATCCACTATTGAGTTTCCAAACCGTTCAGGTCCACTACAATCCCAGTGTCAGTTTCTAATCTGATCCATTGCAATTCAATCCATACTCAGTTTCCAAGTCGTTCCATTCTAATTCAATCCAAGACTCAGTTTCGAAATAGTTCCAGTCCAATTCAATCCAATACTCAGATTCGAATTCGTTCCATTCCATTTGAATCCAAAAGTCAGATCCAATTTGTTCCAGTCCAATTCAAGCCAATACTCAGTTTGAAGTTCGTTCCATTCCAATTCAATCCAAAATTCAGTTTCTAATCTGTTCCAGTCCACTTCAATCCAATACTCAGTTTCTAATCCGTTCCATTCCAATTCAATCCAATACTCAATTTCCAATTCGTTGCAATCCACTTCAAACCAATACTTATTTTTGAATTCTTCCCATTCCATTGCCATCCAATAGTCAGTTTCCACTTCGTCCCACTCCAATTCAATCGAATACTCAGTTTCCAATTCGTTCCATTCCAATTCAACCCAATACTCCGTGTCAAATTCGTTCCATTCCAATTCAATCCAATGAACAGTTGCCAATTCGTTCCATTAATATTGAATCCAATGAACAGTTTCCAATTCTTTCCATTCCAATTCAGTCCAATGAACAGTTTCCAATTCGTTCCATTCCAATTCAATCCAATGAAAAGTTTCCAATTTTTTCCATTCCAATTCAATCCAATGAACAGTTTACAATCCGTTCAATTCCAATTCAATCCAATTAAAAGTTTCCAATTTTTTCCATTCCAATTCAAGCACATGAAAAGTTGCCAATTCGTTCCATTCCAATTTAATCCAATGAACAGTTTCCAATTCGTTCCATTCAAATTCAAATCAATGAACAGTTTCCAATTCGTTGCAATCCACTTCAAACCAATACTTATTTTTGAATTCTTCCCATTCCATTTCCATCCAATAGTCAGTTTCCACTTCATCCCACTCCAATTCAATCGAATACTCAGTTTCCAATTTGTTCCATTCCAATTCAACCCAATACTCTGTTTCAAATTCGTTCCATTCCAATTCAATTCAATGAACAGTTGCCAATTCGTTCCATTAATATTCAATCCAATGAACAGTTTCCAATTTGTTCCATTCCAATTCAGTCCAATGAACAGTTTCCAATTCGTTCCATTCCAATTCAATCCAATGAAAAGTTTCCAATTTTTTTCCATTCCAATTCAATCCAATGAACAGTTTCCAATTCGTTCCATTCCAATTCAATCCAATTAAAAGTTTCCAATTCTTTCCATTCCAATTCAAGCAAATGAAAAGTTGCCAATTCGTTCCATTCCAATTTAATCCAATGAACAGTTTCCAATTCGTTCCATTCAAATTCAAATCAATGAACAGTTTCCAATTCGCTCCATTCCTATTCAATCCAATGAACAGTTTCCATTTCGTTGCATTCGACTTCAATTCTATGAACAGTTTCCAATTCGTTCCATTACAATTCAATCCAAAACTCAGTTTCCAATTCGTTCCATTCCAATTCAATCCAAAGAACGGATTCCAATTCATTCCATTCCAATTCAATCGAATACTCAGTTTCCAAATCGTTCCATTCCAATTCAATCCAATGAACAGTATCCATTTCGTTCCATTCCAATCCAATCCAATGAACAGTTTCCAATTCTTTCCATTCCAATTCAAGCAAATGAAAAGTTTCCAATTCGTTCCATTCCAATTCAATCCAAAGAACAGTTTCCATTTCGTTCCATTACAAATCAATCCAATGAACAGTTTCCAATTCGTTCAATTCCAATTCAATCCAATTAAAAGTTTAATCCAATGAACAGTTTCCAATTCGATCCATTCAAATTCAAACCAATGAACTGTTTCCAATTCGCTCCATTCCTATTCAATCCAATGAACAGTTTCCAATTCGTTGCATTCCAATTCAATTCTATGAACAGTTTCCAATTCGTTCCATTACAATTCAATCCAAAACTCAATTTCCAATTCGTTCCATTCCAATTCAATCCAAAGAACAGTTTCCAATTCATTCCATTCCAATTTAAACCAATACTCAGTTTCCAAATCGTTCCATTCCAATCCAATCCAATGAACAGTTTCCAATTCGTTCCATTTCAATACAATTCAATGAACAGCTTCCAATTCCTTCCATTCCAATTCAATCCAATGAACAGTTTCCTATCTGTTCCATTCCAATTGAACCCAATATCAGTTTCTAATTCGTTCCATTCCAATTCAATCCAATATTCAGTATCCAATCCGTTCCAGTACACTACAATCCAAGTGTCAGATTCTAATCCGATCCATTGCAATTCAATCCATACTCAGTTTCCAATTTGTTCCATTCCACCTGAATCCAATACTCAGTTTCCAATTTTTTAAATTCCAATGCAATACAATACTCAGTTTCCACTAAGTGCCAGTCCAACTCAATCCAATATTGAGTTTCCAAACCGTTCAGGTCCACTACAATCCCAGTCTCAGTTTCAAATCTGATCCATTGCAATTCAATCCATACTCAGTTTCCAATTCGTTCCATTACAAATCAATCCAATGAACAGTTTTCAATTCGTTCCATTCCAAATCGATCCAATGAACAGTTTCCAATTCGTTCCATTCCAATTCAATCCAATGAACATTTTCCATTTTGTTCCATTCCAATTCAATGCAATACTCAGATTCCAATTCGTTCCATTCCAATTCAATCCAAATATCTCAGTTTCCAATTCGTTCCATTCCAATTCCAACCAATACTCAGTTCACAATTCGTTCCATTCTAATTCAATCCAATACTCAGTTTCCAATTCGTTCCATTCCAGTTCAATCCAAGGAACAATTTCCAATTCGCTCCATTCCAATTCAATCCAATAAACAGCTTCCAATTCGTTCCATTCCAATTCAATCCAATGAACAAGTTCCAATTCATTCCATTCCATTTCAATCCAATGCTCAGTTTCCAATTCGCTCCATTCCAATTCAATCCAAGGCTCAGTTTCCAAATCATTCCATTCCAATTCAATCCAATGAACAATTTCCAATTCGTTCCATTCCATTGCAATCCAATGCTCAGTTTCCAATTCGCTCCGTTCCAATTCAATCCAAGGCTCAGTTTCCAAATCGTTTCATTCCAATTCAATCCAATGAACAATTTCCAATTCGTTTCTTTCTACCTGAATCCAATACACAGTTTCCAATTCTTTAAATTCCAATGCAATACAATACTCAGTTTCCACTAAGTTCCAGTCCAACTCAATCCAATATTGAGTTTCCAAACCGTTCAGGTCCACTACAATCCCAGTGTCAGTTTCTAATCTGATCCATTGCAATTCAATCCATACTCAGTTTCCAATTCGTTCCATTCTAATTCAATCCAAGACTCAGTTTCAAAATAGTTCCAGTCCACGTCAATCCAATACTCAGTTTCTAATTCGTTCCATTCCATTTGAATCCAAAAGTCAGATCCAATTTGTTCCAGTCCAATTCAATCCAATACTCAGTTTCTAATTCGTTCCATTCCATTTGAATCCAAAAGTCAGATCCAATTTGTTCCATTCTAATTCAAGCCAATACTCAGTTTGAAGTTCGTTCCATTCCAATTCAATCCAAAATTCAGTTTCTAATCCGTTCCAGTCCACTTCAATCCAATACTCAGTTTCTAATCCGTTCCATTCCAATTCAATCCAATACTCAATTTCCAATTCGTTGCAATCCACTTCAAACCAATACTTATTTTTGAATTCTTCCCATTCCATTTCCATCCAATAGTCAGTTTCCACTTCATCCCACTCCAATTCAATCGAATACTCAGTTTCCAATTTGTTCCATTCCAATTCAACCCAATACTCTGTTTCAAATTCGTTCCATTCCAATTCAATTCAATGAACAGTTGCCAATTCGTTCCATTAATATTCAATCCAATGAACAGTTTCCAATTTGTTCCATTCCAATTCAGTCCAATGAACAGTTTCCAATTCGTTCCATTCCAATTAAATCCAATGAAAAGTTTCCAATTTTTTTCCATTCCAATTCAATCCAATGAACAGTTTCCAATTCGTTCCATTCCAATTCAATCCAATTAAAAGTTTCCAATTCTTTCCATTCCAATTCAAGCAAATGAAAAGTTGCCAATTCGTTCCATTCCAATTTAATCCAATGAACAGTTTCCAATTCGTTCCATTCAAATTCAAATCAATGAACAGTTTCCAATTCGCTCCATTCCTATTCAATCCAATGAACAGTTTCCATTTCGTTGCATTCCACTTCAATTCTATGAACAGTTTCCAATTCGTTCCATTACAATTCAATCCAAAACTCAGTTTCCAATTCGTTCCATTCCAATTCAATCCAAAGAACGGATTCCAATTCATTCCATTCCAATTCAAACTAATACTCAGTTTCCAAATCGTTCCAGTCCAATTCAATCCAATGAACAGTTTCCAATTTGTTCCATTACAAATCAATCCAGTGAACAGTTTCCAATTCCTTCCATTCCAATTCAATCCAATGAACAGTTTCCAATTCGTTCCATTCCAATTCAATCCAAAGAACGGATTCCAATTCATTGCATTCCAATTCAAACTAATACTCAGTTTCCAAATCGTTCCATTCCAATTCAAGCAAATGAAAAGTTTCCAATTCGTTCCATTCCAATTCAATCCAAAGAACAGTTTCCATTTCGTTCCATTACAAATCAATCCAATGAACAGTTTCCAATTTGTTTAATTCCAAATCAATCCAATGAACAGTTTCCAATTCGTTCCAACCAATTCAATCCAATGAACATTTTCCATTTTGTTCCATTCCAATTCAATCCAATACTCAGATTCCAATTCGTTCCATTCCAATTCAATCCAAATATCTCAGTTTCCAATTTGTTCCATTCCAATTCAACCCAATACTCCGTTTCAAATTCGTTCCATTCCAATTCAATCCAATGAACAGTTTCCAATTTGTTCCATTCAAATTCAGTCCAATGAACAGTTTCCAATTCTTTCCATTCCAATTCAGTCCAATGAACAGTTTCCAATTCGTTCCATTCCAATTCAATCCAATGAACAGTTTACAATCCGTTCAATTCCAATTCAATCCAATTAAACGTTTCCAATTCTTTCCATTCCAATTCAAGCAAATGAAAAGTTGTCAATTCGTTCCATTCCAATTTAATCCAATGAACAGTTTCCAATTTGTTCCATTCAAATTCAAACCAATGAACAGTTTCCAATTCGCTCCATTCCTATTCAATCCAATGAACAGTTTCCATTTCGTTGCATTCCACTTCAATTCTATGAACAGTTTCCAATTCGTTCCATTCCAATTCAAACCAAAGAACGGATTCCAATTCATTCCTTTCCAATTCAAACCAATACTCAGTTTCCAAATCGTTCCAGTCCAATTCAATCCAATGAACAGTTTCCAATTTGTTCCATTACAAATCAATCCAGTGAACAGTTTCCAATTCGTTCCATTCCAATCCAATCCAATGAACAGATTCCATTTCGTTCCATTCCAAATCAATCCAATGAACAGTTTCCAATTTGTTCCATTCCAATTGAATCCAATACTCAGATTCCAATTCGTTCCATTCCAATTCAATCCAAATATCTCAGTTTCCAATTCGTTCCAATTCCAACCAATACTCAGTTTACAATACGTTCCATTCTAATTCAATCCAATACTCAGTTTCCAATTCGTTCCATTCCAATTCAATCCAATATTCAGTTTCCAATTCGTTCCATTCAAATTCAGTCCTTGAAGAGGATCGAATTCGTGCCATTCCAATTCAATCAAATAAACAGTTTCCAATTCGTTCCATTCCTGTTCAATCCAATGAACAATTTCCAATTCGTTCCATTCCAATTCAATCCAATGAACAGCTTCCAATTCATTCCATTTCAATTCAATCCAATGAACAAGTTCCAATTCATTCCATTCCATTTCAATCCAATGCTCACTTTCCAATTCGCTCTGTGCCAATTCAATCCAAGGCTCAGTTTCCAAATCGTTCCATTCCAATTCAATCCAATGAACAATTTCCAATTCGTTCCATTCCATTGCAATCCAATGCTCAGTTTCCAATTCGCTCCGTTCCAATTCAATCCAAGGCTCAGTTTCCAAATCGTTCCATTCCAATTCAATCCAATTAACAATTTCCACTTCGTTTCTTTCCACCTGAATCCAATACTCAGTTTCCAATTCTTTAAATTCCAATGCAATACAATACTCAGTTTCCACTAAGTTCCAGTCCAACTCAATCCAATATTGAGTTTCCAAACCGTTCAGGTCCAATACAATCCCAGTCTCAGTTTCTAATCCGATCCATTGCAATTCAATCCATACTCAGTTTCCAATTCGTTCCATTCTAATTCAATCCAAGACTCAGTTTCAAAATAGTTCTAGTCCACGTCAATCCAATACTCAGTTTCTAATTCGTTCCATTCCATTTCAATCCAAAAGTCTGATCCAATTTGTTCCAGTCCAATTCAAGCCAATATTCAGTTTGAATTTCGTTCCATTCCAATTCAATCCAAAATTCAGTTTCTAATCCGTTCCAGTCCACTTCAATCCAATACTCAGTTTCTAATCCGTTCCATTCCAATTCAATCCAATACTCAATTTCCAATTCGTTGCAATCCACTTCAAACCAATACTTATTTTTGAATTCTTCCCATTCCATTTCCATCCAATAGTCAGTTTCCACTTCATCCCACTCCAATTCAATCGAATACTCAGTTTCCAATTTGTTCCATTCCAATTCAACCCAATACTCTGTTTCAAATTCGTTCCATTCCAATTCAATTCAATGAACAGTTGCCAATTCGTTCCATTAATATTCAATCCAATGAACAGTTTCCAATTTGTTCCATTCCAATTCAGTCCAATGAACAGTTTCCAATTCGTTCCATTCCAATTCAATCCAATGAAAAGTTTCCAATTTTTTTCCATTCCAATTCAATCCAATGAACAGTTTCCAATTCGTTCCATTCCAATTCAATCCAATTAAAAGTTTCCAATTCTTTCCATTCCAATTCAAGCAAATGAAAAGTTGCCAATTCGTTCCATTCCAATTTAATCCAATGAACAGTTTCCAATTCGTTCCATTCAAATTCAAATCAATGAACAGTTTCCAATTCGCTCCATTCCTATTCAATCCAATGAACAGTTTCCATTTCGTTGCATTCCACTTCAATTCTATGAACAGTTTCCAATTCGTTCCATTACAATTCAATCCAAAACTCAGTTTCCAATTCGTTCCATTCCAATTCAATCCAAAGAACGGATTCCAATTCATTCCATTCCAATTCAAACTAATACTCAGTTTCCAAATCGTTCCAGTCCAATTCAATCCAATGAACAGTTTCCAATTTGTTCCATTACAAATCAATCCAGTGAACAGTTTCCAATTCGTTCCATTCCAATTCAATCCAAAGAACGGATTCCAATTCATTCCATTCCAATTCAAACTAATACTCAGTTTCCAAATCGTTCCATTCCAATTCAAGCAAATGAAAAGTTTCCAATTCGTTCCATTCCAATTCAATCCAAAGAACAGTTTCCATTTCGTTCCATTACAAATCAATCCAATGAACAGTTTCCAATTTGTTTAATTCCAAATCAATCCAATGAACAGTTTCCAATTCGTTCCAACCAATTCAATCCAACGAACATTTTCCATTTTGTTCCATTCCAATTCAATCCAATACTCAGATTCCAATTCGTTCCATTCCAATTCAATCCAAATATCTCAGTTTCCAATTTGTTCCATTCCAATTCAACCCAATACTCCGTTTCAAATTCGTTCCATTCCAATTCAATCCAATGAACAGTTTCCAATTTGTTCCATTCAAATTCAGTCCAATGAACAGTTTCCAATTCTTTCCATTCCAATTCAATCCAATGAACAGTTTACAATCCGTTCAATTCCAATTCAATCCAATTAAACGTTTCCAATTCTTTCCATTCCAATTCAAGCAAATGAAAAGTTGCCAATTCGTTCCATTCCAATTTAATCCAATGAACAGTTTCCAATTTGTTCCATTCAAATTCAAACCAATGAACAGTTTCCAATTCGCTCCATTCCTATTCAATCCAATGAACAGTTTCCATTTTGTTGCATTCCACTTCAATTCTATGAACAGTTTCCAATTCGTTCCATTCCAATTCAATCCAAAGAACGGATTCCAATTCATTCCTTTCCAATTCAAACCAATACTCAGTTTCCAAATCGTTCCAGTCCAATTCAATCCAATGAACAGTTTCCAATTTGTTCCATTACAAATCAATCCAGTGAACAGTTTCCAATTCGTTCCATTCCAATCCAATCCAATGAACAGATTCCATTTCGTTCCATTCCAAATCAATCCAGTGAACAGTTTCCAATTCGTTCCATTCCAATTGAATCCAATACTCAGATTCCAATTCGTTCCATTCCAATTCAATCCAAATATCTCAGTTTCCAATTCGTTCCAATTCCAACCAATACTCAGTTTACAATACGTTCCATTCTAATTCAATCCAATACTCAGTTTCCAATTCGTTCCATTCCAATTCAATCCAATATTCAGTTTCCAATTCGTTCCATTCAAATTCAGTCCTTGAAGAGGATCGAATTCGTGCCATTCCAATTCAATCAAATAAACAGTTTCCAATTCGTTCCATTCCTGTTCAATCCAATGAACAATTTCCAATTCGTTCCATTCCAATTCAATCCAATGAACAGCTTCCAATTCATTCCATTTCAATTCAATCCAATGAACAAGTTCCAATTCATTCCATTCCATTTCAATCCAATGCTCACTTTCCAATTCGCTCTGTGCCAATTCAATCCAAGGCTCAGTTTCCAAATCGTTCCATTCCAATTCAATCCAATGAACAATTTCCAATTCGTTCCATTCCATTGCAATCCAATGCTCAGTTTCCAATTCGCTCCGTTCCAATTCAATCCAAGGCTCAGTTTCCAAATCGTTCCATTCCAATTCAATCCAATTAACAATTTCCACTTCGTTTCTTTCCACCTGAATCCAATACTCAGTTTCCAATTCTTTAAATTCCAATGCAATACAATACTCAGTTTCCACTAAGTTCCAGTCCAACTCAATCCAATATTGAGTTTCCAAACCGTTCAGGTCCACTACAATCCCAGTCTCAGTTTCTAATTCGATCCATTGCAATTCAATCCATACCTAGTTTCCAATTCGTTCCATTCTAATTCAATCCAAGACTCAGTTTCAAAATAGTTCCAGTCCACGTCAATCCAATACTCAGTTACTAATTCGTTCCATTCCATTTCAATCCAAAAGTCTGATCCAATTTGTTCCAGTCCAATTCAAGCCAATACTCAGTTTGAAGTTCGTTCCATTCCAATTCAATCCAAAATTCAGTTTCTAATCCGTTCCAGTCCACTTCAATCCAATACTCAGTTACTAATCCGTTCCATTCCAATTCAATCCAATACTCAATTTCCAATTCGTTGCAATCCACTTCAAACCAATACTTATTTTTGAATTCTTCCCATTCCATTTCCATCCAATAGTCAGTTTCCACTTCATCCCACTCCAATTCAATCGAATGCTCAGTTTCCAATTTGTTCCATTCCAATTCAACCCAATACTCCGTTTCAAATTCGTTCCATTCCAATTCAATTCAATGAACATTTGCCGATTCGTTCCATTAATATTCAATCCAATGAACAGTTTCCGATTCTTTCCATTCCAATTCAGTCCAATGAACAGTTTCCAATTCGTTCTATTCCAATTCAATCCAATGAAAAGTTTCCAATTTTTTCCATTCCAATTCAATCCAATGAACAGTTTACAATCCGTTCAATTCCAATTCAATCCAATTGAAAGTTTCCAATTCTTTCCATTCCAATTCAAGCAAATGAAAAGTTGCCAATTCGTTCCATTCCAATTTAATCCAATGAACAGTTTCCAATTCGTTCCATTCAAATTCAAACCAATGAACAGTTTCCAATTCGTCCCATTCCTAATCAATCCAATGAACAGTTTCCAAATCATTCCATTCCAATTCAATCCAATGAACAGTTTCCATTTCGTTCCATTACAAATCAATCCAATGAACAGTTTCCAATTCGTTCAATTCCAAATCAATCCAATGAACAGTTTCCAATTCGTTCCATTCCAATTCAATCCAATGAACATTTTCCATTTTGTTCCATTCCAATTCAATCCAATACTCAGATTCCAATTCGTTCCATTCCAATTTAATCCAAATATCTCAGTTTCCAATTTGTTCCATTCCAATTCAACCCAATACTCCGTTTCAAATTCGTTCCATTCCAATTCAATCCAATGAACAGTTTACAATCCGTTCAATTGCAATTCAATCCAATTAAAAGTTTCCAATTCTTTCCATTCCAATTCAAGCAAATGAAAAGTTGCCAATTCGTTCCATTCCAATTTAATCCAATGAACAGTTTCGAATTTGTTCCATTCAAATTCAAACCAATGAACAGTTTCCATTTCGTTCCATTCCAAATCAATCCAATGAACAGTTTCCAATTCGTTCCATTCCAATTCAATCCAATATTCAGTTTCCAATTCGTTCCATTCAAATTTAGTCCAATGAAGAGTATCGAATTCGTTCCATTCCAATTCAATCAAATAAACAGTTTCCAATTCGTTCCATTCCTGTTCAATCCAATGAACAATTTCCAATTCATTCCATTCCAATTCAATCCAATCAACAGCTTCCAATTCATTCCATTCCAATTCAATCCAATGAACAAGTTCCAATTCATTCCATTCCATTTCAATCCAATGCTCACTTTCCAATTCGCTCCATTCCAATTCAATCCAAGGCTCAGTTTCCAAATCGTTCCATTCCAATTCAATCCAATGAACAATTTCCAATTCGTTTCTTTCCACCTGAATCCAATACTCAGTTTCCAATTCTTTAAATTCCAATGCAATACAATACTCAGTTTCCACTAAGTTCCAGTCCAACTCAATCCAATATTGAGTTTCCAAACCGTTCAGGTCCACTACAATCCCAGTCTCAATTTCTAATTCGATCCATTGCAATTCAATCCATACTCAGTTTCCAATTCGTTCCATTCTAATTCAATCCAAGACTCAGTTTCAAAATAGTTCCAGTCCACGTCAATCCAATACTCAGTTTCTAATTCGTTCCATTCCATTTCAATCCAAAAGTCTGATCCAATTTGTTCCAGTCCAATTCAAGCCAATACTCAGTTTCAAGTTCGTTCCATTCCAATTCAATCCAATACTCAATTTCCAATTCGTTCCAGTCCACTTCAATCCAATACTCAGTTTCTAATCCGTTCCATTCCAATTCAATCCAATACTCAATTTCCAATTCGTTGCAATCCACTTCAAACCAATACTTATTTTTGAATTCTTCCCATTCCATTTCCATCCAATAGTCAGTTTCCACTTCATCCCACTCCAATTCAATCAAATACTCAGTTTCCAATTCTTTCCATTCCAATTCAGTCCAATGAACAGTTTCCAATTCGTTCCATTCCAATTCAATCCAATGAAAAGTTTCCAATTTTTTCCATTCCAATTCAATCCAATGAACAGTTTACAATCCGTTGAATTCCAATTCAATCCAATTAAAAGTATCCAATTCTTTCCATTCCAATTCAAGCAAATGAAAAGTTGCCAATTCGTTCCATTCCAATTTAATCCAATGAACAGTTTCCAATTCGTTCCATTCAAATTCAAACCAATGAACAGTTTCCAATTCGTCCCATTCCTATTCAATCCAATGAATAGTTTCCAATTCATTCCATTCCAATTCAATCCAATGAACAGTTTCCATTTCGTTCCATTACAGATCAATCCAATGAACAGTTTCCAATTCGTTCAATTCCAAATCAATCCAATGAACAGTTTCCAATTCGTTCCATTCCAATTCAATCCAATGAACATTTTCCATTTTGTTCCATTCCAATTCAATCCAATACTCAGATTCCAATTCGTTCCATTCCAATTTAATCCAAATATCTCAGTTTCCAATTTGTTCCATTCCAATTCAACCCAATACTCCGTTTCAAATTCGTTCCATTCCAATTCAATCCAATGAACAGTTTCCAATTTGTTCCATTCAAATTCAGTCCAATGAACAGTTTCCAATTCTTTCCATTCCAATTCAATCCAATGAACAGTTTACAATCCGTTCAATTGCAATTCAATCCAATTAAAAGTTTCCAATTCTTTCCATTCCAATTCAAGCAAATGAAAAGTTGCCAATTCGTTCCATTCCAATTTAATCCAATGAACAGTTTCCAATTTGTTCCATTCAAATTCAAACCAATGAACAGTTTCTAATTTGTTCCATTCCAATT
Organism: Squalus acanthias; assembly: GCA_030390025.1. Lineage (NCBI taxonomy): Eukaryota > Metazoa > Chordata > Chondrichthyes > Squaliformes > Squalidae > Squalus > Squalus acanthias. The sequence goes on from CM059431.1 coordinate 96,393,114, forward strand.
CAATACAATGAACAGTTTCCATTTCATTCCATTCCAAATCAATCCAATGAACAGTTTCCAATTCGTTCCATTCCAATTCAATCCAAATATCTCAGTTTCCAATTCGTTCCATTCCAATTCCAACCAATACTCAGTTTACAATTCGTTCCATTCTAATTCAATCCAATACTCAGTTTCCAATTCGTTCCATTCCAATTCAATCCAATATTCAGTTTCCAATTCGTTCCATTCAAATTTAGTCCAATGAAGAGTATCGAATTCGTTCCATTCCAATTCAATCAAATAAACAGTTTCCAATTCGTTCCATTCCTGTTCAATCCAATGAACAATTTCCAATTCATTCCATTCCAATTCAATCCAATCAACAGCTTCCAATTCATTCCATTCCAATTCAATCCAATGAACAAGTTCCAATTCATTCCATTCCATTTCAATCCAATGCTCACTTTCCAATTCGCTCCATTCCAATTCAATCCAAGGCTCAGTTTCCAAATCGTTCCATTCCAATTCAATCCAATTAACAATTTCCAATTCGTTTCTTTCCACCTGAATCCAATACTCAGTTTCCAATTCTTTAAATTCCAATGCAATACAATACTCAGTTTCCACTAAGTTCCAGTCCAACTCAATCCAATATTGAGTTTCCAAACCGTTCAGGTCCACTACAATCCCAGTCTCAATTTCTAATTCGATCCATTGCAATTCAATCCATACTCAGTTTCCAATTCGTTCCATTCTAATTCAATCCAAGACTCAGTTTCAAAATAGTTCCAGTCCACGTCAATCCAATACTCAGTTTCTAATTCGTTCCATTCCATTTCAATCCAAAAGTCTGATCCAATTTGTTCCAGTCCAATTCAAGCCAATACTCAGTTTCAAGTTCGTTCCATTCCAATTCAATCCAAAATTCAGTTTCTAATCCGTTCCAGTCCACTTCAATCCAATACTCAGTTTCTAATCCGTTCCATTCCAATTCAATCCAATACTCAATTTCCAATTCGTTGCAATCCACTTCAAACCAATACTTATTTTTGAATTCTTCCCATTCCATTTCCATCCAATAGTCAGTTTCCACTTCATCCCACTCCAATTCAATCGAATACTCAGTTTCCAATTCTTTCCATTCCAATTCAGTCCAATGAACAGTTTCCAATTTTTTCCATTCCAATTCAATCCAATGAACAGTTTACAATCCGTTGAATTCCAATTCAATCCAATTAAAAGTTTCCAATTCTTTCCATTCCAATTCAAGCAAATGAAAAGTTGCCAATTCGTTCCATTCCAATTTAATCCAATGAACAGTTTCCAATTTGTTCCATTCAAATTCAAACCAATGAACAGTTTCCAATTCGTCCCATTCCTATTCAATCCAATGAACAGTTTCCAATTCGTTCCATTCCAATTCAATCCAATGAACAGTTTCCATTTCGTTCCATTTCAGATCAATCCAATGAACAGTTTCCAATTCGTTCAATTCCAAATCAATCCAATGAACAGTTTCCAATTCGTTCCATTCCAATTCAATCCAATGAACATTTTCCATTTTGTTCCATTCCAATTCAATCCAATACTCAGATTCCAATTCGTTCCAATCCAATTCAATCCAAATATCTCAGTTTCCAATTTGTTCCATTCCAATTCAACCCAATACTCCGTTTCAAATTCGTTCCATTCCAATTCAATCCAATGAACAGTTTCCAATTTGTTCCATTCAAATTCAGTCCAATGAACAGTTTCCAATTCTTTCCATTCCAAATCAGTCCAATGAACAGTTTCCAATTCGTTCCATTCCAATTCAATCCAATGAACAGTTTACAATCCGTTGAATTCCAATTCAATCCAATTAAAAGTTTCCAATTCTTTCCATTCCAATTCAAGCAAATGAAAAGTTGCCAATTCGTTCCATTCCAATTTAATCCAATGAACAGTTTCCAATTTGTTCCATTCAAATTCAAACCAATGAACAGTTTCCAATTCGCTCCATTCCTATTCAATCCAATGAACAGTTTCCATTTCATTGCATTCCACTTCAATTCTATGAACAGTTTCCAATTCGTTCCATTCCAATTCAATCCAAAGAACGGATTCCAATTCATTCCTTTCCAATTCAAACCAATACTCAGTTTCCAAATCATTCCAGTCCAATTCAATCCAATGAACAGTTTCCAATTTGTTCCATTACAAATCAATCCAGTGAACAGTTTCCAATTCGTTCCATTCCAATCCAATCCAATGAACAGATTCCAATTCCTTCCATTCCAATTCAATCCAATGAACAGTTTCCAAATCGTTCCATTCCAATTCAATACAATGAACAGTTTCCATTTCGTTCCATTCCAAATCAATCCAATGAACAGTTTCCAATTCGTTCCATTCCAATTCAATCCAATACTCAGATTCCAATTCGTTCCATTCCAATTCAATCCAAATATCTCAGTTTCCAATTCATTCCATTCCAATTACAACCAATACTCAGTTTACAATTCGTTCCATTCTAATTCAATCCAATACTCAGTTTACAATTCGTTCCATTCCAATTCAATCCAATATTCAGTTTCCAATTCATTCCATTCAAATTCAGTCCAATGAAGAGTATCGAATTCGTTCCATTCCAATTCAATCAAATAAACAGTTTCCAATTCGTTCCATTCCTGTTCAATCCAATGAACAATTTCCAATTCGTTCCATTCCAATTCAATCCAAGGAACAAGTTCCAATTCATTCCATTCCATTTCAATCCAATGCTCACTTTCCAATTCGCTCTGTTCCAATTCAATCCAAGGCTCAGTTTCCAAATCGTTCCATTCCAATTCAATCCAATGAACAATTTCCAATTCGTTTCTTTCCACCTGAATCCAATACTCAGTTTACAATTCTTTCATTTCCAATGCAATACAATACTCAGTTTCCACTAAGTTCCAGTCCAACTCAATCCAATATTGAGTTTCCAAACCGTTCAGGTCCAATACAATCCCAGTCTCAGTTTCTAATCCGATCCATTGCAATTCAATCCATACTCAGTTTCCAATTCGTTCCATTCTAATTCAATCCAAGACTCAGTTTCAAAATAGTTCTAGTCCACGTCAATCCAATACTCAGTTTCTAATTCGTTCCATTCCATTTCAATCCAAAAGTCTGATCCAATTTGTTCCAGTCCAATTCAAGCCAATACTCAGTTTGAAGTTCGTTCCATTCCAATTCAATCCAAAATTCAGTTTCTAATCCGTTCCAGTCCACTTCAATCCAATACTCAGTTTCTAATCCGTTCCATTCCAATTCAATCCAATACTCAGTTTCCAATTCGTTGCAATCCACTTCAAACCAATACTTATTTTTGAATTCTTCCCATTCCATTTCCATCCAATAGTCAGTTTCCACTTCATCCCACTCCAATTCAATCGAATACTCAGTTTCCAATTCTTTCCATTCCAATTCAGTCCAATGAACAGTTTCCAATTTTTTCCATTCCAATTCAATCCAATGAACAGTTTACAATCCGTTGAATTCCAATTCAATCCAATTAAAAGTTTCCAATTCTTTCCATTCCAATTCAAGCAAATGAAAAGTTGCCAATTCGTTCCATTCCAATTTAATCCAATGAACAGTTTCCAATTTGTTCCATTCAAATTCAAACCAATGAACAGTTTCCAATTCGTCCCATTCCTATTCAATCCAATGAACAGTTTCCAATTCGTTCCATTCCAATTCAATCCAATGAACAGTTTCCATTTCGTTCCATTTCAGATCAATCCAATGAACAGTTTCCAATTCGTTCAATTCCAAATCAATCCAATGAACAGTTTCCAATTCGTTCCATTCCAATTCAATCCAATGAACATTTTCCATTTTGTTCCATTCCAATTCAATCCAATACTCAGATTCCAATTCGTTCCAATCCAATTCAATCCAAATATCTCAGTTTCCAATTTGTTCCATTCCAATTCAACCCAATACTCCGTTTCAAATTCGTTCCATTCCAATTCAATCCAATGAACAGTTTCCAATTTGTTCCATTCAAATTCAGTCCAATGAACAGTTTCCAATTCTTTCCATTCCAAATCAGTCCAATGAACAGTTTCCAATTCATTCCATTCCAATTCAATCCAATGAACAGTTTACAATCCGTTGAATTCCAATTCAATCCAATTAAAAGTTTCCAATTCTTTCCATTCCAATTCAAGCAAATGAAAAGTTGCCAATTCGTTCCATTCCAATTTAATCCAATGAACAGTTTCCAATTTGTTCCATTCAAATTCAAACCAATGAACAGTTTCCAATTCGCTCCATTCCTATTCAATCCAATGAACAGTTTCCATTTCATTGCATTCCACTTCAATTCTATGAACAGTTTCCAATTCGTTCCATTCCAATTCAATCCAAAGAACGGATTCCAATTCATTCCTTTCCAATTCAAACCAATACTCAGTTTCCAAATCATTCCAGTCCAATTCAATCCAATGAACAGTTTCCAATTTGTTCCATTACAAATCAATCCAGTGAACAGTTTCCAATTCGTTCCATTCCAATCCAATCCAATGAACAGTTTCCAATTCGTTCCATTCCAATTCAATCCAATACTCAGATTCCAATTCGTTCCATTCCAATTCAATCCAAATATCTCAGTTTCCAATTCATTCCATTCCAATTACAACCAATACTCAGTTTACAATTCGTTCCATTCTAATTCAATCCAATACTCAGTTTACAATTCGTTCCATTCCAATTCAATCCAATATTCAGTTTCCAATTCATTCCATTCAAATTCAGTCCAATGAAGAGTATCGAATTCGTTCCATTCCAATTCAATCAAATAAACAGTTTCCAATTCGTTCCATTCCTGTTCAATCCAATGAACAATTTCCAATTCGTTCCATTCCAATTCAATCCAAGGAACAAGTTCCAATTCATTCCATTCCATTTCAATCCAATGCTCACTTTCCAATTCGCTCTGTTCCAATTCAATCCAAGGCTCAGTTTCCAAATCGTTCCATTCCAATTCAATCCAATGAACAATTTCCAATTCGTTTCTTTCCACCTGAATCCAATACTCAGTTTACAATTCTTTCATTTCCAATGCAATACAATACTCAGTTTCCACTAAGTTCCAGTCCAACTCAATCCAATATTGAGTTTCCAAACCGTTCAGGTCCAATACAATCCCAGTCTCAGTTTCTAATCCGATCCATTGCAATTCAATCCATACTCAGTTTCCAATTCGTTCCATTCTAATTCAATCCAAGACTCAGTTTCAAAATAGTTCTAGTCCACGTCAATCCAATACTCAGTTTCTAATTCGTTCCATTCCATTTCAATCCAAAAGTCTGATCCAATTTGTTCCAGTCCAATTCAAGCCAATACTCAGTTTGAAGTTCGTTCCATTCCAATTCAATCCAAAATTCAGTTTCTAATCCGTTCCAGTCCACTTCAATCCAATACTCAGTTTCTAATCCGTTCCATTCCAATTCAATCCAATACTCAGTTTCCAATTCGTTGCAATCCACTTCAAACCAATACTTATTTTTGAATTCTTCCCATTCCATTTCCATCCAATAGTCAGTTTCCACTTCATCCCACTCCAATTCAATCGAATACTCAGTTTCCAATTCGTTCCATTCCAATTCAACCCAATACTCCGTTTCAAATTCGTTCCATTCCAATTCAATCCAATGAACATTTGCCAATTCGTTCCATTAATATTCAATCCAATGAACAGTTTCCAATTCTTTCCATTCCAATTCAGTCCAATGAACAGTTTCCAATTCGTTCCATTCCAATTCAATCCAATGAACAGTTTACAATCCGTTCAATTCCAATTCAATCCAATTAAAAGTTTCCAATTCTTTCCATTCCAATTCAAGCAAATGAAAAGTTGCCAATTCGTTCCATTCCAATATAATCCAAGGAACAGTTTCCAATTCGTTCCATTCAAATTCAAACCAATGAACAGTTTCCAATTCGTCCCATTCCTATTCAATCCAATGAACAGTTTCCATTTCGTTGCATTCCACTTCAATTCTATGAACAGTTTCCAATTCGTTCCATTACAATTCAATCCAAAACTCAAGTTTCCAATTCGTTCCATTCCAATTCAATCCAAAGAACGGATTCCAATTCATTCCATTCCAATTCAAACCAATACTCAGTTTCCAAATCGTTCCAGTCCAATTCAATCCAATGAACAGTTTCCAATTTGTTCCATTACAAATCAATCCAGTGAACAGTTTCCAATTCGTTCCATTCCAATCCAATCCAATGAACAGTTTCCAATTCCTTCCATTCCAATTCAATACAATGAACAGTTTCCAAATAATTCCATTCCAATTCAATCCAATGAACAGTTTCCATTTCGTTCCATTCCAATTCAATCCAATGAACAGTTTCCAATTCGTTCCATTCCAAATCAAACCAATGAACAGTTTCCAATTCGTTCACTTCCAATTCAATCCAATGAACATTTTCCATTTTCTTCCATTCCAATTCAATCCAATACTCAGATTCCAATTCGTTCCATTCCAATTCAATCCAAATATCTCAGTTTCCAATTCGTTCCATTCCAATTCAATACAATGAACAGTTTCCAAATAGTTCCATTCCAATTCAATCCAATGAACAGTTTCCATTTCGTTCCATTAGAAATCAATCCAATGAACAGTTTCCAATTCGTTCCATTCCAAATCAGTCCAATGAACAGTTTCCAAATCGTTCCATTACAATTCAATCTAAAACTCAAGTTTCCAATTCGTTCCATTCCAATTCAATCCAAAGAACGGATTCCAATTCATTCCATTCCAATTCAAACCAATACTCAGTTTCCAAATCGTTCCAGTCCAATTCAATCCAATGAACAGTTTCCAATTCGTTCCATTCCAATTCAATCCAAAGAACGGATTCCAATTCATTCCATTCCAATTCAAACTAATACTCAGTTTCCAAATCGTTCCATTCCAATTCAAGCAAATGAAAAGTTTCCAATTCGTTCCATTCCAAATCAATCCAATGAACAGTTTCCAATTTGTTTAATTCCAAATCAATCCAATGAACAGTTTCCAATTCGTTCCATTCCAATTCAATCCAATGAACATTTTCCATTTTGTTCCATTCCAATTCAATCCAATACTCAGATTCCAATTCGTTCCATTCCAATTCAATCCAAATATCTCAGTTTCCAATTTGTTCCATTCCAATTCAACCCAATACTCCGTTTCAAATTCGTTCCATTCCAATTCAATCCAATGAACAGTTTCCAATTTGTTCCATTCAAATTCAGTCCAATGAACAGTTTCCAATTCTTTCCATTCCAATTCAATCCAATGAACAGTTTACAATCCGTTCAATTCCAATTCAATCCAATTAAACGTTTCCAATTCTTTCCATTCCAAATCAAGCAAATGAAAAGTTGCCAATTCGTTCCATTCCAATTTAATCCAATGAACAGTTTCCAATTTGTTCCATTCAAATACAAACCAATGAACAGTTTCCAATTCGCTCCATTCCTATTCAATCCAATGAACAGTTTCCATTTCGTTGCATTCCACTTCAATTCTATGAACAGTTTCCAATTCGTTCCATTCCAATTCAATCCAAAGAACGGATTCCAATTCATTCCTTTCCAATTCAAACCAATACTCAGTTTCCAAATCGTTCCAGTCCAATTCAATCCAATGAACAGTTTCCAATTTGTTCCATTACAAATCAATCCAGTGAACAGTTTCCAATTCGTTCCATTCCAATCCAATCCAATGAACAGATTCCATTTCGTTCCATTCCAAATCAATCCAGTGAACAGTTTCCAATTCGTTCCATTCCAATCCAATCCAATGAACAGATTCCATTTCGTTCCATTCCAAATCAATCCAATGAACAGTTTCCAATTTGTTCCATTCCAATTGAATCCAATACTCAGATTCCAATTCGTTCCATTCCAATTCAATCCAAATATCTCAGTTTCCAATTCGTTCCAATTCCAACCAATACTCAGTTTACAATACGTTCCATTCTAATTCAATCCAATACTCAGTTTCCAATTCGTTCCATTCCAATTCAATCCAATATTCAGTTTCCAATTCGTTCCATTCAAATTCAGTCCTTGAAGAGGATCGAATTCGTTCCATTCCAATTCAATCAAATAAACAGTTTCCAATTCGTTCCATTCCTGTTCAATCCAATGAACAATTTCCAATTCGTTCCATTCCAATTCAATCCAATGAACAGCTTCCAATTCATTCCATTTCAATTCAATCCAATGAACAAGTTCCAATTCATTCCATTCCATTTCAATCCAATGCTCACTTTCCAATTCGCTCTGTGCCAATTCAATCCAAGGCTCAGTTTCCAAATCGTTCCATTCCAATTCAATCCAATGAACAATTTCCAATTCGTTCCATTCCATTGCAATCCAATGCTCAGTTTCCAATTCGCTCCGTTCCAATTCAATCCAAGGCTCAGTTTCCAAATCGTTCCATTCCAATTCAATCCAATTAACAATTTCCACTTCGTTTCTTTCCACCTGAATCCAATACTCAGTTTCCAATTCTTTAAATTCCAATGCAATACAATACTCAGTTTCCACTAAGTTCCAGTCCAACTCAATCCAATATTGAGTTTCCAAACCGTTCAGGTCCACTACAATCCCAGTCTCAGTTTCTAATTCGATCCATTGCAATTCAATCCATACCTAGTTTCCAATTCGTTCCATTCTAATTCAATCCAAGACTCAGTTTCAAAATAGTTCCAGTCCACGTCAATCCAATACTCAGTTACTAATTCGTTCCATTCCATTTCAATCCAAAAGTCTGATCCAATTTGTTCCAGTCCAATTCAAGCCAATACTCAGTTTGAAGTTCGTTCCATTCCAATTCAATCCAAAATTCAGTTTCTAATCCGTTCCAGTCCACTTCAATCCAATACTCAGTTACTAATCCGTTCCATTCCAATTCAATCCAATACTCAATTTCCAATTCGTTGCAATCCACTTCAAACCAATACTTATTTTTGAATTCTTCCCATTCCATTTCCATCCAATAGTCAGTTTCCACTTCATCCCACTCCAATTCAATCGAATGCTCAGTTTCCAATTTGTTCCATTCCAATTCAACCCAATACTCCGTTTCAAATTCGTTCCATTCCAATTCAATTCAATGAACATTTGCCGATTCGTTCCATTAATATTCAATCCAATGAACAGTTTCCGATTCTTTCCATTCCAATTCAGTCCAATGAACAGTTTCCAATTCGTTCTATTCCAATTCAATCCAATGAAAAGTTTCCAATTTTTTCCATTCCAAATCAATCCAATGAACAGTTTACAATCCGTTCAATTCCAATTCAATCCAATTGAAAGTTTCCAATTCTTTCCATTCCAATTCAAGCAAATGAAAAGTTGCCAATTCGTTCCATTCCAATTTAATCCAATGAACAGTTTCCAATTCGTTCCATTCAAATTCAAACCAAATGAACAGTTTCCAATTCGTCCCATTCCTATTCAATCCAATGAACAGTTTCCAAATCATTCCATTCCAATTCAATCCAATGAACAGTTTCCATTTCGTTCCATTACAAATCAATCCAATGAACAGTTTCCAATTCGTTCAATTCCAATTCAATCCAATGAACAGTTTCCAATTCGTTCCATTCCAATTCAATCCAATGAACAGTTTACAATCCGTTCAATTGCAATTCAATCCAATTAAAAGTTTCCAATTCTTTCCATTCCAATTCAAGCAAATGAAAAGTTGCCAATTCGTTCCATTCCAATTTAATCCAATGAACAGTTTCCAATTTGTTCCATTCAAATTCAAACCAATGAACAGTTTCTAATTTGTTCCATTCAAATTCAGTCCAATGAACAGTTTCCAATTCTTTCCATTCCAATTCAATCCAATGAACAGTTTACAATCCGTTCAATTGCAATTCAATCCAATTAAAAGTTTCCAATTCTTTCCATTCCAATTCAAGCAAATGAAAAGTTGCCAATTCGTTCCATTCCAATTTAATCCAATGAACAGTTTCCAATTTGTTCCATTCAAATTCAAACCAATGAACAGTTTCTAATTTGTTCCATTCCAATTCAATACAATGAACAGTTTCCATTTCGTTCCATTCCAAATCAATCCAATGAACAGTTTCCAATTCGTTCCATTCCAATTCAATCCAAATATCTCAGTTTCCAATTCGTTCCATTCCAATTCTAACCAATACTCAGTTTACAATTCGTTCCATTCTAATTCAATCCAATACTCAGTTTCCAATTCGTTCCATTCCAATTCAATCCAATATTCAGTTTCCAATTTGTTCCATTCAAATTCAGTCCAATGAAGAGTATCGAATTCGTTCCATTCCAATTCAATCAAATGAACAGTTTCCAATTCGTTCCATTCCTGTTCAATCCAATGAACAATTTCCAATTCGTTCCATTCCAATTCAATCCAATCAACAGCTTCCAATTCATTCCATTCCAATTCAATCCAATGAACAAGTTCCAATTCATTCCATTCCATTTCAATCCAATGCTCACTTTCCAATTCGCTCCATTCCAATTCAATCCAAGGCTCAGTTTCCAAATCGTTCCATTCCAATTCAATCCAATGAACAATTTCCAATTCGTTTCTTTCCACCTGAATCCAATACTCAGTTTCCAATTCTTTAAATTCCAATGCAATACAATACTCAGTTTCCACTAAGTTCCAGTCCAACTCAATCCAATATTGAGTTTCCAAACCGTTCAGGTCCACTACAATCCCAGTCTCAATTTCTAATTCGATCCATTGCAATTCAATCCATACTCAGTTTCCAATTCGTTCCATTCTAATTCAATCCAAGACTCAGTTTCAAAATAGTTCCAGTCCACGTCAATCCAATACTCAGTTTCTAATTCGTTCCATTCCATTTCAATCCAAAAGTCTGATCCAATTTGTTCCAGTCCAATTCAAGCCAATACTCAGTTTCAAGTTCGTTCCATTCCAATTCAATCCAATACTCAATTTCCAATTCGTTCCAGTCCACTTCAATCCAATACTCAGTTTCTAATCCGTTCCATTCCAATTCAATCCAATACTCAATTTCCAATTCGTTGCAATCCACTTCAAACCAATACTTATTTTTGAATTCTTCCCATTCCATTTCCATCCAATAGTCAGTTTCCACTTCATCCCACTCCAATTCAATCGAATACTCAGTTTCCAATTCTTTCCATTCCAATTCAGTCCAATGAACAGTTTCCAATTCGTTCCATTCCAATTCAATCCAATGAAAAGTTTCCAATTTTTTCCATTCCAATTCAATCCAATGAACAGTTTACAATCCGTTCAATTCCAATTCAATCCAATTAAAAGTATCCAATTCTTTCCATTCCAATTCAAGCAAATGAAAAGTTGCCAATTCGTTCCATTCCAATTTAATCCAATGAACAGTTTCCAATTCGTTCCATTCAAATTCAAACCAATGAACAGTTTCCAATTCGTCCCATTCCTATTCAATCCAATGAATAGTTTCCAATTCGTTCCATTCCAATTCAATCCAATGAACAGTTTCCATTTCGTTCCATTACAGATCAATCCAATGAACAGTTTCCAATTCGTTCAATTCCAAATCAATCCAATGAACAGTTTCCAATTCGTTCCATTCCAATTCAATCCAATGAACATTTTCCATTTTGTTCCATTCCAATTCAATCCAATACTCAGATTCCAATTCGTTCCATTCCAATTTAATCCAAATGTCTCAGTTTCCAATTTGTTCCATTCCAATTCAACCCAATACTCCGTTTCAAATTCGTTCCATTCCAATTCAATCCAATGAACAGTTTCCAATTTGTTCCATTCAAATTCAGTCCAATGAACAGTTTCCAATTCTTTCCATTCCAATTCAATCCAATGAACAGTTTACAATCCGTTCAATTGCAATTCAATCCAATTAAAAGTTTCCAATTCTTTCCATTCCAATTCAAGCAAATGAAAAGTTGCCAATTCATTCCATTCCAATTTAATCCAATGAACAGTTTCCAATTTGTTCCATTCAAATTCAAACCAATGAACAGTTTCTAATTTGTTCCATTCCAATTCAATACAATGAACAGTTTCCATTTCATTCCATTCCAAATCAATCCAATGAACAGTTTCCAATTCGTTCCATTCCAATTCAATCCAAATATCTCAGTTTCCAATTCGTTCCATTCCAATTCCAACCAATACTCAGTTTACAATTCGTTCCATTCTAATTCAATCCAATACTCAGTTTCCAATTCGTTCCATTCCAATTCAATCCAATATTCAGTTTCCAATTCGTTCCATTCAAATTTAGTCCAATGAAGAGTATCGAATTCGTTCCATTCCAATTCAATCAAATAAACAGTTTCCAATTCGTTCCATTCCTGTTCAATCCAATGAACAATTTCCAATTCATTCCATTCCAATTCAATCCAATCAACAGCTTCCAATTCATTCCATTCCAATTCAATCCAATGAACAAGTTCCAATTCATTCCATTCCATTTCAATCCAATGCTCACTTTCCAATTCGCTCCATTCCAATTCAATCCAAGGCTCAGTTTCCAAATCGTTCCATTCCAATTCAATCCAATTAACAATTTCCAATTCGTTTCTTTCCACCTGAATCCAATACTCAGTTTCCAATTCTTTAAATTCCAATGCAATACAATACTCAGTTTCCACTAAGTTCCAGTCCAACTCAATCCAATATTGAGTTTCCAAACCGTTCAGGTCCACTACAATCCCAGTCTCAATTTCTAATTCGATCCATTGCAATTCAATCCATACTCAGTTTCCAATTCGTTCCATTCTAATTCAATCCAAGACTCAGTTTCAAAATAGTTCCAGTCCACGTCAATCCAATACTCAGTTTCTAATTCGTTCCATTCCATTTCAATCCAAAAGTCTGATCCAATTTGTTCCAGTCCAATTCAAGCCAATACTCAGTTTCAAGTTCGTTCCATTCCAATTCAATCCAAAATTCAGTTTCTAATCCGTTCCAGTCCACTTCAATCCAATACTCAGTTTCTAATCCGTTCCATTCCAATTCAATCCAATACTCAATTTCCAATTCGTTGCAATCCACTTCAAACCAATACTTATTTTTGAATTCTTCCCATTCCATTTCCATCCAATAGTCAGTTTCCACTTCATCCCACTCCAATTCAATCGAATACTCAGTTTCCAATTCTTTCCATTCCAATTCAGTCCAATGAACAGTTTCCAATTTTTTCCATTCCAATTCAATCCAATGAACAGTTTACAATCCGTTGAATTCCAATTCAATCCAATTAAAAGTTTCCAATTCTTTCCATTCCAATTCAAGCAAATGAAAAGTTGCCAATTCGTTCCATTCCAATTTAATCCAATGAACAGTTTCCAATTTGTTCCATTCAAATTCAAACCAATGAACAGTTTCCAATTCGTCCCATTCCTATTCAATCCAATGAACAGTTTCCAATTCGTTCCATTCCAATTCAATCCAATGAACAGTTTCCATTTCGTTCCATTTCAGATCAATCCAATGAACAGTTTCCAATTCGTTCAATTCCAAATCAATCCAATGAACAGTTTCCAATTCGTTCCATTCCAATTCAATCCAATGAACATTTTCCATTTTGTTCCATTCCAATTCAATCCAATACTCAGATTCCAATTCGTTCCAATCCAATTCAATCCAAATATCTCAGTTTCCAATTTGTTCCATTCCAATTCAACCCAATACTCCGTTTCAAATTCGTTCCATTCCAATTCAATCCAATGAACAGTTTCCAATTTGTTCCATTCAAATTCAGTCCAATGAACAGTTTCCAATTCTTTCCATTCCAAATCAGTCCAATGAACAGTTTCCAATTCGTTCCATTCCAATTCAATCCAATGAACAGTTTACAATCCGTTGAATTCCAATTCAATCCAATTAAAAGTTTCCAATTCTTTCCATTCCAATTCAAGCAAATGAAAAGTTGCCAATTCGTTCCATTCCAATTTAATCCAATGAACAGTTTCCAATTTGTTCCATTCAAATTCAAACCAATGAACAGTTTCCAATTCGCTCCATTCCTATTCAATCCAATGAACAGTTTCCATTTCATTGCATTCCACTTCAATTCTATGAACAGTTTCCAATTCGTTCCATTCCAATTCAATCCAAAGAACGGATTCCAATTCATTCCTTTCCAATTCAAACCAATACTCAGTTTCCAAATCATTCCAGTCCAATTCAATCCAATGAACAGTTTCCAATTTGTTCCATTACAAATCAATCCAGTGAACAGTTTCCAATTCGTTCCATTCCAATCCAATCCAATGAACAGATTCCAATTCCTTCCATTCCAATTCAATCCAATGAACAGTTTCCAAATCGTTCCATTCCAATTCAATACAATGAACAGTTTCCATTTCGTTCCATTCCAAATCAATCCAATGAACAGTTTCCAATTCGTTCCATTCCAATTCAATCCAATACTCAGATTCCAATTCGTTCCATTCCAATTCAATCCAAATATCTCAGTTTCCAATTCATTCCATTCCAATTACAACCAATACTCAGTTTACAATTCGTTCCATTCTAATTCAATCCAATACTCAGTTTACAATTCGTTCCATTCCAATTCAATCCAATATTCAGTTTCCAATTCATTCCATTCAAATTCAGTCCAATGAAGAGTATCGAATTCGTTCCATTCCAATTCAATCAAATAAACAGTTTCCAATTCGTTCCATTCCTGTTCAATCCAATGAACAATTTCCAATTCGTTCCATTCCAATTCAATCCAAGGAACAAGTTCCAATTCATTCCATTCCATTTCAATCCAATGCTCACTTTCCAATTCGCTCTGTTCCAATTCAATCCAAGGCTCAGTTTCCAAATCGTTCCATTCCAATTCAATCCAATGAACAATTTCCAATTCGTTTCTTTCCACCTGAATCCAATACTCAGTTTACAATTCTTTCATTTCCAATGCAATACAATACTCAGTTTCCACTAAGTTCCAGTCCAACTCAATCCAATATTGAGTTTCCAAACCGTTCAGGTCCAATACAATCCCAGTCTCAGTTTCTAATCCGATCCATTGCAATTCAATCCATACTCAGTTTCCAATTCGTTCCATTCTAATTCAATCCAAGACTCAGTTTCAAAATAGTTCTAGTCCACGTCAATCCAATACTCAGTTTCTAATTCGTTCCATTCCATTTCAATCCAAAAGTCTGATCCAATTTGTTCCAGTCCAATTCAAGCCAATACTCAGTTTCAAGTTCGTTCCATTCCAATTCAATCCAAAATTCAGTTTCTAATCCGTTCCAGTCCACTTCAATCCAATACTCAGTTTCTAATCCGTTCCATTCCAATTCAATCCAATACTCAGTTTCCAATTCGTTGCAATCCACTTCAAACCAATACATATTTTTGAATTCTTCCCATTCCATTTCCATCCAATAGTCAGTTTCCACTTCATCCCACTCCAATTCAATCGAATACTCAGTTTCCAATTCTTTCCATTCCAATTCAGTCCAATGAACAGTTTCCAATTTTTTCCATTCCAATTCAATCCAATGAACAGTTTACAATCCGTTGAATTCCAATTCAATCCAATTAAAAGTTTCCAATTCTTTCCATTCCAATTCAAGCAAATGAAAAGTTGCCAATTCGTTCCATTCCAATTTAATCCAATGAACAGTTTCCAATTTGTTCCATTCAAATTCAAACCAATGAACAGTTTCCAATTCGTCCCATTCCTATTCAATCCAATGAACAGTTTCCAATTCGTTCCATTCCAATTCAATCCAATGAACAGTTTCCATTTCGTTCCATTTCAGATCAATCCAATGAACAGTTTCCAATTCGTTCAATTCCAAATCAATCCAATGAACAGTTTCCAATTCGTTCCATTCCAATTCAATCCAATGAACATTTTCCATTTTGTTCCATTCCAATTCAATCCAATACTCAGATTCCAATTCGTTCCAATCCAATTCAATCCAAATATCTCAGTTTCCAATTTGTTCCATTCCAATTCAACCCAATACTCCGTTTCAAATTCGTTCCATTCCAATTCAATCCAATGAACAGTTTCCAATTTGTTCCATTCAAATTCAGTCCAATGAACAGTTTCCAATTCTTTCCATTCCAAATCAGTCCAATGAACAGTTTCCAATTCATTCCATTCCAATTCAATCCAATGAACAGTTTACAATCCGTTGAATTCCAATTCAATCCAATTAAAAGTTTCCAATTCTTTCCATTCCAATTCAAGCAAATGAAAAGTTGCCAATTCGTTCCATTCCAATTTAATCCAATGAACAGTTTCCAATTTGTTCCATTCAAATTCAAACCAATGAACAGTTTCCAATTCGCTCCATTCCTATTCAATCCAATGAACAGTTTCCATTTCATTGCATTCCACTTCAATTCTATGAACAGTTTCCAATTCGTTCCATTCCAATTCAATCCAAAGAACGGATTCCAATTCATTCCTTTCCAATTCAAACCAATACTCAGTTTCCAAATCATTCCAGTCCAATTCAATCCAATGAACAGTTTCCAATTTGTTCCATTACAAATCAATCCAGTGAACAGTTTCCAATTCGTTCCATTCCAATCCAATCCAATGAACAGTTTCCAATTCGTTCCATTCCAATTCAATCCAATACTCAGATTCCAATTCGTTCCATTCCAATTCAATCCAAATATCTCAGTTTCCAATTCATTCCATTCCAATTACAACCAATACTCAGTTTACAATTCGTTCCATTCTAATTCAATCCAATACTCAGTTTACAATTCGTTCCATTCCAATTCAATCCAATATTCAGTTTCCAATTCATTCCATTCAAATTCAGTCCAATGAAGAGTATCGAATTCGTTCCATTCCAATTCAATCAAATAAACAGTTTCCAATTCGTTCCATTCCTGTTCAATCCAATGAACAATTTCCAATTCGTTCCATTCCAATTCAATCCAAGGAACAAGTTCCAATTCATTCCATTCCATTTCAATCCAATGCTCACTTTCCAATTCGCTCTGTTCCAATTCAATCCAAGGCTCAGTTTCCAAATCGTTCCATTCCAATTCAATCCAATGAACAATTTCCAATTCGTTTCTTTCCACCTGAATCCAATACTCAGTTTACAATTCTTTCATTTCCAATGCAATACAATACTCAGTTTCCACTAAGTTCCAGTCCAACTCAATCCAATATTGAGTTTCCAAACCGTTCAGGTCCAATACAATCCCAGTCTCAGTTTCTAATCCGATCCATTGCAATTCAATCCATACTCAGTTTCCAATTCGTTCCATTCTAATTCAATCCAAGACTCAGTTTCAAAATAGTTCTAGTCCACGTCAATCCAATACTCAGTTTCTAATTCGTTCCATTCCATTTCAATCCAAAAGTCTGATCCAATTTGTTCCAGTCCAATTCAAGCCAATACTCAGTTTGAAGTTCGTTCCATTCCAATTCAATCCAAAATTCAGTTTCTAATCCGTTCCAGTCCACTTCAATCCAATACTCAGTTTCTAATCCGTTCCATTCCAATTCAATCCAATACTCAGTTTCCAATTCGTTGCAATCCACTTCAAACCAATACTTATTTTTGAATTCTTCCCATTCCATTTCCATCCAATAGTCAGTTTCCACTTCATCCCACTCCAATTCAATCGAATACTCAGTTTCCAATTCGTTCCATTCCAATTCAACCCAATACTCCGTTTCAAATTCGTTCCATTCCAATTCAATCCAATGAACATTTGCCAATTCGTTCCATTAATATTCAATCCAATGAACAGTTTCCAATTCTTTCCATTCCAATTCAGTCCAATGAACAGTTTCCAATTCGTTCCATTCCAATTCAATCCAATGAACAGTTTACAATCCGTTCAATTCCAATTCAATCCAATTAAAAGTTTCCAATTCTTTCCATTCCAATTCAAGCAAATGAAAAGTTGCCAATTCGTTCCATTCCAATATAATCCAAGGAACAGTTTCCAATTCGTTCCATTCAAATTCAAACCAATGAACAGTTTCCAATTCGTCCCATTCCTATTCAATCCAATGAACAGTTTCCATTTCGTTGCATTCCACTTCAATTCTATGAACAGTTTCCAATTCGTTCCATTACAATTCAATCCAAAACTCAAGTTTCCAATTCGTTCCATTCCAATTCAATCCAAAGAACGGATTCCAATTCATTCCATTCCAATTCAAACCAATACTCAGTTTCCAAATCGTTCCAGTCCAATTCAATCCAATGAACAGTTTCCAATTTGTTCCATTACAAATCAATCCAGTGAACAGTTTCCAATTCGTTCCATTCCAATCCAATCCAATGAACAGTTTCCAATTCCTTCCATTCCAATTCAATACAATGAACAGTTTCCAAATAATTCCATTCCAATTCAATCCAATGAACAGTTTCCATTTCGTTCCATTCCAATTCAATCCAATGAACAGTTTCCAATTCGTTCCATTCCAAATCAAACCAATGAACAGTTTCCAATTCGTTCACTTCCAATTCAATCCAATGAACATTTTCCATTTTCTTCCATTCCAATTCAATCCAATACTCAGATTCCAATTCGTTCCATTCCAATTCAATCCAAATATCTCAGTTTCCAATTCGTTCCATTCCAATTCAATACAATGAACAGTTTCCAAATAGTTCCATTCCAATTCAATCCAATGAACAGTTTCCATTTCGTTCCATTAGAAATCAATCCAATGAACAGTTTCCAATTCGTTCCATTCCAAATCAGTCCAATGAACAGTTTCCAAATCGTTCCATTACAATTCAATCTAAAACTCAAGTTTCCAATTCGTTCCATTCCAATTCAATCCAAAGAACGGATTCCAATTCATTCCATTCCAATTCAAACCAATACTCAGTTTCCAAATCGTTCCAGTCCAATTCAATCCAATGAACAGTTTCCAATTCGTTCCATTCCAATTCAATCCAAAGAACGGATTCCAATTCATTCCATTCCAATTCAAACTAATACTCAGTTTCCAAATCGTTCCATTCCAATTCAAGCAAATGAAAAGTTTCCAATTCGTTCCATTCCAAATCAATCCAATGAACAGTTTCCAATTTGTTTAATTCCAAATCAATCCAATGAACAGTTTCCAATTCGTTCCATTCCAATTCAATCCAATGAACATTTTCCATTTTGTTCCATTCCAATTCAATCCAATACTCAGATTCCAATTCGTTCCATTCCAATTCAATCCAAATATCTCAGTTTCCAATTTGTTCCATTCCAATTCAACCCAATACTCCGTTTCAAATTCGTTCCATTCCAATTCAATCCAATGAACAGTTTCCAATTTGTTCCATTCAAATTCAGTCCAATGAACAGTTTCCAATTCTTTCCATTCCAATTCAATCCAATGAACAGTTTACAATCCGTTCAATTCCAATTCAATCCAATTAAACGTTTCCAATTCTTTCCATTCCAAATCAAGCAAATGAAAAGTTGCCAATTCGTTCCATTCCAATTTAATCCAATGAACAGTTTCCAATTTGTTCCATTCAAATACAAACCAATGAACAGTTTCCAATTCGCTCCATTCCTATTCAATCCAATGAACAGTTTCCATTTCGTTGCATTCCACTTCAATTCTATGAACAGTTTCCAATTCGTTCCATTCCAATTCAATCCAAAGAACGGATTCCAATTCATTCCTTTCCAATTCAAACCAATACTCAGTTTCCAAATCGTTCCAGTCCAATTCAATCCAATGAACAGTTTCCAATTTGTTCCATTACAAATCAATCCAGTGAACAGTTTCCAATTCGTTCCATTCCAATCCAATCCAATGAACAGATTCCATTTCGTTCCATTCCAAATCAATCCAGTGAACAGTTTCCAATTCGTTCCATTCCAATCCAATCCAATGAACAGATTCCATTTCGTTCCATTCCAAATCAATCCAATGAACAGTTTCCAATTTGTTCCATTCCAATTGAATCCAATACTCAGATTCCAATTCGTTCCATTCCAATTCAATCCAAATATCTCAGTTTCCAATTCGTTCCAATTCCAACCAATACTCAGTTTACAATACGTTCCATTCTAATTCAATCCAATACTCAGTTTCCAATTCGTTCCATTCCAATTCAATCCAATATTCAGTTTCCAATTCGTTCCATTCAAATTCAGTCCTTGAAGAGGATCGAATTCGTTCCATTCCAATTCAATCAAATAAACAGTTTCCAATTCGTTCCATTCCTGTTCAATCCAATGAACAATTTCCAATTCGTTCCATTCCAATTCAATCCAATGAACAGCTTCCAATTCATTCCATTTCAATTCAATCCAATGAACAAGTTCCAATTCATTCCATTCCATTTCAATCCAATGCTCACTTTCCAATTCGCTCTGTGCCAATTCAATCCAAGGCTCAGTTTCCAAATCGTTCCATTCCAATTCAATCCAATGAACAATTTCCAATTCGTTCCATTCCATTGCAATCCAATGCTCAGTTTCCAATTCGCTCCGTTCCAATTCAATCCAAGGCTCAGTTTCCAAATCGTTCCATTCCAATTCAATCCAATTAACAATTTCCACTTCGTTTCTTTCCACCTGAATCCAATACTCAGTTTCCAATTCTTTAAATTCCAATGCAATACAATACTCAGTTTCCACTAAGTTCCAGTCCAACTCAATCCAATATTGAGTTTCCAAACCGTTCAGGTCCACTACAATCCCAGTCTCAGTTTCTAATTCGATCCATTGCAATTCAATCCATACCTAGTTTCCAATTCGTTCCATTCTAATTCAATCCAAGACTCAGTTTCAAAATAGTTCCAGTCCACGTCAATCCAATACTCAGTTACTAATTCGTTCCATTCCATTTCAATCCAAAAGTCTGATCCAATTTGTTCCAGTCCAATTCAAGCCAATACTCAGTTTGAAGTTCGTTCCATTCCAATTCAATCCAAAATTCAGTTTCTAATCCGTTCCAGTCCACTTCAATCCAATACTCAGTTACTAATCCGTTCCATTCCAATTCAATCCAATACTCAATTTCCAATTCGTTGCAATCCACTTCAAACCAATACTTATTTTTGAATTCTTCCCATTCCATTTCCATCCAATAGTCAGTTTCCACTTCATCCCACTCCAATTCAATCGAATGCTCAGTTTCCAATTTGTTCCATTCCAATTCAACCCAATACTCCGTTTCAAATTCGTTCCATTCCAATTCAATTCAATGAACATTTGCCGATTCGTTCCATTAATATTCAATCCAATGAACAGTTTCCGATTCTTTCCATTCCAATTCAGTCCAATGAACAGTTTCCAATTCGTTCTATTCCAATTCAATCCAATGAAAAGTTTCCAATTTTTTCCATTCCAAATCAATCCAATGAACAGTTTACAATCCGTTCAATTCCAATTCAATCCAATTGAAAGTTTCCAATTCTTTCCATTCCAATTCAAGCAAATGAAAAGTTGCCAATTCGTTCCATTCCAATTTAATCCAATGAACAGTTTCCAATTCGTTCCATTCAAATTCAAACCAAATGAACAGTTTCCAATTCGTCCCATTCCTATTCAATCCAATGAACAGTTTCCAAATCATTCCATTCCAATTCAATCCAATGAACAGTTTCCATTTCGTTCCATTACAAATCAATCCAATGAACAGTTTCCAATTCGTTCAATTCCAATTCAATCCAATGAACAGTTTCCAATTCGTTCCATTCCAATTCAATCCAATGAACAGTTTACAATCCGTTCAATTGCAATTCAATCCAATTAAAAGTTTCCAATTCTTTCCATTCCAATTCAAGCAAATGAAAAGTTGCCAATTCGTTCCATTCCAATTTAATCCAATGAACAGTTTCCAATTTGTTCCATTCAAATTCAAACCAATGAACAGTTTCTAATTTGTTCCATTCAAATTCAGTCCAATGAACAGTTTCCAATTCTTTCCATTCCAATTCAATCCAATGAACAGTTTACAATCCGTTCAATTGCAATTCAATCCAATTAAAAGTTTCCAATTCTTTCCATTCCAATTCAAGCAAATGAAAAGTTGCCAATTCGTTCCATTCCAATTTAATCCAATGAACAGTTTCCAATTTGTTCCATTCAAATTCAAACCAATGAACAGTTTCTAATTTGTTCCATTCCAATTCAATACAATGAACAGTTTCCATTTCGTTCCATTCCAAATCAATCCAATGAACAGTTTCCAATTCGTTCCATTCCAATTCAATCCAAATATCTCAGTTTCCAATTCGTTCCATTCCAATTCTAACCAATACTCAGTTTACAATTCGTTCCATTCTAATTCAATCCAATACTCAGTTTCCAATTCGTTCCATTCCAATTCAATCCAATATTCAGTTTCCAATTTGTTCCATTCAAATTCAGTCCAATGAAGAGTATCGAATTCGTTCCATTCCAATTCAATCAAATGAACAGTTTCCAATTCGTTCCATTCCTGTTCAATCCAATGAACAATTTCCAATTCGTTCCATTCCAATTCAATCCAATCAACAGCTTCCAATTCATTCCATTCCAATTCAATCCAATGAACAAGTTCCAATTCATTCCATTCCATTTCAATCCAATGCTCACTTTCCAATTCGCTCCATTCCAATTCAATCCAAGGCTCAGTTTCCAAATCGTTCCATTCCAATTCAATCCAATGAACAATTTCCAATTCGTTTCTTTCCACCTGAATCCAATACTCAGTTTCCAATTCTTTAAATTCCAATGCAATACAATACTCAGTTTCCACTAAGTTCCAGTCCAACTCAATCCAATATTGAGTTTCCAAACCGTTCAGGTCCACTACAATCCCAGTCTCAATTTCTAATTCGATCCATTGCAATTCAATCCATACTCAGTTTCCAATTCGTTCCATTCTAATTCAATCCAAGACTCAGTTTCAAAATAGTTCCAGTCCACGTCAATCCAATACTCAGTTTCTAATTCGTTCCATTCCATTTCAATCCAAAAGTCTGATCCAATTTGTTCCAGTCCAATTCAAGCCAATACTCAGTTTCAAGTTCGTTCCATTCCAATTCAATCCAATACTCAATTTCCAATTCGTTCCAGTCCACTTCAATCCAATACTCAGTTTCTAATCCGTTCCATTCCAATTCAATCCAATACTCAATTTCCAATTCGTTGCAATCCACTTCAAACCAATACTTATTTTTGAATTCTTCCCATTCCATTTCCATCCAATAGTCAGTTTCCACTTCATCCCACTCCAATTCAATCGAATACTCAGTTTCCAATTCTTTCCATTCCAATTCAGTCCAATGAACAGTTTCCAATTCGTTCCATTCCAATTCAATCCAATGAAAAGTTTCCAATTTTTTCCATTCCAATTCAATCCAATGAACAGTTTACAATCCGTTCAATTCCAATTCAATCCAATTAAAAGTATCCAATTCTTTCCATTCCAATTCAAGCAAATGAAAAGTTGCCAATTCGTTCCATTCCAATTTAATCCAATGAACAGTTTCCAATTCGTTCCATTCAAATTCAAACCAATGAACAGTTTCCAATTCGTCCCATTCCTATTCAATCCAATGAATAGTTTCCAATTCGTTCCATTCCAATTCAATCCAATGAACAGTTTCCATTTCGTTCCATTACAGATCAATCCAATGAACAGTTTCCAATTCGTTCAATTCCAAATCAATCCAATGAACAGTTTCCAATTCGTTCCATTCCAATTCAATCCAATGAACATTTTCCATTTTGTTCCATTCCAATTCAATCCAATACTCAGATTCCAATTCGTTCCATTCCAATTTAATCCAAATGTCTCAGTTTCCAATTTGTTCCATTCCAATTCAACCCAATACTCCGTTTCAAATTCGTTCCATTCCAATTCAATCCAATGAACAGTTTCCAATTTGTTCCATTCAAATTCAGTCCAATGAACAGTTTCCAATTCTTTCCATTCCAATTCAATCCAATGAACAGTTTACAATCCGTTCAATTGCAATTCAATCCAATTAAAAGTTTCCAATTCTTTCCATTCCAATTCAAGCAAATGAAAAGTTGCCAATTCATTCCATTCCAATTTAATCCAATGAACAGTTTCCAATTTGTTCCATTCAAATTCAAACCAATGAACAGTTTCTAATTTGTTCCATTCCAATTCAATACAATGAACAGTTTCCATTTCATTCCATTCCAAATCAATCCAATGAACAGTTTCCAATTCGTTCCATTCCAATTCAATCCAAATATCTCAGTTTCCAATTCGTTCCATTCCAATTCCAACCAATACTCAGTTTACAATTCGTTCCATTCTAATTCAATCCAATACTCAGTTTCCAATTCGTTCCATTCCAATTCAATCCAATATTCAGTTTCCAATTCGTTCCATTCAAATTTAGTCCAATGAAGAGTATCGAATTCGTTCCATTCCAATTCAATCAAATAAACAGTTTCCAATTCGTTCCATTCCTGTTCAATCCAATGAACAATTTCCAATTCATTCCATTCCAATTCAATCCAATCAACAGCTTCCAATTCATTCCATTCCAATTCAATCCAATGAACAAGTTCCAATTCATTCCATTCCATTTCAATCCAATGCTCACTTTCCAATTCGCTCCATTCCAATTCAATCCAAGGCTCAGTTTCCAAATCGTTCCATTCCAATTCAATCCAATTAACAATTTCCAATTCGTTTCTTTCCACCTGAATCCAATACTCAGTTTCCAATTCTTTAAATTCCAATGCAATACAATACTCAGTTTCCACTAAGTTCCAGTCCAACTCAATCCAATATTGAGTTTCCAAACCGTTCAGGTCCACTACAATCCCAGTCTCAATTTCTAATTCGATCCATTGCAATTCAATCCATACTCAGTTTCCAATTCGTTCCATTCTAATTCAATCCAAGACTCAGTTTCAAAATAGTTCCAGTCCACGTCAATCCAATACTCAGTTTCTAATTCGTTCCATTCCATTTCAATCCAAAAGTCTGATCCAATTTGTTCCAGTCCAATTCAAGCCAATACTCAGTTTCAAGTTCGTTCCATTCCAATTCAATCCAAAATTCAGTTTCTAATCCGTTCCAGTCCACTTCAATCCAATACTCAGTTTCTAATCCGTTCCATTCCAATTCAATCCAATACTCAATTTCCAATTCGTTGCAATCCACTTCAAACCAATACTTATTTTTGAATTCTTCCCATTCCATTTCCATCCAATAGTCAGTTTCCACTTCATCCCACTCCAATTCAATCGAATACTCAGTTTCCAATTCTTTCCATTCCAATTCAGTCCAATGAACAGTTTCCAATTTTTTCCATTCCAATTCAATCCAATGAACAGTTTACAATCCGTTGAATTCCAATTCAATCCAATTAAAAGTTTCCAATTCTTTCCATTCCAATTCAAGCAAATGAAAAGTTGCCAATTCGTTCCATTCCAATTTAATCCAATGAACAGTTTCCAATTTGTTCCATTCAAATTCAAACCAATGAACAGTTTCCAATTCGTCCCATTCCTATTCAATCCAATGAACAGTTTCCAATTCGTTCCATTCCAATTCAATCCAATGAACAGTTTCCATTTCGTTCCATTTCAGATCAATCCAATGAACAGTTTCCAATTCGTTCAATTCCAAATCAATCCAATGAACAGTTTCCAATTCGTTCCATTCCAATTCAATCCAATGAACATTTTCCATTTTGTTCCATTCCAATTCAATCCAATACTCAGATTCCAATTCGTTCCAATCCAATTCAATCCAAATATCTCAGTTTCCAATTTGTTCCATTCCAATTCAACCCAATACTCCGTTTCAAATTCGTTCCATTCCAATTCAATCCAATGAACAGTTTCCAATTTGTTCCATTCAAATTCAGTCCAATGAACAGTTTCCAATTCTTTCCATTCCAAATCAGTCCAATGAACAGTTTCCAATTCGTTCCATTCCAATTCAATCCAATGAACAGTTTACAATCCGTTGAATTCCAATTCAATCCAATTAAAAGTTTCCAATTCTTTCCATTCCAATTCAAGCAAATGAAAAGTTGCCAATTCGTTCCATTCCAATTTAATCCAATGAACAGTTTCCAATTTGTTCCATTCAAATTCAAACCAATGAACAGTTTCCAATTCGCTCCATTCCTATTCAATCCAATGAACAGTTTCCATTTCATTGCATTCCACTTCAATTCTATGAACAGTTTCCAATTCGTTCCATTCCAATTCAATCCAAAGAACGGATTCCAATTCATTCCTTTCCAATTCAAACCAATACTCAGTTTCCAAATCATTCCAGTCCAATTCAATCCAATGAACAGTTTCCAATTTGTTCCATTACAAATCAATCCAGTGAACAGTTTCCAATTCGTTCCATTCCAATCCAATCCAATGAACAGATTCCAATTCCTTCCATTCCAATTCAATCCAATGAACAGTTTCCAAATCGTTCCATTCCAATTCAATACAATGAACAGTTTCCATTTCGTTCCATTCCAAATCAATCCAATGAACAGTTTCCAATTCGTTCCATTCCAATTCAATCCAATACTCAGATTCCAATTCGTTCCATTCCAATTCAATCCAAATATCTCAGTTTCCAATTCATTCCATTCCAATTACAACCAATACTCAGTTTACAATTCGTTCCATTCTAATTCAATCCAATACTCAGTTTACAATTCGTTCCATTCCAATTCAATCCAATATTCAGTTTCCAATTCATTCCATTCAAATTCAGTCCAATGAAGAGTATCGAATTCGTTCCATTCCAATTCAATCAAATAAACAGTTTCCAATTCGTTCCATTCCTGTTCAATCCAATGAACAATTTCCAATTCGTTCCATTCCAATTCAATCCAAGGAACAAGTTCCAATTCATTCCATTCCATTTCAATCCAATGCTCACTTTCCAATTCGCTCTGTTCCAATTCAATCCAAGGCTCAGTTTCCAAATCGTTCCATTCCAATTCAATCCAATGAACAATTTCCAATTCGTTTCTTTCCACCTGAATCCAATACTCAGTTTACAATTCTTTCATTTCCAATGCAATACAATACTCAGTTTCCACTAAGTTCCAGTCCAACTCAATCCAATATTGAGTTTCCAAACCGTTCAGGTCCAATACAATCCCAGTCTCAGTTTCTAATCCGATCCATTGCAATTCAATCCATACTCAGTTTCCAATTCGTTCCATTCTAATTCAATCCAAGACTCAGTTTCAAAATAGTTCTAGTCCACGTCAATCCAATACTCAGTTTCTAATTCGTTCCATTCCATTTCAATCCAAAAGTCTGATCCAATTTGTTCCAGTCCAATTCAAGCCAATACTCAGTTTGAAGTTCGTTCCATTCCAATTCAATCCAAAATTCAGTTTCTAATCCGTTCCAGTCCACTTCAATCCAATACTCAGTTTCTAATCCGTTCCATTCCAATTCAATCCAATACTCAGTTTCCAATTCGTTGCAATCCACTTCAAACCAATACTTATTTTTGAATTCTTCCCATTCCATTTCCATCCAATAGTCAGTTTCCACTTCATCCCACTCCAATTCAATCGAATACTCAGTTTCCAATTCGTTCCATTCCAATTCAACCCAATACTCCGTTTCAAATTCGTTCCATTCCAATTCAATCCAATGAACATTTGCCAATTCGTTCCATTAATATTCAATCCAATGAACAGTTTCCAATTCTTTCCATTCCAATTCAGTCCAATGAACAGTTTCCAATTCGTTCCATTCCAATTCAATCCAATGAACAGTTTACAATCCGTTCAATTCCAATTCAATCCAATTAAAAGTTTCCAATTCTTTCCATTCCAATTCAAGCAAATGAAAAGTTGCCAATTCGTTCCATTCCAATATAATCCAAGGAACAGTTTCCAATTCGTTCCATTCAAATTCAAACCAATGAACAGTTTCCAATTCGTCCCATTCCTATTCAATCCAATGAACAGTTTCCATTTCGTTGCATTCCACTTCAATTCTATGAACAGTTTCCAATTCGTTCCATTACAATTCAATCCAAAACTCAAGTTTCCAATTCGTTCCATTCCAATTCAATCCAAAGAACGGATTCCAATTCATTCCATTCCAATTCAAACCAATACTCAGTTTCCAAATCGTTCCAGTCCAATTCAATCCAATGAACAGTTTCCAATTTGTTCCATTACAAATCAATCCAGTGAACAGTTTCCAATTCGTTCCATTCCAATCCAATCCAATGAACAGTTTCCAATTCCTTCCATTCCAATTCAATACAATGAACAGTTTCCAAATAATTCCATTCCAATTCAATCCAATGAACAGTTTCCATTTCGTTCCATTCCAATTCAATCCAATGAACAGTTTCCAATTCGTTCCATTCCAAATCAAACCAATGAACAGTTTCCAATTCGTTCACTTCCAATTCAATCCAATGAACATTTTCCATTTTCTTCCATTCCAATTCAATCCAATACTCAGATTCCAATTCGTTCCATTCCAATTCAATCCAAATATCTCAGTTTCCAATTCGTTCCATTCCAATTCAATACAATGAACAGTTTCCAAATAGTTCCATTCCAATTCAATCCAATGAACAGTTTCCATTTCGTTCCATTAGAAATCAATCCAATGAACAGTTTCCAATTCGTTCCATTCCAAATCAGTCCAATGAACAGTTTCCAAATCGTTCCATTACAATTCAATCTAAAACTCAAGTTTCCAATTCGTTCCATTCCAATTCAATCCAAAGAACGGATTCCAATTCATTCCATTCCAATTCAAACCAATACTCAGTTTCCAAATCGTTCCAGTCCAATTCAATCCAATGAACAGTTTCCAATTCGTTCCATTCCAATTCAATCCAAAGAACGGATTCCAATTCATTCCATTCCAATTCAAACTAATACTCAGTTTCCAAATCGTTCCATTCCAATTCAAGCAAATGAAAAGTTTCCAATTCGTTCCATTCCAAATCAATCCAATGAACAGTTTCCAATTTGTTTAATTCCAAATCAATCCAATGAACAGTTTCCAATTCGTTCCATTCCAATTCAATCCAATGAACATTTTCCATTTTGTTCCATTCCAATTCAATCCAATACTCAGATTCCAATTCGTTCCATTCCAATTCAATCCAAATATCTCAGTTTCCAATTTGTTCCATTCCAATTCAACCCAATACTCCGTTTCAAATTCGTTCCATTCCAATTCAATCCAATGAACAGTTTCCAATTTGTTCCATTCAAATTCAGTCCAATGAACAGTTTCCAATTCTTTCCATTCCAATTCAATCCAATGAACAGTTTACAATCCGTTCAATTCCAATTCAATCCAATTAAACGTTTCCAATTCTTTCCATTCCAAATCAAGCAAATGAAAAGTTGCCAATTCGTTCCATTCCAATTTAATCCAATGAACAGTTTCCAATTTGTTCCATTCAAATTCAAACCAATGAACAGTTTCCAATTCGCTCCATTCCTATTCAATCCAATGAACAGTTTCCATTTCGTTGCATTCCACTTCAATTCTATGAACAGTTTCCAATTCGTTCCATTCCAATTCAATCCAAAGAACGGATTCCAATTCATTCCTTTCCAATTCAAACCAATACTCAGTTTCCAAATCGTTCCAGTCCAATTCAATCCAATGAACAGTTTCCAATTTGTTCCATTACAAATCAATCCAGTGAACAGTTTCCAATTCGTTCCATTCCAATCCAATCCAATGAACAGATTCCATTTCGTTCCATTCCAAATCAATCCAGTGAACAGTTTCCAATTCGTTCCATTCCAATCCAATCCAATGAACAGATTCCATTTCGTTCCATTCCAAATCAATCCAATGAACAGTTTCCAATTTGTTCCATTCCAATTGAATCCAATACTCAGATTCCAATTCGTTCCATTCCAATTCAATCCAAATATCTCAGTTTCCAATTCGTTCCAATTCCAACCAATACTCAGTTTACAATACGTTCCATTCTAATTCAATCCAATACTCAGTTTCCAATTCGTTCCATTCCAATTCAATCCAATATTCAGTTTCCAATTCGTTCCATTCAAATTCAGTCCTTGAAGAGGATCGAATTCGTTCCATTCCAATTCAATCAAATAAACAGTTTCCAATTCGTTCCATTCCTGTTCAATCCAATGAACAATTTCCAATTCGTTCCATTCCAATTCAATCCAATGAACAGCTTCCAATTCATTCCATTTCAATTCAATCCAATGAACAAGTTCCAATTCATTCCATTCCATTTCAATCCAATGCTCACTTTCCAATTCGCTCTGTGCCAATTCAATCCAAGGCTCAGTTTCCAAATCGTTCCATTCCAATTCAATCCAATGAACAATTTCCAATTCGTTCCATTCCATTGCAATCCAATGCTCAGTTTCCAATTCGCTCCGTTCCAATTCAATCCAAGGCTCAGTTTCCAAATCGTTCCATTCCAATTCAATCCAATTAACAATTTCCACTTCGTTTCTTTCCACCTGAATCCAATACTCAGTTTCCAATTCTTTAAATTCCAATGCAATACAATACTCAGTTTCCACTAAGTTCCAGTCCAACTCAATCCAATATTGAGTTTCCAAACCGTTCAGGTCCACTACAATCCCAGTCTCAGTTTCTAATTCGATCCATTGCAATTCAATCCATACCTAGTTTCCAATTCGTTCCATTCTAATTCAATCCAAGACTCAGTTTCAAAATAGTTCCAGTCCACGTCAATCCAATACTCAGTTACTAATTCGTTCCATTCCATTTCAATCCAAAAGTCTGATCCAATTTGTTCCAGTCCAATTCAAGCCAATACTCAGTTTGAAGTTCGTTCCATTCCAATTCAATCCAAAATTCAGTTTCTAATCCGTTCCAGTCCACTTCAATCCAATACTCAGTTACTAATCCGTTCCATTCCAATTCAATCCAATACTCAATTTCCAATTCGTTGCAATCCACTTCAAACCAATACTTATTTTTGAATTCTTCCCATTCCATTTCCATCCAATAGTCAGTTTCCACTTCATCCCACTCCAATTCAATCGAATGCTCAGTTTCCAATTTGTTCCATTCCAATTCAACCCAATACTCCGTTTCAAATTCGTTCCATTCCAATTCAATTCAATGAACATTTGCCGATTCGTTCCATTAATATTCAATCCAATGAACAGTTTCCGATTCTTTCCATTCCAATTCAGTCCAATGAACAGTTTCCAATTCGTTCTATTCCAATTCAATCCAATGAAAAGTTTCCAATTTTTTCCATTCCAATTCAATCCAATGAACAGTTTACAATCCGTTCAATTCCAATTCAATCCAATTGAAAGTTTCCAATTCTTTCCATTCCAATTCAAGCAAATGAAAAGTTGCCAATTCGTTCCATTCCAATTTAATCCAATGAACAGTTTCCAATTCGTTCCATTCAAATTCAAACCAATGAACAGTTTCCAATTCGTCCCATTCCTATTCAATCCAATGAACAGTTTCCAAATCATTCCATTCCAATTCAATCCAATGAACAGTTTCCATTTCGTTCCATTACAAATCAATCCAATGAACAGTTTCCAATTCGTTCAATTCCAATTCAATCCAATGAACAGTTTCCAATTCGTTCCATTCCAATTCAATCCAATGAACAGTTTAC
Source organism: Squalus acanthias (assembly GCA_030390025.1). Lineage (NCBI taxonomy): Eukaryota > Metazoa > Chordata > Chondrichthyes > Squaliformes > Squalidae > Squalus > Squalus acanthias. The sequence continues at coordinate 96,424,701 of CM059431.1, forward strand.
AATCCGTTCAATTGCAATTCAATCCAATTAAAAGTTTCCAATTCTTTCCATTCCAATTCAAGCAAATGAAAAGTTGCCAATTCGTTCCATTCCAATTTAATCCAATGAACAGTTTCCAATTTGTTCCATTCAAATTCAAACCAATGAACAGTTTCTAATTTGTTCCATTCAAATTCAGTCCAATGAACAGTTTCCAATTCTTTCCATTCCAATTCAATCCAATGAACAGTTTACAATCCGTTCAATTGCAATTCAATCCAATTAAAAGTTTCCAATTCTTTCCATTCCAATTCAAGCAAATGAAAAGTTGCCAATTCGTTCCATTCCAATTTAATCCAATGAACAGTTTCCAATTTGTTCCATTCAAATTCAAACCAATGAACAGTTTCTAATTTGTTCCATTCCAATTCAATACAATGAACAGTTTCCATTTCGTTCCATTCCAAATCAATCCAATGAACAGTTTCCAATTCGTTCCATTCCAATTCAATCCAAATATCTCAGTTTCCAATTCGTTCCATTCCAATTCTAACCAATACTCAGTTTACAATTCGTTCCATTCTAATTCAATCCAATACTCAGTTTCCAATTCGTTCCATTCCAATTCAATCCAATATTCAGTTTCCAATTTGTTCCATTCAAATTCAGTCCAATGAAGAGTATCGAATTCGTTCCATTCCAATTCAATCAAATGAACAGTTTCCAATTCGTTCCATTCCTGTTCAATCCAATGAACAATTTCCAATTCGTTCCATTCCAATTCAATCCAATCAACAGCTTCCAATTCATTCCATTCCAATTCAATCCAATGAACAAGTTCCAATTCATTCCATTCCATTTCAATCCAATGCTCACTTTCCAATTCGCTCCATTCCAATTCAATCCAAGGCTCAGTTTCCAAATCGTTCCATTCCAATTCAATCCAATGAACAATTTCCAATTCGTTTCTTTCCACCTGAATCCAATACTCAGTTTCCAATTCTTTAAATTCCAATGCAATACAATACTCAGTTTCCACTAAGTTCCAGTCCAACTCAATCCAATATTGAGTTTCCAAACCGTTCAGGTCCACTACAATCCCAGTCTCAATTTCTAATTCGATCCATTGCAATTCAATCCATACTCAGTTTCCAATTCGTTCCATTCCAATTCAATCCAAGACTCAGTTTCAAAATAGTTCCAGTCCACGTCAATCCAATACTCAGTTTCTAATTCGTTCCATTCCATTTCAATCCAAAAGTCTGATCCAATTTGTTCCAGTCCAATTCAAGCCAATACTCAGTTTCAAGTTCGTTCCATTCCAATTCAATCCAATACTCAATTTCCAATTCGTTCCAGTCCACTTCAATCCAATACTCAGTTTCTAATCCGTTCCATTCCAATTCAATCCAATACTCAATTTCCAATTCGTTGCAATCCACTTCAAACCAATACTTATTTTTGAATTCTTCCCATTCCATTTCCATCCAATAGTCAGTTTCCACTTCATCCCACTCCAATTCAATCGAATACTCAGTTTCCAATTCTTTCCATTCCAATTCAGTCCAATGAACAGTTTCCAATTCGTTCCATTCCAATTCAATCCAATGAAAAGTTTCCAATTTTTTCCATTCCAATTCAATCCAATGAACAGTTTACAATCCGTTCAATTCCAATTCAATCCAATTAAAAGTATCCAATTCTTTCCATTCCAATTCAAGCAAATGAAAAGTTGCCAATTCGTTCCATTCCAATTTAATCCAATGAACAGTTTCCAATTCGTTCCATTCAAATTCAAACCAATGAACAGTTTCCAATTCGTCCCATTCCTATTCAATCCAATGAATAGTTTCCAATTCGTTCCATTCCAATTCAATCCAATGAACAGTTTCCATTTCGTTCCATTACAGATCAATCCAATGAACAGTTTCCAATTCGTTCAATTCCAAATCAATCCAATGAACAGTTTCCAATTCGTTCCATTCCAATTCAATCCAATGAACATTTTCCATTTTGTTCCATTCCAATTCAATCCAATACTCAGATTCCAATTCGTTCCATTCCAATTTAATCCAAATATCTCAGTTTCCAATTTGTTCCATTCCAATTCAACCCAATACTCCGATTCAAATTCGTTCCATTCCAATTCAATCCAATGAACAGTTTCCAATTTGTTCCATTCAAATTCAGTCCAATGAACAGTTTCCAATTCTTTCCATTCCAATTCAATCCAATGAACAGTTTACAATCCGTTCAATTGCAATTCAATCCAATTAAAAGTTTCCAATTCTTTCCATTCCAATTCAAGCAAATGAAAAGTTGCCAATTCGTTCCATTCCAATTTAATCCAATGAACAGTTTCCAATTTGTTCCATTCAAATTCAAACCAATGAACAGTTTCTAATTTGTTCCATTCCAATTCAATACAATGAACAGTTTCCATTTCATTCCATTCCAAATCAATCCAATGAACAGTTTCCAATTCGTTCCATTCCAATTCAATCCAAATATCTCAGTTTCCAATTCGTTCCATTCCAATTCCAACCAATACTCAGTTTACAATTCGTTCCATTCTAATTCAATCCAATACTCAGTTTCCAATTCGTTCCATTCCAATTCAATCCAATATTCAGTTTCCAATTCGTTCCATTCAAATTTAGTCCAATGAAGAGTATCGAATTCGTTCCATTCCAATTCAATCAAATAAATAGTTTCCAATTCGTTCCATTCCTGTTCAATCCAATGAACAATTTCCAATTCATTCCATTCCAATTCAATCCAATCAACAGCTTCCAATTCATTCCATTCCAATTCAATCCAATGAACAAGTTCCAATTCATTCCATTCCATTTCAATCCAATGCTCACTTTCCAATTCACTCCATTCCAATTCAATCCAAGGCTCAGTTTCCAAATCGTTCCATTCCAATTCAATCCAATTAACAATTTCCAATTCGTTTCTTTCCACCTGAATCCAATACTCAGTTTCCAATTCTTTAAATTCCAATGCAATACAATACTCAGTTTCCACTAAGTTCCAGTCCAACTCAATCCAATATTGAGTTTCCAAACCGTTCAGGTCCACTACAATCCCAGTCTCAATTTCTAATTCGATCCATTGCAATTCAATCCATACTCAGTTTCCAATTCGTTCCATTCTAATTCAATCCAAGACTCAGTTTCAAAATAGTTCCAGTCCACGTCAATCCAATACTCAGTTTCTAATTCGTTCCATTCCATTTCAATCCAAAAGTCTGATCCAATTTGTTCCAGTCCAATTCAAGCCAATACTCAGTTTCAAGTTCGTTCCATTCCAATTCAATCCAAAATTCAGTTTCTAATCCGTTCCAGTCCACTTCAATCCGATACTCAGTTTCTAATCCGTTCCATTCCAATTCAATCCAATACTCAATTTCCAATTCGTTGCAATCCACTTCAAACCAATACTTATTTTTGAATTCTTCCCATTCCATTTCCATCCAATAGTCAGTTTCCACTTCATCCCACTCCAATTCAATCGAATACTCAGTTTCCAATTCTTTCCATTCCAATTCAGTCCAATGAACAGTTTCCAATTTTTTCCATTCCAATTCAATCCAATGAACAGTTTACAATCCGTTCAATTCCAATTCAATCCAATTAAAAGTTTCCAATTCTTTCCATTCCAATTCAAGCAAATGAAAAGTTGCCAATTCGTTCCATTCCAATTTAATCCAATGAACAGTTTCCAATTTGTTCCATTCAAATTCAAACCAATGAACAGTTTCCAATTCGTCCCATTCCTATTCAATCCAATGAACAGTTTCCAATTCGTTCCATTCCAATTCAATCCAATGAACAGTTTCCATTTCGTTCCATTTCAGATCAATCCAATGAACAGTTTCCAATTCGTTCAATTCCAAATCAATCCAATGAACAGTTTCCAATTCGTTCCATTCCAATTCAATCCAATGAACATTTTCCATTTTGTTCCATTCCAATTCAATCCAATACTCAGATTCCAATTCGTTCCAATCCAATTCAATCCAAATATCTCAGTTTCCAATTTGTTCCATTCCAATTCAACCCAATACTCCGTTTCAAATTCGTTCCATTCCAATTCAATCCAATGAACAGTTTCCAATTTGTTCCATTCAAATTCAGTCCAATGAACAGTTTCCAATTCTTTCCATTCCAAATCAGTCCAATGAACAGTTTCCAATTCGTTCCATTCCAATTCAATCCAATGAACAGTTTACAATCCGTTGAATTCCAATTCAATCCAATTAAAAGTTTCCAATTCTTTCCATTCCAATTCAAGCAAATGAAAAGTTGCCAATTCGTTCCATTCCAATTTAATCCAATGAACAGTTTCCAATTTGTTCCATTCAAATTCAAACCAATGAACAGTTTCCAATTCGCTCCATTCCTATTCAATCCAATGAACAGTTTCCATTTCATTGCATTCCACTTCAATTCTATGAACAGTTTCCAATTCGTTCCATTCCAATTCAATCCAAAGAACGGATTCCAATTCATTCCTTTCCAATTCAAACCAATACTCAGTTTCCAAATCATTCCAGTCCAATTCAATCCAATGAACAGTTTCCAATTTGTTCCATTACAAATCAATCCAGTGAACAGTTTCCAATTCGTTCCATTCCAATCCAATCCAATGAACAGATTCCAATTCCTTCCATTCCAATTCAATCCAATGAACAGTTTCCAAATCGTTCCATTCCAATTCAATACAATGAACAGTTTCCATTTCGTTCCATTCCAAATCAATCCAATGAACAGTTTCCAATTCGTTCCATTCCAATTCAATCCAATACTCAGATTCCAATTCGTTCCATTCCAATTCAATCCAAATATCTCAGTTTCCAATTCGTTCCATTCCAATTACAACCAATACTCAGTTTACAATTCGTTCCATTCTAATTCAATCCAATACTCAGTTTACAATTCGTTCCATTCCAATTCAATCCAATATTCAGTTTCCAATTCATTCCATTCAAATTCAGTCCAATGAAGAGTATCGAATTCGTTCCATTCCAATTCAATCAAATAAACAGTTTCCAATTCGTTCCATTCCTGTTCAATCCAATGAACAATTTCCAATTCGTTCCATTCCAATTCAATCCAAGGAACAAGTTCCAATTCATTCCATTCCATTTCAATCCAATGCTCACTTTCCAATTCGCTCTGTTCCAATTCAATCCAAGGCTCAGTTTCCAAATCGTTCCATTCCAATTCAATCCAATGAACAATTTCCAATTCGTTTCTTTCCACCTGAATCCAATACTCAGTTTCCAATTCTTTAAATTCCAATGCAATACAATACTCAGTTTCCACTAAGTTCCAGTCCAACTCAATCCAATATTGAGTTTCCAAACCGTTCAGGTCCAATACAATCCCAGTCTCAGTTTCTAATCCGATCCATTGCAATTCAATCCATACTCAGTTTCCAATTCGTTCCATTCTAATTCAATCCAAGACTCAGTTTCAAAATAGTTCTAGTCCACGTCAATCCAATGCTCAGTTTCCAATTCGCTCCGTTCCAATTCAATCCAAGGCTCAGTTTCCAAATCGTTCCATTCCAATTCAATCCAATTAACAATTTCCACTTCGTTTCTTTCCACCTGAATCCAATACTCAGTTTCCAATTCTTTAAATTCCAATGCAATACAATACTCAGTTTCCACTAAGTTCCAGTCCAACTCAATCCAATATTGAGTTTCCAAACCGTTCAGGTCCACTACAATCCCAGTCTCAGTTTCTAATTCGATCCATTGCAATTCAATCCATACCTAGTTTCCAATTCGTTCCATTCTAATTCAATCCAAGACTCAGTTTCAAAATAGTTCCAGTCCACGTCAATCCAATACTCAGTTACTAATTCGTTCCATTCCATTTCAATCCAAAAGTCTGATCCAATTTGTTCCAGTCCAATTCAAGCCAATACTCAGTTTGAAGTTCGTTCCATTCCAATTCAATCCAAAATTCAGTTTCTAATCCGTTCCAGTCCACTTCAATCCAATACTCAGTTACTAATCCGTTCCATTCCAATTCAATCCAATACTCAATTTCCAATTCGTTGCAATCCACTTCAAACCAATACTTATTTTTGAATTCTTCCCATTCCATTTCCATCCAATAGTTAGTTTCCACTTCATCCCACTCCAATTCAATCGAATGCTCAGTTTCCAATTTGTTCCATTCCAATTCAACCCAATACTCCGTTTCAAATTCGTTCCATTCCAATTCAATTCAATGAACATTTGCCGATTCGTTCCATTAATATTCAATCCAATGAACAGTTTCCGATTCTTTCCATTCCAATTCAGTCCAATGAACAGTTTCCAATTCGTTCTATTCCAATTCAATCCAATGAAAAGTTTCCAATTTTTTCCATTCCAATTCAATCCAATGAACAGTTTACAATCCGTTCAATTCCAATTCAATCCAATTGAAAGTTTCCAATTCTTTCCATTCCAATTCAAGCAAATGAAAAGTTGCCAATTCGTTCCATTCCAATTTAATCCAATGAACAGTTTCCAATTCGTTCCATTCAAATTCAAACCAATGAACAGTTTCCAATTCGTCCCATTCCTATTCAATCCAATGAACAGTTTCCAAATCATTCCATTCCAATTCAATCCAATGAACAGTTTCCATTTCGTTCCATTACAAATCAATCCAATGAACAGTTTCCAATTCGTTCAATTCCAAATCAATCCAATGAACAGTTTCCAATTCGTTCCATTCCAATTCAATCCAATGAACATTTTCCATTTTGTTCCATTCCAATTCAATCCAATACTCAGATTCCAATTCGTTCCATTCCAATTTAATCCAAATATCTCAGTTTCCAATTTGTTCCATTCCAATTCAACCCAATACTCCGTTTCAAATTCGTTCCATTCCAATTCAATCCAATGAACAGTTTCCAATTTGTTCCATTCAAATTCAGTCCAATGAACAGTTTCCAATTCTTTCCATTCCAATTCAATCCAATGAACAGTTTACAATCCGTTCAATTGCAATTCAATCCAATTAAAAGTTTCCAATTCTTTCCATTCCAATTCAAGCAAATGAAAAGTTGCCAATTCGTTCCATTCCAATTTAATCCAATGAACAGTTTCCAATTTGTTCCATTCAAATTCAAACCAATGAACAGTTTCTAATTTGTTCCATTCCAATTCAATACAATGAACAGTTTCCATTTCGTTCCATTCCAAATCAATCCAATGAACAGTTTCCAATTCGTTCCATTCCAATTCAATCCAAATATCTCAGTTTCCAATTCGTTCCATTCCAATTCTAACCAATACTCAGTTTACAATTCGTTCCATTCTAATTCAATCCAATACTCAGTTTCCAATTCGTTCCATTCCAATTCAATCCAATGAACAGTTTCCAATTTGTTCCATTCAAATTCAAACCAATGAACAGTTTCTAATTTGTTCCATTCCAATTCAATACAATGAACAGTTTCCATTTCGTTCCATTCCAAATCAATCCAATGAACAGTTTCCAATTCGTTCCATTCCAATTCAATCCAATCAACAGCTTCCAATTCATTCCATTCCAATTCAATCCAATGAACAAGTTCCAATTCATTCCATTCCATTTCAATCCAATGCTCACTTTCCAATTCGCTCCATTCCAATTCAATCCAAGGCTCAGTTTCCAAATCGTTCCATTCCAATTCAATCCAATGAACAATTTCCAATTCGTTTCTTTCCACCTGAATCCAATACTCAGTTTCCAATTCTTTAAATTCCAATGCAATACAATACTCAGTTTCCACTAAGTTCCAGTCCAACTCAATCCAATATTGAGTTTCCAAACCGTTCAGGTCCACTACAATCCCAGTCTCAATTTCTAATTCGATCCATTGCAATTCAATCCATACTCAGTTTCCAATTCGTTCCATTCTAATTCAATCCAAGACTCAGTTTCAAAATAGTTCCAGTCCACGTCAATCCAATACTCAGTTTCTAATTCGTTCCATTCCATTTCAATCCAAAAGTCTGATCCAATTTGTTCCAGTCCAATTCAAGCCAATACTCAGTTTCAAGTTCGTTCCATTCCAATTCAATCCAATACTCAATTCCAATTCGTTCCAGTCCACTTCAATCCAATACTCAGTTTCTAATCCGTTCCATTCCAATTCAATCCAATACTCAATTTCCAATTCGTTGCAATCCACTTCAAACCAATACTTATTTTTGAATTCTTCCCATTCCATTTCCATCCAATAGTCAGTTTCCACTTCATCCCACTCCAATTCAATCGAATACTCAGTTTCCAATTCTTTCCATTCCAATTCAGTCCAATGAACAGTTTCCAATTCGTTCCATTCCAATTCAATCCAATGAAAAGTTTCCAATTTTTTCCATTCCAATTCAATCCAATGAACAGTTTACAATCCGTTGAATTCCAATTCAATCCAATTAAAAGTATCCAATTCTTTCCATTCCAATTCAAGCAAATGAAAAGTTGCCAATTCGTTCCATTCCAATTTAATCCAATGAACAGTTTCCAATTCGTTCCATTCAAATTCAAACCAATGAACAGTTTCCAATTCGTCCCATTCCTATTCAATCCAATGAATAGTTTCCAATTCGTTCCATTCCAATTCAATCCAATGAACAGTTTCCATTTCGTTCCATTACAGATCAATCCAATGAACAGTTTCCAATTCGTTCAATTCCAAATCAATCCAATGAACAGTTTCCAATTCGTTCCATTCCAATTCAATCCAATGAACATTTTCCATTTTGTTCCATTCCAATTCAATCCAATACTCAGATTCCAATTCGTTCCATTCCAATTTAATCCAAATATCTCAGTTTCCAATTTATTCCATTCCAATTCAACCCAATACTCCGTTTCAAATTCGTTCCATTCCAATTCAATCCAATGAACAGTTTCCAATTTGTTCCATTCAAATTCAGTCCAATGAACAGTTTCCAATTCTTTCCATTCCAATTCAATCCAATGAACAGTTTACATTCCGTTCAATTGCAATTCAATCCAATTAAAAGTTTCCAATTCTTTCCATTCCAATTCAAGCAAATGAAAAGTTGCCAATTCGTTCCATTCCAATTTAATCCAATGAACAGTTTCCAATTTGTTCCATTCAAATTCAAACCAATGAACAGTTTCTAATTTGTTCCATTCCAATTCAATACAATGAACAGTTTCCATTTCATTCCATTCCAAATCAATCCAATGAACAGTTTCCAATTCGTTCCATTCCAATTCAATCCAAATATCTCAGTTTCCAATTCGTTCCATTCCAATTCCAACCAATACTCAGTTTACAATTCGTTCCATTCTAATTCAATCCAATACTCAGTTTCCAATTCGTTCCATTCCAATTCAATCCAATATTCAGTTTCCAATTCGTTCCATTCAAATTTAGTCCAATGAAGAGTATCGAATTCGTTCCATTCCAATTCAATCAAATAAACAGTTTCCAATTCGTTCCATTCCTGTTCAATCCAATGAACAATTTCCAATTCATTCCATTCCAATTCAATCCAATCAACAGCTTCCAATTCATTCCATTCCAATTCAATCCAATGAACAAGTTCCAATTCATTCCATTCCATTTCAATCCAATGCTCACTTTCCAATTCACTCCATTCCAATTCAATCCAAGGCTCAGTTTCCAAATCGTTCCATTCCAATTCAATCCAATTAACAATTTCCAATTCGTTTCTTTCCACCTGAATCCAATACTCAGTTTCCAATTCTTTAAATTCCAATGCAATACAATACTCAGTTTCCACTAAGTTCCAGTCCAACTCAATCCAATCTTGAGTTTCCAAACCGTTCAGGTCCACTACAATCCCAGTCTCAATTTCTAATTCGATCCATTGCAATTCAATCCATACTCAGTTTCCAATTCGTTCCATTCTAATTCAATCCAAGACTCAGTTTCAAAATAGTTCCAGTCCACGTCAATCCAATACTCAGTTTCTAATTCGTTCCATTCCATTTCAATCCAAAAGTCTGATCCAATTTGTTCCAGTCCAATTCAAGCCAATACTCAGTTTCAAGTTCGTTCCATTCCAATTCAATCCAAAATTCAGTTTCTAATCCGTTCCAGTCCACTTCAATCCAATACTCAGTTTCTAATCCGTTCCATTCCAATTCAATCCAATACTCAATTTCCAATTCGTTGCAATCCACTTCAAACCAATACTTATTTTTGAATTCTTCCCATTCCATTTCCATCCAATAGTCAGTTTCCACTTCATCCCACTCCAATTCAATCGAATACTCAGTTTCCAATTCTTTCCATTCCAATTCAGTCCAATGAACAGTTTCCAATTTTTTCCATTCCAATTCAATCCAATGAACAGTTTACAATCCGTTCAATTCCAATTCAATCCAATTAAAAGTTTCCAATTCTTTCCATTCCAATTCAAGCAAATGAAAAGTTGCCAATTCGTTCCATTCCAATTTAATCCAATGAACAGTTTCCAATTTGTTCCATTCAAATTCAAACCAATGAACAGTTTCCAATTCGTCCCATTCCTATTCAATCCAATGAACAGTTTCCAATTCGTTCCATTCCAATTCAATCCAATGAACAGTTTCCATTTCGTTCCATTTCAGATCAATCCAATGAACAGTTTCCAATTCGTTCAATTCCAAATCAATCCAATGAACAGTTTCCAATTCGTTCCATTCCAATTCAATCCAATGAACATTTTCCATTTTGTTCCATTCCAATTCAATCCAATACTCAGATTCCAATTCGTTCCAATCCAATTCAATCCAAATATCTCAGTTTCCAATTTGTTCCATTCCAATTCAACCCAATACTCCGTTTCAAATTCGTTCCATTCCAATTCAATCCAATGAACAGTTTCCAATTTGTTCCATTCAAATTCAGTCCAATGAACAGTTTCCAATTCTTTCCATTCCAAATCAGTCCAATGAACAGTTTCCAATTCGTTCCATTCCAATTCAATCCAATGAACAGTTTACAATCCGTTGAATTCCAATTCAATCCAATTAAAAGTTTCCAATTCTTTCCATTCCAATTCAAGCAAATGAAAAGTTGCCAATTCGTTCCATTCCAATTTAATCCAATGAACAGTTTCCAATTTGTTCCATTCAAATTCAAACCAATGAACAGTTTCCAATTCGCTCCATTCCTATTCAATCCAATGAACAGTTTCCATTTCATTGCATTCCACTTCAATTCTATGAACAGTTTCCAATTCGTTCCATTCCAATTCAATCCAAAGAACGGATTCCAATTCATTCCTTTCCAATTCAAACCAATACTCAGTTTCCAAATCATTCCAGTCCAATTCAATCCAATGAACAGTTTCCAATTTGTTCCATTACAAATCAATCCAGTGAACAGTTTCCAATTCGTTCCATTCCAATCCAATCCAATGAACAGATTCCAATTCCTTCCATTCCAATTCAATCCAATGAACAGTTTCCAAATCGTTCCATTCCAATTCAATACAATGAACAGTTTCCATTTCGTTCCATTCCAAATCAATCCAATGAACAGTTTCCAATTCGTTCCATTCCAATTCAATCCAATACTCAGATTCCAATTCGTTCCATTCCAATTCAATCCAAATATCTCAGTTTCCAATTCGTTCCATTCCAATTACAACCAATACTCAGTTTACAATTCGTTCCATTCTAATTCAATCCAATACTCAGTTTACAATTCGTTCCATTCCAATTCAATCCAATATTCAGTTTCCAATTCATTCCATTCAAATTCAGTCCAATGAAGAGTATCGAATTCGTTCCATTCCAATTCAATCAAATAAACAGTTTCCAATTCGTTCCATTCCTGTTCAATCCAATGAACAATTTCCAATTCGTTCCATTCCAATTCAATCCAAGGAACAAGTTCCAATTCATTCCATTCCATTTCAATCCAATGCTCACTTTCCAATTCGCTCTGTTCCAATTCAATCCAAGGCTCAGTTTCCAAATCGTTCCATTCCAATTCAATCCAATGAACAATTTCCAATTCGTTTCTTTCCACCTGAATCCAATACTCAGTTTCCAATTCTTTAAATTCCAATGCAATACAATACTCAGTTTCCACTAAGTTCCAGTCCAACTCAATCCAATATTGAGTTTCCAAACCGTTCAGGTCCAATACAATCCCAGTCTCAGTTTCTAATCCGATCCATTGCAATTCAATCCATACTCAGTTTCCAATTCGTTCCATTCTAATTCAATCCAAGACTCAGTTTCAAAATAGTTCTAGTCCACGTCAATCCAATGCTCAGTTTCCAATTCGCTCCGTTCCAATTCAATCCAAGGCTCAGTTTTCAAATCGTTCCATTCCAATTCAATCCAATTAACAATTTCCACTTCGTTTCTTTCCACCTGAATCCAATACTCAGTTTCCAATTCTTTAAATTCCAATGCAATACAATACTCAGTTTCCACTAAGTTCCAGTCCAACTCAATCCAATATTGAGTTTCCAATTTATTCCATTCCAATTCAACCCAATACTCCGTTTCAAATTCGTTCCATTCCAATTCAATCCAATGAACAGTTTCCAATTTGTTCCATTCAAATTCAGTCCAATGAACAGTTTCCAATTCTTTCCATTCCAATTCAATCCAATGAACAGTTTACATTCCGTTCAATTGCAATTCAATCCAATTAAAAGTTTCCAATTCTTTCCATTCCAATTCAAGCAAATGAAAAGTTGCCAATTCGTTCCATTCCAATTTAATCCAATGAACAGTTTCCAATTTGTTCCATTCAAATTCAAACCAATGAACAGTTTCTAATTTGTTCCATTCCAATTCAATACAATGAACAGTTTCCATTTCATTCCATTCCAAATCAATCCAATGAACAGTTTCCAATTCGTTCCATTCCAATTCAATCCAAATATCTCAGTTTCCAATTCGTTCCATTCCAATTCCAACCAATACTCAGTTTACAATTCGTTCCATTCTAATTCAATCCAATACTCAGTTTCCAATTCGTTCCATTCCAATTCAATCCAATATTCAGTTTCCAATTCGTTCCATTCAAATTTAGTCCAATGAAGAGTATCGAATTCGTTCCATTCCAATTCAATCAAATAAACAGTTTCCAATTCGTTCCATTCCTGTTCAATCCAATGAACAATTTCCAATTCATTCCATTCCAATTCAATCCAATCAACAGCTTCCAATTCATTCCATTCCAATTCAATCCAATGAACAAGTTCCAATTCATTCCATTCCATTTCAATCCAATGCTCACTTTCCAATTCACTCCATTCCAATTCAATCCAAGGCTCAGTTTCCAAATCGTTCCATTCCAATTCAATCCAATTAACAATTTCCAATTCGTTTCTTTCCACCTGAATCCAATACTCAGTTTCCAATTCTTTAAATTCCAATGCAATACAATACTCAGTTTCCACTAAGTTCCAGTCCAACTCAATCCAATCTTGAGTTTCCAAACCGTTCAGGTCCACTACAATCCCAGTCTCAATTTCTAATTCGATCCATTGCAATTCAATCCATACTCAGTTTCCAATTCGTTCCATTCTAATTCAATCCAAGACTCAGTTTCAAAATAGTTCCAGTCCACGTCAATCCAATACTCAGTTTCTAATTCGTTCCATTCCATTTCAATCCAAAAGTCTGATCCAATTTGTTCCAGTCCAATTCAAGCCAATACTCAGTTTCAAGTTCGTTCCATTCCAATTCAATCCAAAATTCAGTTTCTAATCCGTTCCAGTCCACTTCAATCCAATACTCAGTTTCTAATCCGTTCCATTCCAATTCAATCCAATACTCAATTTCCAATTCGTTGCAATCCACTTCAAACCAATACTTATTTTTGAATTCTTCCCATTCCATTTCCATCCAATAGTCAGTTTCCACTTCATCCCACTCCAATTCAATCGAATACTCAGTTTCCAATTCTTTCCATTCCAATTCAGTCCAATGAACAGTTTCCAATTTTTTCCATTCCAATTCAATCCAATGAACAGTTTACAATCCGTTCAATTCCAATTCAATCCAATTAAAAGTTTCCAATTCTTTCCATTCCAATTCAAGCAAATGAAAAGTTGCCAATTCGTTCCATTCCAATTTAATCCAATGAACAGTTTCCAATTTGTTCCATTCAAATTCAAACCAATGAACAGTTTCCAATTCGTCCCATTCCTATTCAATCCAATGAACAGTTTCCAATTCGTTCCATTCCAATTCAATCCAATGAACAGTTTCCATTTCGTTCCATTTCAGATCAATCCAATGAACAGTTTCCAATTCGTTCAATTCCAAATCAATCCAATGAACAGTTTCCAATTCGTTCCATTCCAATTCAATCCAATGAACATTTTCCATTTTGTTCCATTCCAATTCAATCCAATACTCAGATTCCAATTCGTTCCAATCCAATTCAATCCAAATATCTCAGTTTCCAATTTGTTCCATTCCAATTCAACCCAATACTCCGTTTCAAATTCGTTCCATTCCAATTCAATCCAATGAACAGTTTCCAATTTGTTCCATTCAAATTCAGTCCAATGAACAGTTTCCAATTCTTTCCATTCCAAATCAGTCCAATGAACAGTTTCCAATTCGTTCCATTCCAATTCAATCCAATGAACAGTTTACAATCCGTTGAATTCCAATTCAATCCAATTAAAAGTTTCCAATTCTTTCCATTCCAATTCAAGCAAATGAAAAGTTGCCAATTCGTTCCATTCCAATTTAATCCAATGAACAGTTTCCAATTTGTTCCATTCAAATTCAAACCAATGAACAGTTTCCAATTCGCTCCATTCCTATTCAATCCAATGAACAGTTTCCATTTCATTGCATTCCACTTCAATTCTATGAACAGTTTCCAATTCGTTCCATTCCAATTCAATCCAAAGAACGGATTCCAATTCATTCCTTTCCAATTCAAACCAATACTCAGTTTCCAAATCATTCCAGTCCAATTCAATCCAATGAACAGTTTCCAATTTGTTCCATTACAAATCAATCCAGTGAACAGTTTCCAATTCGTTCCATTCCAATCCAATCCAATGAACAGATTCCAATTCCTTCCATTCCAATTCAATCCAATGAACAGTTTCCAAATCGTTCCATTCCAATTCAATACAATGAACAGTTTCCATTTCGTTCCATTCCAAATCAATCCAATGAACAGTTTCCAATTCGTTCCATTCCAATTCAATCCAATACTCAGATTCCAATTCGTTCCATTCCAATTCAATCCAAATATCTCAGTTTCCAATTCGTTCCATTCCAATTACAACCAATACTCAGTTTACAATTCGTTCCATTCTAATTCAATCCAATACTCAGTTTACAATTCGTTCCATTCCAATTCAATCCAATATTCAGTTTCCAATTCATTCCATTCAAATTCAGTCCAATGAAGAGTATCGAATTCGTTCCATTCCAATTCAATCAAATAAACAGTTTCCAATTCGTTCCATTCCTGTTCAATCCAATGAACAATTTCCAATTCGTTCCATTCCAATTCAATCCAAGGAACAAGTTCCAATTCATTCCATTCCATTTCAATCCAATGCTCACTTTCCAATTCGCTCTGTTCCAATTCAATCCAAGGCTCAGTTTCCAAATCGTTCCATTCCAATTCAATCCAATGAACAATTTCCAATTCGTTTCTTTCCACCTGAATCCAATACTCAGTTTCCAATTCTTTAAATTCCAATGCAATACAATACTCAGTTTCCACTAAGTTCCAGTCCAACTCAATCCAATATTGAGTTTCCAAACCGTTCAGGTCCAATACAATCCCAGTCTCAGTTTCTAATCCGATCCATTGCAATTCAATCCATACTCAGTTTCCAATTCGTTCCATTCTAATTCAATCCAAGACTCAGTTTCAAAATAGTTCTAGTCCACGTCAATCCAATGCTCAGTTTCCAATTCGCTCCGTTCCAATTCAATCCAAGGCTCAGTTTTCAAATCGTTCCATTCCAATTCAATCCAATTAACAATTTCCACTTCGTTTCTTTCCACCTGAATCCAATACTCAGTTTCCAATTCTTTAAATTCCAATGCAATACAATACTCAGTTTCCACTAAGTTCCAGTCCAACTCAATCCAATATTGAGTTTCCAATTTATTCCATTCCAATTCAACCCAATACTCCGTTTCAAATTCGTTCCATTCCAATTCAATCCAATGAACAGTTTCCAATTTGTTCCATTCAAATTCAGTCCAATGAACAGTTTCCAATTCTTTCCATTCCAATTCAATCCAATGAACAGTTTACATTCCGTTCAATTGCAATTCAATCCAATTAAAAGTTTCCAATTCTTTCCATTCCAATTCAAGCAAATGAAAAGTTGCCAATTCGTTCCATTCCAATTTAATCCAATGAACAGTTTCCAATTTGTTCCATTCAAATTCAAACCAATGAACAGTTTCTAATTTGTTCCATTCCAATTCAATACAATGAACAGTTTCCATTTCATTCCATTCCAAATCAATCCAATGAACAGTTTCCAATTCGTTCCATTCCAATTCAATCCAAATATCTCAGTTTCCAATTCGTTCCATTCCAATTCCAACCAATACTCAGTTTACAATTCGTTCCATTCTAATTCAATCCAATACTCAGTTTCCAATTCGTTCCATTCCAATTCAATCCAATATTCAGTTTCCAATTCGTTCCATTCAAATTTAGTCCAATGAAGAGTATCGAATTCGTTCCATTCCAATTCAATCAAATAAACAGTTTCCAATTCGTTCCATTCCTGTTCAATCCAATGAACAATTTCCAATTCATTCCATTCCAATTCAATCCAATCAACAGCTTCCAATTCATTCCATTCCAATTCAATCCAATGAACAAGTTCCAATTCATTCCATTCCATTTCAATCCAATGCTCACTTTCCAATTCACTCCATTCCAATTCAATCCAAGGCTCAGTTTCCAAATCGTTCCATTCCAATTCAATCCAATTAACAATTTCCAATTCGTTTCTTTCCACCTGAATCCAATACTCAGTTTCCAATTCTTTAAATTCCAATGCAATACAATACTCAGTTTCCACTAAGTTCCAGTCCAACTCAATCCAATCTTGAGTTTCCAAACCGTTCAGGTCCACTACAATCCCAGTCTCAATTTCTAATTCGATCCATTGCAATTCAATCCATACTCAGTTTCCAATTCGTTCCATTCTAATTCAATCCAAGACTCAGTTTCAAAATAGTTCCAGTCCACGTCAATCCAATACTCAGTTTCTAATTCGTTCCATTCCATTTCAATCCAAAAGTCTGATCCAATTTGTTCCAGTCCAATTCAAGCCAATACTCAGTTTCAAGTTCGTTCCATTCCAATTCAATCCAAAATTCAGTTTCTAATCCGTTCCAGTCCACTTCAATCCAATACTCAGTTTCTAATCCGTTCCATTCCAATTCAATCCAATACTCAATTTCCAATTCGTTGCAATCCACTTCAAACCAATACTTATTTTTGAATTCTTCCCATTCCATTTCCATCCAATAGTCAGTTTCCACTTCATCCCACTCCAATTCAATCGAATACTCAGTTTCCAATTCTTTCCATTCCAATTCAGTCCAATGAACAGTTTCCAATTTTTTCCATTCCAATTCAATCCAATGAACAGTTTACAATCCGTTCAATTCCAATTCAATCCAATTAAAAGTTTCCAATTCTTTCCATTCCAATTCAAGCAAATGAAAAGTTGCCAATTCGTTCCATTCCAATTTAATCCAATGAACAGTTTCCAATTTGTTCCATTCAAATTCAAACCAATGAACAGTTTCCAATTCGTCCCATTCCTATTCAATCCAATGAACAGTTTCCAATTCGTTCCATTCCAATTCAATCCAATGAACAGTTTCCATTTCGTTCCATTTCAGATCAATCCAATGAACAGTTTCCAATTCGTTCAATTCCAAATCAATCCAATGAACAGTTTCCAATTCGTTCCATTCCAATTCAATCCAATGAACATTTTCCATTTTGTTCCATTCCAATTCAATCCAATACTCAGATTCCAATTCGTTCCAATCCAATTCAATCCAAATATCTCAGTTTCCAATTTGTTCCATTCCAATTCAACCCAATACTCCGTTTCAAATTCGTTCCATTCCAATTCAATCCAATGAACAGTTTCCAATTTGTTCCATTCAAATTCAGTCCAATGAACAGTTTCCAATTCTTTCCATTCCAAATCAGTCCAATGAACAGTTTCCAATTCGTTCCATTCCAATTCAATCCAATGAACAGTTTACAATCCGTTGAATTCCAATTCAATCCAATTAAAAGTTTCCAATTCTTTCCATTCCAATTCAAGCAAATGAAAAGTTGCCAATTCGTTCCATTCCAATTTAATCCAATGAACAGTTTCCAATTTGTTCCATTCAAATTCAAACCAATGAACAGTTTCCAATTCGCTCCATTCCTATTCAATCCAATGAACAGTTTCCATTTCATTGCATTCCACTTCAATTCTATGAACAGTTTCCAATTCGTTCCATTCCAATTCAATCCAAAGAACGGATTCCAATTCATTCCTTTCCAATTCAAACCAATACTCAGTTTCCAAATCATTCCAGTCCAATTCAATCCAATGAACAGTTTCCAATTTGTTCCATTACAAATCAATCCAGTGAACAGTTTCCAATTCGTTCCATTCCAATCCAATCCAATGAACAGATTCCAATTCCTTCCATTCCAATTCAATCCAATGAACAGTTTCCAAATCGTTCCATTCCAATTCAATACAATGAACAGTTTCCATTTCGTTCCATTCCAAATCAATCCAATGAACAGTTTCCAATTCGTTCCATTCCAATTCAATCCAATACTCAGATTCCAATTCGTTCCATTCCAATTCAATCCAAATATCTCAGTTTCC
This sequence comes from Squalus acanthias, assembly GCA_030390025.1. NCBI lineage: Eukaryota > Metazoa > Chordata > Chondrichthyes > Squaliformes > Squalidae > Squalus > Squalus acanthias. Next base: position 96,443,554 of record CM059431.1, read on the forward strand.
AATTCGTTCCATTCCAATTACAACCAATACTCAGTTTACAATTCGTTCCATTCTAATTCAATCCAATACTCAGTTTACAATTCGTTCCATTCCAATTCAATCCAATATTCAGTTTCCAATTCATTCCATTCAAATTCAGTCCAATGAAGAGTATCGAATTCGTTCCATTCCAATTCAATCAAATAAACAGTTTCCAATTCGTTCCATTCCTGTTCAATCCAATGAACAATTTCCAATTCGTTCCATTCCAATTCAATCCAAGGAACAAGTTCCAATTCATTCCATTCCATTTCAATCCAATGCTCACTTTCCAATTCGCTCTGTTCCAATTCAATCCAAGGCTCAGTTTCCAAATCGTTCCATTCCAATTCAATCCAATGAACAATTTCCAATTCGTTTCTTTCCACCTGAATCCAATACTCAGTTTCCAATTCTTTAAATTCCAATGCAATACAATACTCAGTTTCCACTAAGTTCCAGTCCAACTCAATCCAATATTGAGTTTCCAAACCGTTCAGGTCCAATACAATCCCAGTCTCAGTTTCTAATCCGATCCATTGCAATTCAATCCATACTCAGTTTCCAATTCGTTCCATTCTAATTCAATCCAAGACTCAGTTTCAAAATAGTTCTAGTCCACGTCAATCCAATGCTCAGTTTCCAATTCGCTCCGTTCCAATTCAATCCAAGGCTCAGTTTTCAAATCGTTCCATTCCAATTCAATCCAATTAACAATTTCCACTTCGTTTCTTTCCACCTGAATCCAATACTCAGTTTCCAATTCTTTAAATTCCAATGCAATACAATACTCAGTTTCCACTAAGTTCCAGTCCAACTCAATCCAATATTGAGTTTCCAATTTATTCCATTCCAATTCAACCCAATACTCCGTTTCAAATTCGTTCCATTCCAATTCAATCCAATGAACAGTTTCCAATTTGTTCCATTCAAATTCAGTCCAATGAACAGTTTCCAATTCTTTCCATTCCAATTCAATCCAATGAACAGTTTACATTCCGTTCAATTGCAATTCAATCCAATTAAAAGTTTCCAATTCTTTCCATTCCAATTCAAGCAAATGAAAAGTTGCCAATTCGTTCCATTCCAATTTAATCCAATGAACAGTTTCCAATTTGTTCCATTCAAATTCAAACCAATGAACAGTTTCTAATTTGTTCCATTCCAATTCAATACAATGAACAGTTTCCATTTCATTCCATTCCAAATCAATCCAATGAACAGTTTCCAATTCGTTCCATTCCAATTCAATCCAAATATCTCAGTTTCCAATTCGTTCCATTCCAATTCCAACCAATACTCAGTTTACAATTCGTTCCATTCTAATTCAATCCAATACTCAGTTTCCAATTCGTTCCATTCCAATTCAATCCAATATTCAGTTTCCAATTCGTTCCATTCAAATTTAGTCCAATGAAGAGTATCGAATTCGTTCCATTCCAATTCAATCAAATAAACAGTTTCCAATTCGTTCCATTCCTGTTCAATCCAATGAACAATTTCCAATTCATTCCATTCCAATTCAATCCAATCAACAGCTTCCAATTCATTCCATTCCAATTCAATCCAATGAACAAGTTCCAATTCATTCCATTCCATTTCAATCCAATGCTCACTTTCCAATTCACTCCATTCCAATTCAATCCAAGGCTCAGTTTCCAAATCGTTCCATTCCAATTCAATCCAATTAACAATTTCCAATTCGTTTCTTTCCACCTGAATCCAATACTCAGTTTCCAATTCTTTAAATTCCAATGCAATACAATACTCAGTTTCCACTAAGTTCCAGTCCAACTCAATCCAATCTTGAGTTTCCAAACCGTTCAGGTCCACTACAATCCCAGTCTCAATTTCTAATTCGATCCATTGCAATTCAATCCATACTCAGTTTCCAATTCGTTCCATTCTAATTCAATCCAAGACTCAGTTTCAAAATAGTTCCAGTCCACGTCAATCCAATACTCAGTTTCTAATTCGTTCCATTCCATTTCAATCCAAAAGTCTGATCCAATTTGTTCCAGTCCAATTCAAGCCAATACTCAGTTTCAAGTTCGTTCCATTCCAATTCAATCCAAAATTCAGTTTCTAATCCGTTCCAGTCCACTTCAATCCAATACTCAGTTTCTAATCCGTTCCATTCCAATTCAATCCAATACTCAATTTCCAATTCGTTGCAATCCACTTCAAACCAATACTTATTTTTGAATTCTTCCCATTCCATTTCCATCCAATAGTCAGTTTCCACTTCATCCCACTCCAATTCAATCGAATACTCAGTTTCCAATTCTTTCCATTCCAATTCAGTCCAATGAACAGTTTCCAATTTTTTCCATTCCAATTCAATCCAATGAACAGTTTACAATCCGTTCAATTCCAATTCAATCCAATTAAAAGTTTCCAATTCTTTCCATTCCAATTCAAGCAAATGAAAAGTTGCCAATTCGTTCCATTCCAATTTAATCCAATGAACAGTTTCCAATTTGTTCCATTCAAATTCAAACCAATGAACAGTTTCCAATTCGTCCCATTCCTATTCAATCCAATGAACAGTTTCCAATTCGTTCCATTCCAATTCAATCCAATGAACAGTTTCCATTTCGTTCCATTTCAGATCAATCCAATGAACAGTTTCCAATTCGTTCAATTCCAAATCAATCCAATGAACAGTTTCCAATTCGTTCCATTCCAATTCAATCCAATGAACATTTTCCATTTTGTTCCATTCCAATTCAATCCAATACTCAGATTCCAATTCGTTCCAATCCAATTCAATCCAAATATCTCAGTTTCCAATTTGTTCCATTCCAATTCAACCCAATACTCCGTTTCAAATTCGTTCCATTCCAATTCAATCCAATGAACAGTTTCCAATTTGTTCCATTCAAATTCAGTCCAATGAACAGTTTCCAATTCTTTCCATTCCAAATCAGTCCAATGAACAGTTTCCAATTCGTTCCATTCCAATTCAATCCAATGAACAGTTTACAATCCGTTGAATTCCAATTCAATCCAATTAAAAGTTTCCAATTCTTTCCATTCCAATTCAAGCAAATGAAAAGTTGCCAATTCGTTCCATTCCAATTTAATCCAATGAACAGTTTCCAATTTGTTCCATTCAAATTCAAACCAATGAACAGTTTCCAATTCGCTCCATTCCTATTCAATCCAATGAACAGTTTCCATTTCATTGCATTCCACTTCAATTCTATGAACAGTTTCCAATTCGTTCCATTCCAATTCAATCCAAAGAACGGATTCCAATTCATTCCTTTCCAATTCAAACCAATACTCAGTTTCCAAATCATTCCAGTCCAATTCAATCCAATGAACAGTTTCCAATTTGTTCCATTACAAATCAATCCAGTGAACAGTTTCCAATTCGTTCCATTCCAATCCAATCCAATGAACAGATTCCAATTCCTTCCATTCCAATTCAATCCAATGAACAGTTTCCAAATCGTTCCATTCCAATTCAATACAATGAACAGTTTCCATTTCGTTCCATTCCAAATCAATCCAATGAACAGTTTCCAATTCGTTCCATTCCAATTCAATCCAATACTCAGATTCCAATTCGTTCCATTCCAATTCAATCCAAATATCTCAGTTTCCAATTCGTTCCATTCCAATTACAACCAATACTCAGTTTACAATTCGTTCCATTCTAATTCAATCCAATACTCAGTTTACAATTCGTTCCATTCCAATTCAATCCAATATTCAGTTTCCAATTCATTCCATTCAAATTCAGTCCAATGAAGAGTATCGAATTCGTTCCATTCCAATTCAATCAAATAAACAGTTTCCAATTCGTTCCATTCCTGTTCAATCCAATGAACAATTTCCAATTCGTTCCATTCCAATTCAATCCAAGGAACAAGTTCCAATTCATTCCATTCCATTTCAATCCAATGCTCACTTTCCAATTCGCTCTGTTCCAATTCAATCCAAGGCTCAGTTTCCAAATCGTTCCATTCCAATTCAATCCAATGAACAATTTCCAATTCGTTTCTTTCCACCTGAATCCAATACTCAGTTTCCAATTCTTTAAATTCCAATGCAATACAATACTCAGTTTCCACTAAGTTCCAGTCCAACTCAATCCAATATTGAGTTTCCAAACCGTTCAGGTCCAATACAATCCCAGTCTCAGTTTCTAATCCGATCCATTGCAATTCAATCCATACTCAGTTTCCAATTCGTTCCATTCTAATTCAATCCAAGACTCAGTTTCAAAATAGTTCTAGTCCACGTCAATCCAATGCTCAGTTTCCAATTCGCTCCGTTCCAATTCAATCCAAGGCTCAGTTTCCAAATCGTTCCATTCCAATTCAATCCAATTAACAATTTCCACTTCGTTTCTTTCCACCTGAATCCAATACTCAGTTTCCAATTCTTTAAATTCCAATGCAATACAATACTCAGTTTCCACTAAGTTCCAGTCCAACTCAATCCAATATTGAGTTTCCAAACCGTTCAGGTCCACGACAATCCCAGTCTCAGTTTCTAATTCGATCCATTGCAATTCAATCCATACCTAGTTTCCAATTCGTTCCATTCTAATTCAATCCAAGACTCAGTTTCAAAATAGTTCCAGTCCACGTCAATCCAATACTCAGTTACTAATTCGTTCCATTCCATTTCAATCCAAAAGTCTGATCCAATTTGTTCCAGTCCAATTCAAGCCAATACTCAGTTTGAAGTTCGTTCCATTCCAATTCAATCCAAAATTCAGTTTCTAATCCGTTCCAGTCCACTTCAATCCAATACTCAGTTACTAATCCGTTCCATTCCAATTCAATCCAATACTCAATTTCCAATTCGTTGCAATCCACTTCAAACCAATACTTATTTTTGAATTCTTCCCATTCCATTTCCATCCAATAGTCAGTTTCCACTTCATCCCACTCCAATTCAATCGAATGCTCAGTTTCCAATTTGTTCCATTCCAATTCAACCCAATACTCCGTTTCAAATTCGTTCCATTCCAATTCAATTCAATGAACATTTGCCGATTCGTTCCATTAATATTCAATCCAATGAACAGTTTCCGATTCTTTCCATTCCAATTCAGTCCAATGAACAGTTTCCAATTCGTTCTATTCCAATTCAATCCAATGAAAAGTTTCCAATTTTTTCCATTCCAATTCAATCCAATGAACAGTTTACAATCCGTTCAATTCCAATTCAATCCAATTGAAAGTTTCCAATTCTTTCCATTCCAATTCAAGCAAATGAAAAGTTGCCAATTCGTTCCATTCCAATTTAATCCAATGAACAGTTTCCAATTCGTTCCATTCAAATTCAAACCAATGAACAGTTTCCAATTCGTCCCATTCCTATTCAATCCAATGAACAGTTTCCAAATCATTCCATTCCAATTCAATCCAATGAACAGTTTCCATTTCGTTCCATTACAAATCAATCCAATGAACAGTTTCCAATTCGTTCAATTCCAAATCAATCCAATGAACAGTTTCCAATTCGTTCCATTCCAATTCAATCCAATGAACATTTTCCATTTTGTTCCATTCCAATTCAATCCAATACTCAGATTCCAATTCGTTCCATTCCAATTTAATCCAAATATCTCAGTTTCCAATTTGTTCCATTCCAATTCAACCCAATACTCCGTTTCCAATTCGTTCCATTCCAATTCAATCCAATGAACAGTTTCCAATTTGTTCCATTCAAATTCAGTCCAATGAACAGTTTCCAATTCTTTCCATTCCAATTCAATCCAATGAACAGTTTACAATCCGTTCAATTGCAATTCAATCCAATTAAAAGTTTCCAATTCTTTCCATTCCAATTCAAGCAAATGAAAAGTTGCCAATTCGTTCCATTCCAATTTAATCCAATGAACAGTTTCCAATTTGTTCCATTCAAATTCAAACCAATGAACAGTTTCTAATTTGTTCCATTCCAATTCAATACAATGAACAGTTTCCATTTCGTTCCATTCCAAATCAATCCAATGAACAGTTTCCAATTCGTTCCATTCCAATTCAATCCAAATATCTCAGTTTCCAATTCGTTCCATTCCAATTCTAACCAATACTCAGTTTACAATTCGTTCCATTCTAATTCAATCCAATACTCAGTTTCCAATTCGTTCCATTCCAATTCAATCCAATATTCAGTTTCCAATTTGTTCCATTCAAATTCAGTCCAATGAAGAGTATCGAATTCGTTCCATTCCAATTCAATCAAATGAACAGTTTCCAATTCGTTCCATTCCTGTTCAATCCAATGAACAATTTCCAATTCGTTCCATTCCAATTCAATCCAATCAACAGCTTCCAATTAATTCCATTCCAATTCAATCCAATGAACAAGTTCCAATTCATTCCATTCCATTTCAATCCAATGCTCACTTTCCAATTCGCTCCATTCCAATTCAATCCAAGGCTCAGTTTCCAAATCGTTCCATTCCAATTCAATCCAATGAACAATTTCCAATTCGTTTCTTTCCACCTGAATCCAATACTCAGTTTCCAATTCTTTAAATTCCAATGCAATACAATACTCAGTTTCCACTAAGTTCCAGTCCAACTCAATCCAATATTGAGTTTCCAAACCGTTCAGGTCCACTACAATCCCAGTCTCAATTTCTAATTCGATCCATTGCAATTCAATCCATACTCAGTTTCCAATTCGTTCCATTCTAATTCAATCCAAGACTCAGTTTCAAAATAGTTCCAGTCCACGTCAATCCAATACTCAGTTTCTAATTCGTTCCATTCCATTTCAATCCAAAAGTCTGATCCAATTTGTTCCAGTCCAATTCAAGCCAATACTCAGTTTCAAGTTCGTTCCATTCCAATTCAATCCAATACTCAATTTCCAATTCGTTCCAGTCCACTTCAATCCAATACTCAGTTTCTAATCCGTTCCATTCCAATTCAATCCAATACTCAATTTCCAATTCGTTGCAATCCACTTCAAACCAATACTTATTTTTGAATTCTTCCCATTCCATTTCCATCCAATAGTCAGTTTCCACTTCATCCCACTCCAATTCAATCGAATACTCAGTTTCCAATTCTTTCCATTCCAATTCAGTCCAATGAACAGTTTCCAATTCGTTCCATTCCAATTCAATCCAATGAAAAGTTTCCAATTTTTTCCATTCCAATTCAATCCAATGAACAGTTTACAATCCGTTGAATTCCAATTCAATCCAATTAAAAGTATCCAATTCTTTCCATTCCAATTCAAGCAAATGAAAAGTTGCCAATTCGTTCCATTCCAATTTAATCCAATGAACAGTTTCCAATTCGTTCCATTCAAATTCAAACCAATGAACAGTTTCCAATTCGTCCCATTCCTATTCAATCCAATGAATAGTTTCCAATTCGTTCCATTCCAATTCAATCCAATGCTCAGTTTCCAATTCGTTCCATTACAGATCAATCCAATGAACAGTTTCCAATTCGTTCAATTCCAAATCAATCCAATGAACAGTTTCCAATTCGTTCCATTCCAATTCAATCCAATGAACATTTTCCATTTTGTTCCATTCCAATTCAATCCAATACTCAGATTCCAATTCGTTCCATTCCAATTTAATCCAAATATCTCAGTTTCCAATTTGTTCCATTCCAATTCAACCCAATACTCCGTTTCAAATTCGTTCCATTCCAATTCAATCCAATGAACAGTTTCCAATTTGTTCCATTCAAATTCAGTCCAATGAACAGTTTCCAATTCTTTCCATTCCAATTCAATCCAATGAACAGTTTACAATCCGTTCAATTGCAATTCAATCCAATTAAAAGTTTCCAATTCTTTCCATTCCAATTCAAGCAAATGAAAAGTTGCCAATTCGTTCCATTCCAATTTAATCCAATGAACAGTTTCCAATTTGTTCCATTCAAATTCAAACCAATGAACAGTTTCTAATTTGTTCCATTCCAATTCAATACAATGAACAGTTTCCATTTCATTCCATTCCAAATCAATCCAATGAACAGTTTCCAATTCGTTCCATTCCAATTCAATCCAAATATCTCAGTTTCCAATTCGTTCCATTCCAATTCCAACCAATACTCAGTTTACAATTCGTTCCATTCTAATTCAATCCAATACTCAGTTTCCAATTCGTTCCATTCCAATTCAATCCAATATTCAGTTTCCAATTCGTTCCATTCAAATTTAGTCCAATGAAGAGTATCGAATTCGTTCCATTCCAATTCAATCAAATAAACAGTTTCCAATTCGTTCCATTCCTGTTCAATCCAATGAACAATTTCCAATTCATTCCATTCCAATTCAATCCAATCAACAGCTTCCAATTCATTCCATTCCAATTCAATCCAATGAACAAGTTCCAATTCATTCCATTCCATTTCAATCCAATGCTCACTTTCCAATTCGCTCCATTCCAATTCAATCCAAGGCTCAGTTTCCAAATCGTTCCATTCCAATTCAATCCAATTAACAATTTCCAATTCGTTTCTTTCCACCTGAATCCAATACTCAGTTTCCAATTCTTTAAATTCCAATGCAATACAATACTCAGTTTCCACTAAGTTCCAGTCCAACTCAATCCAATATTGAGTTTCCAAACCGTTCAGGTCCACTACAATCCCAGTCTCAATTTCTAATTCGATCCATTGCAATTCAATCCATACTCAGTTTCCAATTCGTTCCATTCTAATTCAATCCAAGACTCAGTTTCAAAATAGTTCCAGTCCACGTCAATCCAATACTCAGTTTCTAATTCGTTCCATTCCATTTCAATCCAAAAGTCTGATCCAATTTGTTCCAGTCCAATTCAAGCCAATACTCAGTTTCAAGTTCGTTCCATTCCAATTCAATCCAAAATTCAGTTTCTAATCCGTTCCAGTCCACTTCAATCCAATACTCAGTTTCTAATCCGTTCCATTCCAATTCAATCCAATACTCAATTTCCAATTCGTTGCAATCCACTTCAAACCAATACTTATTTTTGAATTCTTCCCATTCCATTTCCATCCAATAGTCAGTTTCCACTTCATCCCACTCCAATTCAATCGAATACTCAGTTTCCAATTCTTTCCATTCCAATTCAGTCCAATGAACAGTTTCCAATTTTTTCCATTCCAATTCAATCCAATGAACAGTTTACAATCCGTTGAATTCCAATTCAATCCAATTAAAAGTTTCCAATTCTTTCCATTCCAATTCAAGCAAATGAAAAGTTGCCAATTCGTTCCATTCCAATTTAATCCAATGAACAGTTTCCAATTTGTTCCATTCAAATTCAAACCAATGAACAGTTTCCAATTCTTCCCATTCCTATTCAATCCAATGAACAGTTTCCAATTCGTTCCATTCCAATTCAATCCAATGAACAGTTTCCATTTCGTTCCATTTCAGATCAATCCAATGAACAGTTTCCAATTCGTTCAATTCCAAATCAATCCAATGAACAGTTTCCAATTCGTTCCATTCCAATTCAATCCAATGAACATTTTCCATTTTGTTCCATTCCAATTCAATCCAATACTCAGATTCCAATTCGTTCCAATCCAATTCAATCCAAATATCTCAGTTTCCAATTTGTTCCATTCCAATTCAACCCAATACTCCGTTTCAAATTCGTTCCATTCCAATTCAATCCAATGAACAGTTTCCAATTTGTTCCATTCAAATTCAGTCCAATGAACAGTTTCCAATTCTTTCCATTCCAAATCAGTCCAATGAACAGTTTCCAATTCGTTCCATTCCAATTCAATCCAATGAACAGTTTACAATCCGTTGAATTCCAATTCAATCCAATTAAAAGTTTCCAATTCTTTCCATTCCAATTCAAGCAAATGAAAAGTTGCCAATTCGTTCCATTCCAATTTAATCCAATGAACAGTTTCCAATTTGTTCCATTCAAATTCAAACCAATGAACAGTTTCCAATTCGCTCCATTCCTATTCAATCCAATGAACAGTTTCCATTTCATTGCATTCCACTTCAATTCTATGAACAGTTTCCAATTCGTTCCATTCCAATTCAATCCAAAGAATGGATTCCAATTCATTCCTTTCCAATTCAAACCAATACTCAGTTTCCAAATCATTCCAGTCCAATTCAATCCAATGAACAGTTTCCAATTTGTTCCATTACAAATCAATCCAGTGAACAGTTTCCAATTCGTTCCATTCCAATCCAATCCAATGAACAGATTCCAATTCCTTCCATTCCAATTCAATCCAATGAACAGTTTCCAAATCGTTCCATTCCAATTCAATACAATGAACAGTTTCCATTTCGTTCCATTCCAAATCAATCCAATGAACAGTTTCCAATTCGTTCCATTCCAATTCAATCCAATACTCAGATTCCAATTCGTTCCATTCCAATTCAATCCAAATATCTCAGTTTCCAATTCGTTCCATTCCAATTACAACCAATACTCAGTTTACAATTCGTTCCATTCTAATTCAATCCAATACTCAGTTTACAATTCGTTCCATTCCAATTCAATCCAATATTCAGTTTCCAATTCATTCCATTCAAATTCAGTCCAATGAAGAGTATCGAATTCGTTCCATTCCAATTCAATCAAATAAACAGTTTCCAATTCGTTCCATTCCTGTTCAATCCAATGAACAATTTCCAATTCGTTCCATTCCAATTCAATCCAAGGAACAAGTTCCAATTCATTCCATTCCATTTCAATCCAATGCTCACTTTCCAATTCGCTCTGTTCCAATTCAATCCAAGGCTCAGTTTCCAAATCGTTCCATTCCAATTCAATCCAATGAACAATTTCCAATTCGTTTCTTTCCACCTGAATCCAATACTCAGTTTCCAATTCTTTAAATTCCAATGCAATACAATACTCAGTTTCCACTAAGTTCCAGTCCAACTCAATCCAATATTGAGTTTCCAAACCGTTCAGGTCCAATACAATCCCAGTCTCAGTTTCTAATCCGATCCATTGCAATTCAATCCATACTCAGTTTCCAATTCGTTCCATTCTAATTCAATCCAAGACTCAGTTTCAAAATAGTTCTAGTCCACGTCAATCCAATGCTCAGTTTCCAATTCGCTCCGTTCCAATTCAATCCAAGGCTCAGTTTTCAAATCGTTCCATTCCAATTCAATCCAATTAACAATTTCCACTTCGTTTCTTTCCACCTGAATCCAATACTCAGTTTCCAATTCTTTAAATTCCAATGCAATACAATACTCAGTTTCCACTAAGTTCCAGTCCAACTCAATCCAATATTGAGTTTCCAAACCGTTCAGGTCCACGACAATCCCAGTCTCAGTTTCTAATTCGATCCATTGCAATTCAATCCATACCTAGTTTCCAATTCGTTCCATTCTAATTCAATCCAAGACTCAGTTTCAAAATAGTTCCAGTCCACGTCAATCCAATACTCAGTTACTAATTCGTTCCATTCCATTTCAATCCAAAAGTCTGATCCAATTTGTTCCAGTCCAATTCAAGCCAATACTCAGTTTGAAGTTCGTTCCATTCCAATTCAATCCAAAATTCAGTTTCTAATCCGTTCCAGTCCACTTCAATCCAATACTCAGTTACTAATCCGTTCCATTCCAATTCAATCCAATACTCAATTTCCAATTCGTTGCAATCCACTTCAAACCAATACTTATTTTTGAATTCTTCCCATTCCATTTCCATCCAATAGTCAGTTTCCACTTCATCCCACTCCAATTCAATCGAATGCTCAGTTTCCAATTTGTTCCATTCCAATTCAACCCAATACTCCGTTTCAAATTCGTTCCATTCCAATTCAATTCAATGAACATTTGCCGATTCGTTCCATTAATATTCAATCCAATGAACAGTTTCCGATTCTTTCCATTCCAATTCAGTCCAATGAACAGTTTCCAATTCGTTCTATTCCAATTCAATCCAATGAAAAGTTTCCAATTTTTTCCATTCCAATTCAATCCAATGAACAGTTTACAATCCGTTCAATTCCAATTCAATCCAATTGAAAGTTTCCAATTCTTTCCATTCCAATTCAAGCAAATGAAAAGTTGCCAATTCGTTCCATTCCAATTTAATCCAATGAACAGTTTCCAATTCGTTCCATTCAAATTCAAACCAATGAACAGTTTCCAATTCGTCCCATTCCTATTCAATCCAATGAACAGTTTCCAAATCATTCCATTCCAATTCAATCCAATGAACAGTTTCCATTTCGTTCCATTACAAATCAATCCAATGAACAGTTTCCAATTCGTTCAATTCCAAATCAATCCAATGAACAGTTTCCAATTCGTTCCATTCCAATTCAATCCAATGAACATTTTCCATTTTGTTCCATTCCAATTCAATCCAATACTCAGATTCCAATTCGTTCCATTCCAATTTAATCCAAATATCTCAGTTTCCAATTTGTTCCATTCCAATTCAACCCAATACTCCGTTTCAAATTTGTTCCATTCCAATTCAATCCAATGAACAGTTTCCAATTTGTTCCATTCAAATTCAGTCCAATGAACAGTTTCCAATTCTTTCCATTCCAATTCAATCCAATGAACAGTTTACAATCCGTTCAATTGCAATTCAATCCAATTAAAAGTTTCCAATTCTTTCCATTCCAATTCAAGCAAATGAAAAGTTGCCAATTCGTTCCATTCCAATTTAATCCAATGAACAGTTTCCAATTTGTTCCATTCAAATTCAAACCAATGAACAGTTTCTAATTTGTTCCATTCCAATTCAATACAATGAACAGTTTCCATTTCGTTCCATTCCAAATCAATCCAATGAACAGTTTCCAATTCGTTCCATTCCAATTCAATCCAAATATCTCAGTTTCCAATTCGTTCCATTCCAATTCTAACCAATACTCAGTTTACAATTCGTTCCATTCTAATTCAATCCAATACTCAGTTTCCAATTCGTTCCATTCCAATTCAATCCAATATTCAGTTTCCAATTTGTTCCATTCAAATTCAGTCCAATGAAGAGTATCGAATTCGTTCCATTCCAATTCAATCAAATGAACAGTTTCCAATTCGTTCCATTCCTGTTCAATCCAATGAACAATTTCCAATTCGTTCCATTCCAATTCAATCCAATCAACAGCTTCCAATTAATTCCATTCCAATTCAATCCAATGAACAAGTTCCAATTCATTCCATTCCATTTCAATCCAATGCTCACTTTCCAATTCGCTCCATTCCAATTCAATCCAAGGCTCAGTTTCCAAATCGTTCCATTCCAATTCAATCCAATGAACAATTTCCAATTCGTTTCTTTCCACCTGAATCCAATACTCAGTTTCCAATTCTTTAAATTCCAATGCAATACAATACTCAGTTTCCACTAAGTTCCAGTCCAACTCAATCCAATATTGAGTTTCCAAACCGTTCAGGTCCACTACAATCCCAGTCTCAATTTCTAATTCGATCCATTGCAATTCAATCCATACTCAGTTTCCAATTCGTTCCATTCTAATTCAATCCAAGACTCAGTTTCAAAATAGTTCCAGTCCACGTCAATCCAATACTCAGTTTCTAATTCGTTCCATTCCATTTCAATCCAAAAGTCTGATCCAATTTGTTCCAGTCCAATTCAAGCCAATACTCAGTTTCAAGTTCGTTCCATTCCAATTCAATCCAATACTCAATTTCCAATTCGTTCCAGTCCACTTCAATCCAATACTCAGTTTCTAATCCGTTCCATTCCAATTCAATCCAATACTCAATTTCCAATTCGTTGCAATCCACTTCAAACCAATACTTATTTTTGAATTCTTCCCATTCCATTTCCATCCAATAGTCAGTTTCCACTTCATCCCACTCCAATTCAATCGAATACTCAGTTTCCAATTCTTTCCATTCCAATTCAGTCCAATGAACAGTTTCCAATTCGTTCCATTCCAATTCAATCCAATGAAAAGTTTCCAATTTTTTCCATTCCAATTCAATCCAATGAACAGTTTACAATCCGTTGAATTCCAATTCAATCCAATTAAAAGTATCCAATTCTTTCCATTCCAATTCAAGCAAATGAAAAGTTGCCAATTCGTTCCATTCCAATTTAATCCAATGAACAGTTTCCAATTCGTTCCATTCAAATTCAAACCAATGAACAGTTTCCAATTCGTCCCATTCCTATTCAATCCAATGAATAGTTTCCAATTCGTTCCATTCCAATTCAATCCAATGAACAGTTTCCATTTCGTTCCATTACAGATCAATCCAATGAACAGTTTCCAATTCGTTCAATTCCAAATCAATCCAATGAACAGTTTCCAATTCGTTCCATTCCAATTCAATCCAATGAACATTTTCCATTTTGTTCCATTCCAATTCAATCCAATACTCAGATTCCAATTCGTTCCATTCCAATTTAATCCAAATATCTCAGTTTCCAATTTGTTCCATTCCAATTCAACCCAATACTCCGTTTCAAATTCGTTCCATTCCAATTCAATCCAATGAACAGTTTCCAATTTGTTCCATTCAAATTCAGTCCAATGAACAGTTTCCAATTCTTTCCATTCCAATTCAATCCAATGAACAGTTTACAATCCGTTCAATTCCAATTCAATCCAATTAAAAGTTTCCAATTCTTTCCATTCCAATTCAAGCAAATGAAAAGTTGCCAATTCGTTCCATTCCAATTTAATCCAATGAACAGTTTCCAATTTGTTCCATTCAAATTCAAACCAATGCACAGTTTCCAATTCGTCCCATTCCTATTCAATCCAATGAACAGTTTCCAATTCGTTCCATTCCAATTCAATCCAATGAACAGTTTCCATTTCGTTCCATTTCAGATCAATCCAATGAACAGTTTCCAATTCGTTCAATTCCAAATCAATCCAATGAACAGTTTCCAATTCGTTCCATTCCAATTCAATCCAATGAACATTTTCCATTTTGTTCCATTCCAATTCAATCCAATACTCAGATTCCAATTCGTTCCAATCCAATTCAATCCAAATATCTCAGTTTCCAATTTGTTCCATTCCAATTCAACCCAATACTCCGTTTCAAATTCGTTCCATTCCAATTCAATCCAATGAACAGTTTCCAATTTGTTCCATTCAAATTCAGTCCAATGAACAGTTTCCAATTCTTTCCATTCCAAATCAGTCCAATGAACAGTTTCCAATTCGTTCCATTCCAATTCAATCCAATGAACAGTTTACAATCCGTTGAATTCCAATTCAATCCAATTAAAAGTTTCCAATTCTTTCCATTCCAATTCAAGCAAATGAAAAGTTGCCAATTTGTTCCATTCCAATTTAATCCAATGAACAGTTTCCAATTTGTTCCATTCAAATTCAAACCAATGAACAGTTTCCAATTCGCTCCATTCCTATTCAATCCAATGAACAGTTTCCATTTCATTGCATTCCACTTCAATTCTATGAACAGTTTCCAATTCGTTCCATTCCAATTCAATCCAAAGAACGGATTCCAATTCATTCCTTTCCAATTCAAACCAATACTCAGTTTCCAAATCATTCCAGTCCAATTCAATCCAATGAACAGTTTCCAATTTGTTCCATTACAAATCAATCCAGTGAACAGTTTCCAATTCGTTCCATTCCAATCCAATCCAATGAACAGATTCCAATTCCTTCCATTCCAATTCAATCCAATGAACAGTTTCCAAATCGTTCCATTCCAATTCAATACAATGAACAGTTTCCATTTCGTTCCATTCCAAATCAATCCAATGAACAGTTTCCAATTCGTTCCATTCCAATTCAATCCAATACTCAGATTCCAATTCGTTCCATTCCAATTCAATCCAAATATCTCAGTTTCCAATTTGTTCCATTCCAATTACAACCAATACTCAGTTTACAATTCGTTCCATTCTAATTCAATCCAATACTCAGTTTACAATTCGTTCCATTCCAATTCAATCCAATATTCAGTTTCCAATTCATTCCATTCAAATTCAGTCCAATGAAGAGTATCGAATTCGTTCCATTCCAATTCAATCAAATAAACAGTTTCCAATTCGTTCCATTCCTGTTCAATCCAATGAACAATTTCCAATTCGTTCCATTCCAATTCAATCCAAGGAACAAGTTCCAATTCATTCCATTCCATTTCAATCCAATGCTCACTTTCCAATTCGCTCTGTTCCAATTCAATCCAAGGCTCAGTTTCCAAATCGTTCCATTCCAATTCAATCCAATGAACAATTTCCAATTCGTTTCTTTCCACCTGAATCCAATACTCAGTTTCCAATTCTTTAAATTCCAATGCAATACAATATTCAGTTTCCACTAAGTTCCAGTCCAACTCAATCCAATATTGAGTTTCCAAACCGTTCAGGTCCAATACAATCCCAGTCTCAGTTTCTAATCCGATCCATTGCAATTCAATCCATACTCAGTTTCCAATTCGTTCCATTCTAATTCAATCCAAGACTCAGTTTCAAAATAGTTCTAGTCCACGTCAATCCAATACTCAGTTTCTAATTCGTTCCATTCCATTTCAATCCAAAAGTCTGATCCAATTTGTTCCAGTCCAATTCAAGCCAATACTCAGTTTGAAGTTCGTTCCATTCCAATTCAATCCAAAATTCAGTTTCTAATCCGTTCCAGTCCACTTCAATCCAATACTCAGTTTCTAATCCGTTCCATTCCAATTCAATCCAATACTCAGTTTCCAATTCGTTGCAATCCACTTCAAACCAATACTTATTTTTGAATTCTTCCCATTCCATTTCCATCCAATAGTCAGTTTCCACTTCATCCCACTCCAATTCAATCGAATACTCAGTTTCCAATTCGTTCCATTCCAATTCAACCCAATACTCCGTTTCAAATTCGTTCCATTCCAATTCAATCCAATGAACATTTGCCAATTCGTTCCATTAATATTCAATCCAATGAACAGTTTCCAATTCTTTCCATTCCAATTCAGTCCAATGAACAGTTTCCAATTCGTTCCATTCCAATTCAATCCAATGAACAGTTTACAATCCGTTCAATTCCAATTCAATCCAATTAAAAGTTTCCAATTCTTTCCATTCCAATTCAAGCAAATGAAAAGTTGCCAATTCGTTCCATTCCAATATAATCCAATGAACAGTTTCCAATTCGTTCCATTCAAATTCAAACCAATGAACAGTTTCCAATTCGTCCCATTCCTATTCAATCCAATGAACAGTTTCCATTTCGTTGCATTCCACTTCAATTCTATGAACAGTTTCCAATTCGTTCCATTACAATTCAATCTAAAACTCAAGTTTCCAATTCGTTCCATTCCAATTCAATCCAAAGAACGGATTCCAATTCATTCCATTCCAATTCAAACCAATACTCAGTTTCCAAATCGTTCCAGTCCAATTCAATCCAGTGAACAGTTTCCAATTTGTTCCATTACAAATCAATCCAGTGAACAGTTTCCAATTCGTTCCATTCCAATCCAATCCAATGAACAGTTTCCAATTTGTTCCATTACAAATCAATCCAGTGAACAGTTTCCAATTCGTTCCATTCCAATCCAATCCAATGAACAGTTTCCAATTCCTTCCATTCCAATTCAATACAATGAACAGTTTCCAAATAGTTCCATTCCAATTCAATCCAATGAACAGTTTCCATTTCGTTCCATTACAATTCAATCCAATGAACAGTTTTCAATTCGTTCCATTCCAAATCAATCCAATGAACAGTTTTCAATTCGTTCCATTCCAAATCAATCCAATGAACAGTTTCCATTTCGTTCCATTCCAAATCAATCCAATGAACAGTTTCCAATTCCTTCCATTCCAATTCAATACAATGAACAGTTTCCAAATAGTTCCATTCCAATTCAATCCAATGAACAGTTTCCATTTCGTTCCATTACAATTCAATCCAATGAACACTTTTCAATTCGTTCCATTCCAAATCAATCCAATGAACAGTTTCCATTTCGTTCCATTACAAATCAATCCAATGAACAGTTTCCATTTCGTTCCATTACAAATCAATCCAATGAACAGTTTCCATTTCGTTCCATTCCAAATCAATCCAATGAACAGTTTCCATTTCGTTCCATTACAAATCAATCCAATGAACAGTTTTCAATTCGTTCCATTCCAAATCAATCCAATGAACAGTTTCCATTTCGTTCCATTACAAATCAATCCAATGAACAGTTTCCATTTCGTTCCATTACAAATCAATCCAATGAACAGTTTTCAATTCGTTCCATTCCAATTCAATCCAATGAACATTTTCCATTTCGTTCCATTCCAATTCAATCCAATACTCAGATTCCAATTCGTTCCATTCCAATTCAATCCAAATATCTCAGTTTCCAATTCGTTCCATTCCAATTCCAACCAATACTCAGTTTACAATTCGTTCCATTCTAATTCAATCCAATACTCAGTTTCCAATTCGTTCCATTCCAATTCAATCCAATACTCAGTTTCCAATTCGTTCCATTCAAATTCAGTCCAATGAAGAGTATCGAATTTGTTCCATTCCAATTCAATCAAATAAACAGTTTCCAATTCGTTCCATTCCAATCCAATCCAATGAACAGTTTCCAATTTGTTCCATTACAAATCAATCCAGTGAACAGTTTCCAATTCGTTCCATTCCAATTCAATCCAAAGAACGGATTCCAATTCATTCCTTTCCAATTCAAACCAATACTCAGTTTCCAAATCATTCCAGTCCAATTCAATCCAATGAACAGTTTCCAATTTGTTCCATTACAAATCAATCCAGTGAACAGTTTCCAATTCGTTCCATTCCAATCCAATCCAATGAACAGATTCCAATTCCTTCCATTCCAATTCAATCCAATGAACAGTTTCCAAATCGTTCCATTCCAATTCAATACAATGAACAGTTTCCATTTCGTTCCATTCCAAATCAATCCAATGAACAGTTTCCAATTCGTTCCATTCCAATTCAATCCAATGAACAGTTTCCAAATCGTTCCATTCCAATTCAATACAATGAACAGTTTCCATTTCGTTCCATTACAAATCAATCCAGTGAACAGTTTCCAATTCGTTCCATTCCAATCCAATCCAATGAACAGTTTCCAATTTGTTCCATTACAAATCAATCCAGTGAACAGTTTCCAATTCGTTCCATTCCAATTCAATCCAAAGAACGGATTCCAATTCATTCCTTTCCAATTCAAACCAATACTCAGTTTCCAAATCATTCCAGTCCAATTCAATCCAATGAACAGTTTCCAATTTGTTCCATTACAAATCAATCCAGTGAACAGTTTCCAATTCCTTCCATTCCAATTCAATCCAATGAACAGTTTCCAAATCGTTCCATTCCAATTCAATACAATGAACAGTTTCCATTTCGTTCCATTCCAAATCAATCCAATGAACAGTTTCCATTTCGTTCCATTCCAAATCAATCCAATGAACAGTTTCCATTTCGTTCCATTCCAAATCAATCCAATGAACAGTTTCCATTTTGTTCCATTCCAATTACAACCAATACTCAGTTTACAATTCGTTCCATTCTAATTCAATCCAATACTCAGTTTACAATTCGTTCCATTCCAATTCAATCCAATATTCAGTTTCCAATTCATTCCATTCAAATTCAGTCCAATGAAGAGTATCGAATTCGTTCCATTCCAATTCAATCAAATAAACAGTTTCCAATTCGTTCCATTCCTGTTCAATCCAATGAACAATTTCCAATTCGTTCCATTCCAATTCAATCCAAGGAACAAGTTCCAATTCATTCCATTCCATTTCAATCCAATGCTCACTTTCCAATTCGCTCTGTTCCAATTCAATCCAAGGCTCAGTTTCCAAATCGTTCCATTCCAATTCAATCCAATGAACAATTTCCAATTCGTTTCTTTCCACCTGAATCCAATACTCAGTTTCCAATTCTTTAAATTCCAATGCAATACAATACTCAGTTTCCACTAAGTTCCAGTCCAACTCAATCCAATATTGAGTTTCCAAACCGTTCAGGTCCAATACAATCCCAGTCTCAGTTTCTAATCCGATCCATTGCAATTCAATCCATACTCAGTTTCCAATTCGTTCCATTCTAATTCAATCCAAGACTCAGTTTCAAAATAGTTCTAGTCCACGTCAATCCAATACTCAGTTTCTAATTCGTTCCATTCCATTTCAATCCAAAAGTCTGATCCAATTTGTTCCAGTCCAATTCAAGCCAATACTCAGTTTGAAGTTCGTTCCATTCCAATTCAATCCAAAATTCAGTTTCTAATCCGTTCCAGTCCACTTCAATCCAATACTCAGTTTCTAATCCGTTCCATTCCAATTCAATCCAATACTCAGTTTCCAATTCGTTGCAATCCACTTCAAACCAATACTTATTTTTGAATTCTTCCCATTCCATTTCCATCCAATAGTCAGTTTCCACTTCATCCCACTCCAATTCAATCGAATACTCAGTTTCCAATTCGTTCCATTCCAATTCAACCCAATACTCCGTTTCAAATTCGTTCCATTCCAATTCAATCCAATGAACATTTGCCAATTCGTTCCATTAATATTCAATCCAATGAACAGTTTCCAATTCTTTCCATTCCAATTCAGTCCAATGAACAGTTTCCAATTCGTTCCATTCCAATTCAATCCAATGAACAGTTTACAATCCGTTCAATTCCAATTCAATCCAATTAAAAGTTTCCAATTCTTTCCATTCCAATTCAAGCAAATGAAAAGTTGCCAATTCGTTCCATTCCAATATAATCCAATGAACAGTTTCCAATTCGTTCCATTCAAATTCAAACCAATGAACAGTTTCCAAATCGTCCCATTCCTATTCAATCCAATGAACAGTTTCCATTTCGTTGCATTCCACTTCAATTCTATGAACAGTTTCCAATTCGTTCCATTACAATTCAATCCAAAACTCAAGTTTCCAATTCGTTCCATTCCAATTCAATCCAAAGAACGGATTCCAATTCATTCCATTCCAATTCAAACCAATACTCAGTTTCCAAATCGTTCCAGTCCAATTCAATCCAATGAACAGTTTCCAATTTGTTCCATTACAATTCAATCAAATAAACAGTTTCCAATTCGTTCCATTCCAATCCAATCCAATGAACAGTTTCCAATTTGTTCCATTACAAATCAATCCAGTGAACAGTTTCCAATTCGTTCCATTCCAATCCAATCCAATGAACAGTTTCCAATTCCTTCCATTCCAATTCAATACAATGAACAGTTTCCAAATAATTCCATTCCAATTCAATCCAATGAACAGTTTCCATTTCGTTCCATTCCAATTCAATCCAATGAACAGTTTCCAATTCGTTCCATTCCAAATCAAACCAATGAACAGTTTCCAATTCGTTCACTTCCAATTCAATCCAATGAACATTTTCCATTTTCTTCCATTCCAATTCAATCCAATACTCAGATTCCAATTCGTTCCATTCCAATTCAATCCAAATATCTCAGTTTCCAATTCGTTCCATTCCAATTCAATCCAATGAACAGTTTCCATTTCGTTCCATTCCAAATCAATCCAATGAACAGTTTCCAATTCGTTCCATTACAATTCAATCTAAAACTCAAGTTTCCAATTCGTTCCATTCCAATTCAATCCAAAGAACGGATTCCAATTCATTCCATTCCAATTCAAACCAATACTCAGTTTCCAAATCGTTCCAGTCCAATTCAATCCAGTGAACAGTTTCCAATTTGTTCCATTACAAATCAATCCAGTGAACAGTTTCCAATTCGTTCCATTCCAATCCAATCCAATGAACAGTTTCCAATTTGTTCCATTACAAATCAATCCAGTGAACAGTTTCCAATTCGTTCCATTCCAATCCAATCCAATGAACAGTTTCCAATTCCTTCCATTCCAATTCAATACAATGAACAGTTTCCAAATAGTTCCATTCCAATTCAATCCAATGAACAGTTTCCATTTCGTTCCATTACAAATCAATCCAATGAACAGTTTTCAATTCGTTCCATTCCAAATCAATCCAATGAACAGTTTCCATTTCGTTCCATTCCAAATCAATCCAATGAACAGTTTCCAATTCCTTCCATTCCAATTCAATACAATGAACAGTTTCCAAATAGTTCCATTCCAATTCAATCCAATGAACAGTTTCCATTTCGTTCCATTACAAATCAATCCAATGAACAGTTTCCAATTTGTTCCATTACAAATCAATCCAGTGAACAGTTTCCAATTCGTTCCATTCCAATCCAATCCAATGAACAGTTTCCAATTTGTTCCATTCAAATTCAGTCCAATGAACAGTTTCCAATTCTTTCCATTCCAATTCAATCCAATGAACAGTTTACATTCCGTTCAATTGCAATTCAATCCAATTAAAAGTTTCCAATTCTTTCCATTCCAATTCAAGCAAATGAAAAGTTGCCAATTCGTTCCATTCCAATTTAATCCAATGAACAGTTTCCAATTTGTTCCATTCAAATTCAAACCAATGAACAGTTTCTAATTTGTTCCATTCCAATTCAATACAATGAACAGTTTCCATTTCATTCCATTCCAAATCAATCCAATGAACAGTTTCCAATTCGTTCCATTCCAATTCAATCCAAATATCTCAGTTTCCAATTCGTTCCATTCCAATTCCAACCAATACTCAGTTTACAATTCGTTCCATTCTAATTCAATCCAATACTCAGTTTCCAATTCGTTCCATTCCAATTCAATCCAATATTCAGTTTCCAATTCATTCCATTCAAATTTAGTCCAATGAAGAGTATCGAATTCGTTCCATTCCAATTCAATCAAATAAACAGTTTCCAATTCGTTCCATTCCTGTTCAATCCAATGAACAATTTCCAATTCATTCCATTCCAATTCAATCCAATCAACAGCTTCCAATTCATTCCATTCCAATTCAATCCAATGAACAAGTTCCAATTCATTCCATTCCATTTCAATCCAATGCTCACTTTCCAATTCGCTCCATTCCAATTCAATCCAAGGCTCAGTTTCCAAATCGTTCCATTCCAATTCAATCCAATTAACAATTTCCAATTCGTTTCTTTCCACCTGAATCCAATACTCAGTTTCCAATTCTTTAAATTCCAATGCAATACAATACTCAGTTTCCACTAAGTTCCAGTCCAACTCAATCCAATATTGAGTTTCCAAACCGTTCAGGTCCACTACAATCCCAGTCTCAATTTCTAATTCGATCCATTGCAATTCAATCCATACTCAGTTTCCAATTCGTTCCATTCTAATTCAATCCAAGACTCAGTTTCAAAATAGTTCCAGTCCACGTCAATCCAATACTCAGTTTCTAATTCGTTCCATTCCATTTCAATCCAAAAGTCTGATCCAATTTGTTCCAGTCCAATTCAAGCCAATACTCAGTTTCAAGTTCGTTCCATTCCAATTCAATCCAAAATTCAGTTTCTAATCCGTTCCAGTCCACTTCAATCCAATACTCAGTTTCTAATCCGTTCCATTCCAATTCAATCCAATACTCAATTTCCAATTCGTTGCAATCCACTTCAAACCAATACTTATTTTTGAATTCTTCCCATTCCATTTCCATCCAATAGTCAGTTTCCACTTCATCCCACTCCAATTCAATCGAATACTCAGTTTCCAATTCTTTCCATTCCAATTCAGTCCAATGAACAGTTTCCAATTTTTTCCATTCCAATTCAATCCAATGAACAGTTTACAATCCGTTGAATTCCAATTCAATCCAATTAAAAGTTTCCAATTCTTTCCATTCCAATTCAAGCAAATGAAAAGTTGCCAATTCGTTCCATTCCAATTTAATCCAATGAACAGTTTCCAATTTGTTCCATTCAAATTCAAACCAATGAACAGTTTCCAATTCTTCCCATTCCTATTCAATCCAATGAACAGTTTCCAATTCGTTCCATTCCAATTCAATCCAATGAACAGTTTCCATTTCGTTCCATTTCAGATCAATCCAATGAACAGTTTCCAATTCGTTCAATTCCAAATCAATCCAATGAACAGTTTCCAATTCGTTCCATTCCAATTCAATCCAATGAACATTTTCCATTTTGTTCCATTCCAATTCAATCCAATACTCAGATTCCAATTCGTTCCAATCCAATTCAATCCAAATATCTCAGTTTCCAATTTGTTCCATTCCAATTCAACCCAATACTCCGTTTCAAATTCGTTCCATTCCAATTCAATCCAATGAACAGTTTCCAATTTGTTCCATTCAAATTCAGTCCAATGAACAGTTTCCAATTCTTTCCATTCCAAATCAGTCCAATGAACAGTTTCCAATTCGTTCCATTCCAATTCAATCCAATGAACAGTTTACAATCCGTTGAATTCCAATTCAATCCAATTAAAAGTTTCCAATTCTTTCCATTCCAATTCAAGCAAATGAAAAGTTGCCAATTCGTTCCATTCCAATTTAATCCAATGAACAGTTTCCAATTTGTTCCATTCAAATTCAAACCAATGAACAGTTTCCAATTCGCTCCATTCCTATTCAATCCAATGAACAGTTTCCATTTCATTGCATTCCACTTCAATTCTATGAACAGTTTCCAATTCGTTCCATTCCAATTCAATCCAAAGAATGGATTCCAATTCATTCCTTTCCAATTCAAACCAATACTCAGTTTCCAAATCATTCCAGTCCAATTCAATCCAATGAACAGTTTCCAATTTGTTCCATTACAAATCAATCCAGTGAACAGTTTCCAATTCGTTCCATTCCAATCCAATCCAATGAACAGATTCCAATTCCTTCCATTCCAATTCAATCCAATGAACAGTTTCCAAATCGTTCCATTCCAATTCAATACAATGAACAGTTTCCATTTCGTTCCATTCCAAATCAATCCAATGAACAGTTTCCAATTCGTTCCATTCCAATTCAATCCAATACTCAGATTCCAATTCGTTCCATTCCAATTCAATCCAAATATCTCAGTTTCCAATTCGTTCCATTCCAATTACAACCAATACTCAGTTTACAATTCGTTCCATTCTAATTCAATCCAATACTCAGTTTACAATTCGTTCCATTCCAATTCAATCCAATATTCAGTTTCCAATTCATTCCATTCAAATTCAGTCCAATGAAGAGTATCGAATTCGTTCCATTCCAATTCAATCAAATAAACAGTTTCCAATTCGTTCCATTCCTGTTCAATCCAATGAACAATTTCCAATTCGTTCCATTCCAATTCAATCCAAGGAACAAGTTCCAATTCATTCCATTCCATTTCAATCCAATGCTCACTTTCCAATTCGCTCTGTTCCAATTCAATCCAAGGCTCAGTTTCCAAATCGTTCCATTCCAATTCAATCCAATGAACAATTTCCAATTCGTTTCTTTCCACCTGAATCCAATACTCAGTTTCCAATTCTTTAAATTCCAATGCAATACAATACTCAGTTTCCACTAAGTTCCAGTCCAACTCAATCCAATATTGAGTTTCCAAACCGTTCAGGTCCAATACAATCCCAGTCTCAGTTTCTAATCCGATCCATTGCAATTCAATCCATACTCAGTTTCCAATTCGTTCCATTCTAATTCAATCCAAGACTCAGTTTCAAAATAGTTCTAGTCCACGTCAATCCAATGCTCAGTTTCCAATTCGCTCCGTTCCAATTCAATCCAAGGCTCAGTTTTCAAATCGTTCCATTCCAATTCAATCCAATTAACAATTTCCACTTCGTTTCTTTCCACCTGAATCCAATACTCAGTTTCCAATTCTTTAAATTCCAATGCAATACAATACTCAGTTTCCACTAAGTTCCAGTCCAACTCAATCCAATATTGAGTTTCCAAACCGTTCAGGTCCACGACAATCCCAGTCTCAGTTTCTAATTCGATCCATTGCAATTCAATCCATACCTAGTTTCCAATTCGTTCCATTCTAATTCAATCCAAGACTCAGTTTCAAAATAGTTCCAGTCCACGTCAATCCAATACTCAGTTACTAATTCGTTCCATTCCATTTCAATCCAAAAGTCTGATCCAATTTGTTCCAGTCCAATTCAAGCCAATACTCAGTTTGAAGTTCGTTCCATTCCAATTCAATCCAAAATTCAGTTTCTAATCCGTTCCAGTCCACTTCAATCCAATACTCAGTTACTAATCCGTTCCATTCCAATTCAATCCAATACTCAATTTCCAATTCGTTGCAATCCACTTCAAACCAATACTTATTTTTGAATTCTTCCCATTCCATTTCCATCCAATAGTCAGTTTCCACTTCATCCCACTCCAATTCAATCGAATGCTCAGTTTCCAATTTGTTCCATTCCAATTCAACCCAATACTCCGTTTCAAATTCGTTCCATTCCAATTCAATTCAATGAACATTTGCCGATTCGTTCCATTAATATTCAATCCAATGAACAGTTTCCGATTCTTTCCATTCCAATTCAGTCCAATGAACAGTTTCCAATTCGTTCTATTCCAATTCAATCCAATGAAAAGTTTCCAATTTTTTCCATTCCAATTCAATCCAATGAACAGTTTACAATCCGTTCAATTCCAATTCAATCCAATTGAAAGTTTCCAATTCTTTCCATTCCAATTCAAGCAAATGAAAAGTTGCCAATTCGTTCCATTCCAATTTAATCCAATGAACAGTTTCCAATTCGTTCCATTCAAATTCAAACCAATGAACAGTTTCCAATTCGTCCCATTCCTATTCAATCCAATGAACAGTTTCCAAATCATTCCATTCCAATTCAATCCAATGAACAGTTTCCATTTCGTTCCATTACAAATCAATCCAATGAACAGTTTCCAATTCGTTCAATTCCAAATCAATCCAATGAACAGTTTCCAATTCGTTCCATTCCAATTCAATCCAATGAACATTTTCCATTTTGTTCCATTCCAATTCAATCCAATACTCAGATTCCAATTCGTTCCATTCCAATTTAATCCAAATATCTCAGTTTCCAATTTGTTCCATTCCAATTCAACCCAATACTCCGTTTCAAATTCGTTCCATTCCAATTCAATCCAATGAACAGTTTCCAATTTGTTCCATTCAAATTCAGTCCAATGAACAGTTTCCAATTCTTTCCATTCCAATTCAATCCAATGAACAGTTTACAATCCGTTCAATTGCAATTCAATCCAATTAAAAGTTTCCAATTCTTTCCATTCCAATTCAAGCAAATGAAAAGTTGCCAATTCGTTCCATTCCAATTTAATCCAATGAACAGTTTCCAATTTGTTCCATTCAAATTCAAACCAATGAACAGTTTCTAATTTGTTCCATTCCAATTCAATACAATGAACAGTTTCCATTTCGTTCCATTCCAAATCAATCCAATGAACAGTTTCCAATTCGTTCCATTCCAATTCAATCCAAATATCTCAGTTTCCAATTCGTTCCATTCCAATTCTAACCAATACTCAGTTTACAATTCGTTCCATTCTAATTCAATCCAATACTCAGTTTCCAATTCGTTCCATTCCACTCAATCCAATATTCAGTTTCCAATTTGTTCCATTCAAATTCAGTCCAATGAAGAGTATCGAATTCGTTCCATTCCAATTCAATCAAATGAACAGTTTCCAATTCGTTCCATTCCTGTTCAATCCAATGAACAATTTCCAATTCGTTCCATTCCAATTCAATCCAATCAACAGCTTCCAATTAATTCCATTCCAATTCAATCCAATGAACAAGTTCCAATTCATTCCATTCCATTTCAATCCAATGCTCACTTTCCAATTCGCTCCATTCCAATTCAATCCAAGGCTCAGTTTCCAAATCGTTCCATTCCAATTCAATCCAATGAACAATTTCCAATTCGTTTCTTTCCACCTGAATCCAATACTCAGTTTCCAATTCTTTAAATTCCAATGCAATACAATACTCAGTTTCCACTAAGTTCCAGTCCAACTCAATCCAATATTGAGTTTCCAAACCGTTCAGGTCCACTACAATCCCAGTCTCAATTTCTAATTCGATCCATTGCAATTCAATCCATACTCAGTTTCCAATTCGTTCCATTCTAATTCAATCCAAGACTCAGTTTCAAAATAGTTCCAGTCCACGTCAATCCAATACTCAGTTTCTAATTCGTTCCATTCCATTTCAATCCAAAAGTCTGATCCAATTTGTTCCAGTCCAATTCAAGCCAATACTCAGTTTCAAGTTCGTTCCATTCCAATTCAATCCAATACTCAATTTCCAATTCGTTCCAGTCCACTTCAATCCAATACTCAGTTTCTAATCCGTTCCATTCCAATTCAATCCAATACTCAATTTCCAATTCGTTGCAATCCACTTCAAACCAATACTTATTTTTGAATTCTTCCCATTCCATTTCCATCCAATAGTCAGTTTCCACTTCATCCCACTCCAATTCAATCGAATACTCAGTTTCCAATTCTTTCCATTCCAATTCAGTCCAATGAACAGTTTCCAATTCGTTCCATTCCAATTCAATCCAATGAAAAGTTTCCAATTTTTTCCATTCCAATTCAATCCAATGAACAGTTTACAATCCGTTGAATTCCAATTCAATCCAATTAAAAGTATCCAATTCTTTCCATTCCAATTCAAGCAAATGAAAAGTTGCCAATTCGTTCCATTCCAATTTAATCCAATGAACAGTTTCCAATTCGTTCCATTCAAATTCAAACCAATGAACAGTTTCCAATTCGTCCCATTCCTATTCAATCCAATGAATAGTTTCCAATTCGTTCCATTCCAATTCAATCCAATGAACAGTTTCCATTTCGTTCCATTACAGATCAATCCAATGAACAGTTTCCAATTCGTTCAATTCCAAATCAATCCAATGAACAGTTTCCAATTCGTTCCATTCCAATTCAATCCAATGAACATTTTCCATTTTGTTCCATTCCAATTCAATCCAATACTCAGATTCCAATTCGTTCCATTCCAATTTAATCCAAATATCTCAGTTTCCAATTTGTTCCATTCCAATTCAACCCAATACTCCGTTTCAAATTCGTTCCATTCCAATTCAATCCAATGAACAGTTTCCAATTTGTTCCATTCAAATTCAGTCCAATGAACAGTTTCCAATTCTTTCCATTCCAATTCAATCCAATGAACAGTTTACAATCCGTTCAATTCCAATTCAATCCAATTAAAAGTTTCCAATTCTTTCCATTCCAATTCAAGCAAATGAAAAGTTGCCAATTCGTTCCATTCCAATTTAATCCAATGAACAGTTTCCAATTTGTTCCATTCAAATTCAAACCAATGCACAGTTTCCAATTCGTCCCATTCCTATTCAATCCAATGAACAGTTTCCAATTCGTTCCATTCCAATTCAATCCAATGAACAGTTTCCATTTCGTTCCATTTCAGATCAATCCAATGAACAGTTTCCAATTCGTTCAATTCCAAATCAATCCAATGAACAGTTTCCAATTCGTTCCATTCCAATTCAATCCAATGAACATTTTCCATTTTGTTCCATTCCAATTCAATCCAATACTCAGATTCCAATTCGTTCCAATCCAATTCAATCCAAATATCTCAGTTTCCAATTTGTTCCATTCCAATTCAACCCAATACTCCGTTTCAAATTCGTTCCATTCCAATTCAATCCAATGAACAGTTTCCAATTTGTTCCATTCAAATTCAGTCCAATGAACAGTTTCCAATTCTTTCCATTCCAAATCAGTCCAATGAACAGTTTCCAATTCGTTCCATTCCAATTCAATCCAATGAACAGTTTACAATCCGTTGAATTCCAATTCAATCCAATTAAAAGTTTCCAATTCTTTCCATTCCAATTCAAGCAAATGAAAAGTTGCCAATTTGTTCCATTCCAATTTAATCCAATGAACAGTTTCCAATTTGTTCCATTCAAATTCAAACCAATGAACAGTTTCCAATTCGCTCCATTCCTATTCAATCCAATGAACAGTTTCCATTTCATTGCATTCCACTTCAATTCTATGAACAGTTTCCAATTCGTTCCATTCCAATTCAATCCAAAGAACGGATTCCAATTCATTCCTTTCCAATTCAAACCAATACTCAGTTTCCAAATCATTCCAGTCCAATTCAATCCAATGAACAGTTTCCAATTTGTTCCATTACAAATCAATCCAGTGAACAGTTTCCAATTCGTTCCATTCCAATCCAATCCAATGAACAGATTCCAATTCCTTCCATTCCAATTCAATCCAATGAACAGTTTCCAAATCGTTCCATTCCAATTCAATACAATGAACAGTTTCCATTTCGTTCCATTCCAAATCAATCCAATGAACAGTTTCCAATTCGTTCCATTCCAATTCAATCCAATACTCAGATTCCAATTCGTTCCATTCCAATTCAATCCAAATATCTCAGTTTCCAATTTGTTCCATTCCAATTACAACCAATACTCAGTTTACAATTCGTTCCATTCTAATTCAATCCAATACTCAGTTTACAATTCGTTCCATTCCAATTCAATCCAATATTCAGTTTCCAATTCATTCCATTCAAATTCAGTCCAATGAAGAGTATCGAATTCGTTCCATTCCAATTCAATCAAATAAACAGTTTCCAATTCGTTCCATTCCTGTTCAATCCAATGAACAATTTCCAATTCGTTCCATTCCAATTCAATCCAAGGAACAAGTTCCAATTCATTCCATTCCATTTCAATCCAATGCTCACTTTCCAATTCGCTCTGTTCCAATTCAATCCAAGGCTCAGTTTCCAAATCGTTCCATTCCAATTCAATCCAATGAACAATTTCCAATTCGTTTCTTTCCACCTGAATCCAATACTCAGTTTCCAATTCTTTAAATTCCAATGC
The DNA here is from genome assembly GCA_030390025.1 of Squalus acanthias. Classification (NCBI taxonomy): domain Eukaryota; kingdom Metazoa; phylum Chordata; class Chondrichthyes; order Squaliformes; family Squalidae; genus Squalus; species Squalus acanthias. The sequence goes on from CM059431.1 coordinate 96,474,252, forward strand.
AATACAATATTCAGTTTCCACTAAGTTCCAGTCCAACTCAATCCAATATTGAGTTTCCAAACCGTTCAGGTCCAATACAATCCCAGTCTCAGTTTCTAATCCGATCCATTGCAATTCAATCCATACTCAGTTTCCAATTCGTTCCATTCTAATTCAATCCAAGACTCAGTTTCAAAATAGTTCTAGTCCACGTCAATCCAATACTCAGTTTCTAATTCGTTCCATTCCATTTCAATCCAAAAGTCTGATCCAATTTGTTCCAGTCCAATTCAAGCCAATACTCAGTTTGAAGTTCGTTCCATTCCAATTCAATCCAAAATTCAGTTTCTAATCCGTTCCAGTCCACTTCAATCCAATACTCAGTTTCTAATCCGTTCCATTCCAATTCAATCCAATACTCAGTTTCCAATTCGTTGCAATCCACTTCAAACCAATACTTATTTTTGAATTCTTCCCATTCCATTTCCATCCAATAGTCAGTTTCCACTTCATCCCACTCCAATTCAATCGAATACTCAGTTTCCAATTCGTTCCATTCCAATTCAACCCAATACTCCGTTTCAAATTCGTTCCATTCCAATTCAATCCAATGAACATTTGCCAATTCGTTCCATTAATATTCAATCCAATGAACAGTTTCCAATTCTTTCCATTCCAATTCAGTCCAATGAACAGTTTCCAATTCGTTCCATTCCAATTCAATCCAATGAACAGTTTACAATCCGTTCAATTCCAATTCAATCCAATTAAAAGTTTCCAATTCTTTCCATTCCAATTCAAGCAAATGAAAAGTTGCCAATTCGTTCCATTCCAATATAATCCAATGAACAGTTTCCAATTCGTTCCATTCAAATTCAAACCAATGAACAGTTTCCAATTCGTCCCATTCCTATTCAATCCAATGAACAGTTTCCATTTCGTTGCATTCCACTTCAATTCTATGAACAGTTTCCAATTCGTTCCATTACAATTCAATCTAAAACTCAAGTTTCCAATTCGTTCCATTCCAATTCAATCCAAAGAACGGATTCCAATTCATTCCATTCCAATTCAAACCAATACTCAGTTTCCAAATCGTTCCAGTCCAATTCAATCCAGTGAACAGTTTCCAATTTGTTCCATTACAAATCAATCCAGTGAACAGTTTCCAATTCGTTCCATTCCAATCCAATCCAATGAACAGTTTCCAATTTGTTCCATTACAAATCAATCCAGTGAACAGTTTCCAATTCGTTCCATTCCAATCCAATCCAATGAACAGTTTCCAATTCCTTCCATTCCAATTCAATACAATGAACAGTTTCCAAATAGTTCCATTCCAATTCAATCCAATGAACAGTTTCCATTTCGTTCCATTACAATTCAATCCAATGAACAGTTTTCAATTCGTTCCATTCCAAATCAATCCAATGAACAGTTTTCAATTCGTTCCATTCCAAATCAATCCAATGAACAGTTTCCATTTCGTTCCATTCCAAATCAATCCAATGAACAGTTTCCAATTCCTTCCATTCCAATTCAATACAATGAACAGTTTCCAAATAGTTCCATTCCAATTCAATCCAATGAACAGTTTCCATTTCGTTCCATTACAATTCAATCCAATGAACACTTTTCAATTCGTTCCATTCCAAATCAATCCAATGAACAGTTTCCATTTCGTTCCATTACAAATCAATCCAATGAACAGTTTCCATTTCGTTCCATTACAAATCAATCCAATGAACAGTTTCCATTTCGTTCCATTCCAAATCAATCCAATGAACAGTTTCCATTTCGTTCCATTACAAATCAATCCAATGAACAGTTTTCAATTCGTTCCATTCCAAATCAATCCAATGAACAGTTTCCATTTCGTTCCATTACAAATCAATCCAATGAACAGTTTCCATTTCGTTCCATTACAAATCAATCCAATGAACAGTTTTCAATTCGTTCCATTCCAATTCAATCCAATGAACATTTTCCATTTCGTTCCATTCCAATTCAATCCAATACTCAGATTCCAATTCGTTCCATTCCAATTCAATCCAAATATCTCAGTTTCCAATTCGTTCCATTCCAATTCCAACCAATACTCAGTTTACAATTCGTTCCATTCTAATTCAATCCAATACTCAGTTTCCAATTCGTTCCATTCCAATTCAATCCAATACTCAGTTTCCAATTCGTTCCATTCAAATTCAGTCCAATGAAGAGTATCGAATTTGTTCCATTCCAATTCAATCAAATAAACAGTTTCCAATTCGTTCCATTCCAATCCAATCCAATGAACAGTTTCCAATTTGTTCCATTACAAATCAATCCAGTGAACAGTTTCCAATTCGTTCCATTCCAATTCAATCCAAAGAACGGATTCCAATTCATTCCTTTCCAATTCAAACCAATACTCAGTTTCCAAATCATTCCAGTCCAATTCAATCCAATGAACAGTTTCCAATTTGTTCCATTACAAATCAATCCAGTGAACAGTTTCCAATTCGTTCCATTCCAATCCAATCCAATGAACAGATTCCAATTCCTTCCATTCCAATTCAATCCAATGAACAGTTTCCAAATCGTTCCATTCCAATTCAATACAATGAACAGTTTCCATTTCGTTCCATTCCAAATCAATCCAATGAACAGTTTCCAATTCGTTCCATTCCAATTCAATCCAATGAACAGTTTCCAAATCGTTCCATTCCAATTCAATACAATGAACAGTTTCCATTTCGTTCCATTACAAATCAATCCAGTGAACAGTTTCCAATTCGTTCCATTCCAATCCAATCCAATGAACAGTTTCCAATTTGTTCCATTACAAATCAATCCAGTGAACAGTTTCCAATTCGTTCCATTCCAATTCAATCCAAAGAACGGATTCCAATTCATTCCTTTCCAATTCAAACCAATACTCAGTTTCCAAATCATTCCAGTCCAATTCAATCCAATGAACAGTTTCCAATTTGTTCCATTACAAATCAATCCAGTGAACAGTTTCCAATTCCTTCCATTCCAATTCAATCCAATGAACAGTTTCCAAATCGTTCCATTCCAATTCAATACAATGAACAGTTTCCATTTCGTTCCATTCCAAATCAATCCAATGAACAGTTTCCATTTCGTTCCATTCCAAATCAATCCAATGAACAGTTTCCATTTTGTTCCATTCCAATTACAACCAATACTCAGTTTACAATTCGTTCCATTCTAATTCAATCCAATACTCAGTTTACAATTCGTTCCATTCCAATTCAATCCAATATTCAGTTTCCAATTCATTCCATTCAAATTCAGTCCAATGAAGAGTATCGAATTCGTTCCATTCCAATTCAATCAAATAAACAGTTTCCAATTCGTTCCATTCCTGTTCAATCCAATGAACAATTTCCAATTCGTTCCATTCCAATTCAATCCAAGGAACAAGTTCCAATTCATTCCATTCCATTTCAATCCAATGCTCACTTTCCAATTCGCTCTGTTCCAATTCAATCCAAGGCTCAGTTTCCAAATCGTTCCATTCCAATTCAATCCAATGAACAATTTCCAATTCGTTTCTTTCCACCTGAATCCAATACTCAGTTTCCAATTCTTTAAATTCCAATGCAATACAATACTCAGTTTCCACTAAGTTCCAGTCCAACTCAATCCAATATTGAGTTTCCAAACCGTTCAGGTCCAATACAATCCCAGTCTCAGTTTCTAATCCGATCCATTGCAATTCAATCCATACTCAGTTTCCAATTCGTTCCATTCTAATTCAATCCAAGACTCAGTTTCAAAATAGTTCTAGTCCACGTCAATCCAATACTCAGTTTCTAATTCGTTCCATTCCATTTCAATCCAAAAGTCTGATCCAATTTGTTCCAGTCCAATTCAAGCCAATACTCAGTTTGAAGTTCGTTCCATTCCAATTCAATCCAAAATTCAGTTTCTAATCCGTTCCAGTCCACTTCAATCCAATACTCAGTTTCTAATCCGTTCCATTCCAATTCAATCCAATACTCAGTTTCCAATTCGTTGCAATCCACTTCAAACCAATACTTATTTTTGAATTCTTCCCATTCCATTTCCATCCAATAGTCAGTTTCCACTTCATCCCACTCCAATTCAATCGAATACTCAGTTTCCAATTCGTTCCATTCCAATTCAACCCAATACTCCGTTTCAAATTCGTTCCATTCCAATTCAATCCAATGAACATTTGCCAATTCGTTCCATTAATATTCAATCCAATGAACAGTTTCCAATTCTTTCCATTCCAATTCAGTCCAATGAACAGTTTCCAATTCGTTCCATTCCAATTCAATCCAATGAACAGTTTACAATCCGTTCAATTCCAATTCAATCCAATTAAAAGTTTCCAATTCTTTCCATTCCAATTCAAGCAAATGAAAAGTTGCCAATTCGTTCCATTCCAATATAATCCAATGAACAGTTTCCAATTCGTTCCATTCAAATTCAAACCAATGAACAGTTTCCAAATCGTCCCATTCCTATTCAATCCAATGAACAGTTTCCATTTCGTTGCATTCCACTTCAATTCTATGAACAGTTTCCAATTCGTTCCATTACAATTCAATCCAAAACTCAAGTTTCCAATTCGTTCCATTCCAATTCAATCCAAAGAACGGATTCCAATTCATTCCATTCCAATTCAAACCAATACTCAGTTTCCAAATCGTTCCAGTCCAATTCAATCCAATGAACAGTTTCCAATTTGTTCCATTACAATTCAATCAAATAAACAGTTTCCAATTCGTTCCATTCCAATCCAATCCAATGAACAGTTTCCAATTTGTTCCATTACAAATCAATCCAGTGAACAGTTTCCAATTCGTTCCATTCCAATCCAATCCAATGAACAGTTTCCAATTCCTTCCATTCCAATTCAATACAATGAACAGTTTCCAAATAATTCCATTCCAATTCAATCCAATGAACAGTTTCCATTTCGTTCCATTCCAATTCAATCCAATGAACAGTTTCCAATTCGTTCCATTCCAAATCAAACCAATGAACAGTTTCCAATTCGTTCACTTCCAATTCAATCCAATGAACATTTTCCATTTTCTTCCATTCCAATTCAATCCAATACTCAGATTCCAATTCGTTCCATTCCAATTCAATCCAAATATCTCAGTTTCCAATTCGTTCCATTCCAATTCAATCCAATGAACAGTTTCCATTTCGTTCCATTCCAAATCAATCCAATGAACAGTTTCCAATTCGTTCCATTACAATTCAATCTAAAACTCAAGTTTCCAATTCGTTCCATTCCAATTCAATCCAAAGAACGGATTCCAATTCATTCCATTCCAATTCAAACCAATACTCAGTTTCCAAATCGTTCCAGTCCAATTCAATCCAGTGAACAGTTTCCAATTTGTTCCATTACAAATCAATCCAGTGAACAGTTTCCAATTCGTTCCATTCCAATCCAATCCAATGAACAGTTTCCAATTTGTTCCATTACAAATCAATCCAGTGAACAGTTTCCAATTCGTTCCATTCCAATCCAATCCAATGAACAGTTTCCAATTCCTTCCATTCCAATTCAATACAATGAACAGTTTCCAAATAGTTCCATTCCAATTCAATCCAATGAACAGTTTCCATTTCGTTCCATTACAAATCAATCCAATGAACAGTTTTCAATTCGTTCCATTCCAAATCAATCCAATGAACAGTTTCCATTTCGTTCCATTCCAAATCAATCCAATGAACAGTTTCCAATTCCTTCCATTCCAATTCAATACAATGAACAGTTTCCAAATAGTTCCATTCCAATTCAATCCAATGAACAGTTTCCATTTCGTTCCATTACAAATCAATCCAATGAACAGTTTCCAATTTGTTCCATTACAAATCAATCCAGTGAACAGTTTCCAATTCGTTCCATTCCAATCCAATCCAATGAACAGTTTCCAATTTGTTCCATTACAAATCAATCCAGTGAACAGTTTCCAATTCGTTCCATTCCAATCCAATCCAATGAACAGTTTCCAATTCCTTCCATTCCAATTCAATACAATGAACAGTTTCCAAATAGTTCCATTCCAATTCAATCCAATGAACAGTTTCCAAATAGTTCCATTCCAATTCAATCCAATGAACAGTTTCCATTTCGTTCCATTACAATTCAATCCAATGAACAGTTTTCAATTCGTTCCATTCCAAATCAATCCTATGAACAGTTTTCAATTCGTTCCATTCCAAATCAATCCAATGAACAGTTTCCATTTCGTTCCATTCCAAATCAATCCAATGAACAGTTTCCAATTCCTTCCATTCCAATTCAATACAATGAACAGTTTCCAAATAGTTCCATTCCAATTCAATCCAATGAACAGTTTCCATTTCGTTCCATTACAATTCAATCCAATGAACACTTTTCAATTCGTTCCATTCCAAATCAATCCAATGAACAGTTTCCATTTCGTTCCATTACAAATCAATCCAATGAACAGTTTCCATTTCGTTCCATTACAAATCAATCCAATGAACAGTTTCCATTTCGTTCCATTCCAAATCAATCCAATGAACAGTTTCCATTTCGTTCCATTACAAATCAATCCAATGAACAGTTTTCAATTCGTTCCATTCCAAATCAATCCAATGAACAGTTTCCATTTCGTTCCATTACAAATCAATCCAATGAACAGTTTCCATTTCGTTCCATTACAAATCAATCCAATGAACAGTTTTCAATTCGTTCCATTCCAATTCAATCCAATGAACATTTTCCATTTCGTTCCATTCCAATTCAATCCAATACTCAGATTCCAATTCGTTCCATTCCAATTCAATCCAAATATCTCAGTTTCCAATTCGTTCCATTCCAATTCCAACCAATACTCAGTTTACAATTCGTTCCATTCTAATTCAATCCAATACTCAGTTTCCAATTCGTTCCATTCCAATTCAATCCAATACTCAGTTTCCAATTCGTTCCATTCAAATTCAGTCCAATGAAGAGTATCGAATTTGTTCCATTCCAATTCAATCAAATAAACAGTTTCCAATTCGTTCTATTCCAGTTCAATCCAATGAACAGCTTCCAATTCGTTTCATTCCAATTCAATCCAATGAACAATTTCCAATTCGTTCCATTGCAATTCAATCCAATGAACAATTTCCAAATTGTTCCATTCCAATTCAATCTAATGCTCCGTTTCCAATTCGTTCCATTCCTATTCAATCTAATGCTCAGTTTCCAATTCCTTCCTTTCAAATTCAATCCATGCTCAGTTTCCAATTCGTTCCATTCGTATTCAATACAGTGCTCTGTTTCCAATTCGTTCCATTCCAATTCAATCCAATGCTCTGTTTCCAATTTGTTGCATTCCAATTCAATCCAATATTCAGTTTCCAATTTCTTTCCATTCCAATTCAATCCAATCTACTTTCCAATTCGTTCCATACCAATTCAATCCAATGAACAGTTTCCAATTTGTTCCATTCTAATTCAATCCAATGAACAGTTTGCATTTCGCTGCAGACCAATCCAATCCAATGAACAGTTTCCAATTCGTTCCATTCAAATTCATTCCAATGAACAGTTACCAATTCGTTCCACTCCAATTCAATCCAAAGAGCAGTTTCCAATTCGTTCCTTTCCAATTCAACCGAACTCTCAGTTTCCAATCCATTCCATTCTAATTCAATCCAATGAACAATTTCCAAATCGTTGCATTACAGTTAAACCCAATGCACAGTTTCCAATACGTTCCATTCCAATTCAATCCAATGCTCAGTTTCCAATTCTTTCCATTCCAAGTCAATCCAATGAACATTTTCCATTCCGTTACCTTCCAATCAATCCAATGATCAGTTTCCAATCCATCCCATTCCAATTCAAACCAATGAACAGTTTCCAATTCATTCCATTCCAATTCAATCCAATGAACAGTTTCCAATCCGTTCCATTCCAATTCAATCCAATGAACAGTTTCCAATTAATTCCATTCCAATTAAATCCAATGAACAGTTTCCGATTCATTCCATTCAAATTCAATGCAATGAATGTTCTTCCAATTCGTTCCATTCCAATTCAAAACAATGCTCAGTTTCCAATTCGTTCCATTCCAATTCAATCCAATGAACCATTTCCAATTCGTTCCATTCAAATTCAAATCAATGCTCAGTTTTGAATTCGTTCCATTCCAATTCAATCCAATAAACAGTTTCCAATCCGCTCAATTCCAATTCAATCCAATGCTCAATGTCCAATTTATTCCATTCCAATTCAATCCAAAGTTTGCTTTCCAATCCTTTCCATTCCAATTCAATCCAATGAACAATTTCCAATTCGTTCCATTCCATTTCAATACAATGCTCAGTTTCCAAATGGTTCCATTCCAATTCAATCCAATGCTCAGTTTCCAATTCATTCCATTGCAATTCAATCCAATGCTCAGTTTCCTATTCGTTCCATTGCAATTCAAGCCAATGCTGAGTATCCAATTCGTTCCATTCCAATTCAATCCAATGAACATTTTCCAATTCGTTCCATTCCAATTTAACTGAATGCTCAGTGATTCAGGGCAACACGGTGGCATAGTGGTTAGCACTGTTGCCTCACAGCGCCAGGTTCGAATCCGGCCTCGGAAGAATGTCTGTGTGGAGTTTGCACATTCTCCCCGTGTCTGCGTGGGTTTCCTCCGGGTGCTCCGGTTTCCTCCCACAGTCCAAAGATGTGCGGGTTAGGTTGATTTGGTTTGATGGTTGGTCGCTATGATAAATTGACCCTTAGTGTTAGGGGGATTAAATACGTGGGGTTACGGGGATAGGGTGCGATATGTGTCGGTGCAGGCTCGATGGGCCGAAATGGCCTCTATCTGCACTGTGGGGATTCTGTGATTCTGTGATTCTGTGAATCGATCATTCATCTAGTATTTCAGTGAATCCTTGCTTTCAGTGATTCAGTGATTCATTGAATCGTTCATTCATCGAGTGTTTCAGTGAATCGTTGGTTTCAGTGACTCAGTGATTCAATGAATCGATCATTCATCGAGTGTTTCAGTGAATCCCTGCTTTCAGTGATTCAGTGATTCAATGAATCGTTCATTCATCGAGTGCTCCAGTGAGTGCTTGGTTTCAGTGATCCAGTGATTCAATTAATTGTTCATTCATCGAGTGCTTTAGTGAATGCTTGGTTTCAGTGTTCCAGTGAGTGATTCAATGAATTGTTCATTCATCATGTCGTTCAGTGAATCATTGGTTTCAGTGATTCAGTGATTCAATTAATTATTCATTCATTGAGTCTTTCCGTGAAACCTTGGTTTCAATATTTCAGCGATCAATGAGTTCTTCATTCATCGATTCTTTCAGTGAATCCTTGGTTCCAGTGTTTCAGAGATTCAATGATTTGTTCATTCATCAAGTTTTTCAGTGAATCCTTGTTTTCAGTAATTCAGGGTTTCAATGAATTTTTCATTCATCGAGTGTTTCAGTGAATCCTTGGTTTCAGTGATTCAATTAATCGTTCATTCATCGAGTGTTTCAGTGAATCGTTGGTTTCAGTGACTCAGTGATTCAATGAATCGTTCATTCATCGAGTGCTTCAGTGAATCCTTGGTTCAGTAATTCAGTGATTCAATGATTCTTTCATTCATCGAGTGTTTCAGTGAATCCTTGGTTTCAGTGATTCAGCGCTCCAATGAAACCTTCATTCATCGAGTTTTTCAGTGAATCCTTGCTTTCAGTGATGCAATGAATGGTTCATTCATCGAGTGTTTCAGTGAGTCCTTGGTTTCAGTGACTCAGTGATTCAATGAATCGATCATTCATCGAGTGTTTCAGTGAATCCTTGCTTTCAGTGATTTAGTGATTCAATGAATTGTTCATTCATCGAGTGCTTCCGTGAAACCTTGGTTTCAATGTTTCAGCGATTCAATGAATCATTCATTCATCGAGTGTTTCAGTGAATTATTGGTTTCAGTGATTCAGTGATTCAATGAATCGATCATTCATCGAGTGTTTCAGTGAATCATTGGTTTCAGTGATTCAGTGATTCAATGAATCGATCATTCATCGAGTGCTTCAGTGAATGCTTGGTTTCAGTGATCCAATGATTCAATGAATTGTTCATTCATTGAGTCTTTCAGTGAATCCTTGGTTTCAGTGATTCAGAGATTTAATGAATTGTTCATTCATCGAGTCTTTCCGTGAAACCTTGGTTTCAATATTTCAGCGATTCAATGAATTCTTCATTCATCGACTGTTTCAGTGAATCCTTGATTCCAGTGTTTCAGAGATTCAGTGAATTGTTCATTCATCGAGTTTTTCAGTGAATCCTTGTGTTCAGCAATTCAGGGTTTCAATTAATTATTCATTCATCGAGTGTTTCAAAGAATCGTTGGTTTCAGTGATTCAGTGATTCAATGACTTGTTCATTCATCGACTGTTTCCGTGAAACCTTGGTTTCAATATTTCAGTGATTCAATGACTTGTTCATTCATCGACTGTTTCCGTGAAACCTTGGTTTCAATGTTTCAGCGATTCAATGAATCATTGATTCATCGAGTGTTTCAGTGAATTCTTGGTTTCAGTGATTCAGTGATTCAATGAGTTGTTCATTCATCGAGTCTTTCAGTGAATCCTTGCTTTCAGTGATTCAGAGATTCAATGAATTGTTCATTCATCGAGTTTTTCAGTGAATCCTTGCTTTCAGTGACTCAGTGATTCAAGGAATCGTTCATTCATCGAGTGTTTCAGTGAATCGTTGCTTTCAGTGTTTCAGCGATTCAATGAATCATTCATTCATCGAGTGTTTCAGTGAATCCTTGGTTTCAGTGATTCAATGAATCGGTCATTCATCGAGTGCTTCAGTGAATGTTTGGTTTCAGTGATCCAGTGATTCAATGAATTGTTCATTCATCGAGTTTTTCAGTGAATCATTGGTTTCAGTGACTTAGTGATTCAATGAAACGGTCATTCATCGAGTGTTTCAATGAATCCTTGCTTTCAGTGATTCAGTGATTCAATGAATTGTTCATTCATCGAGTGCTTCCGTGAAACCTTGGTTTCAATGTTTCAGCGATTCAATGAATCATTCATTCATCGAGTGTTTCAGTGAATCCTTGGTTTCAGTGATTCAGTGATTCAAAGAATTCTTCATTCATCGCGTGCTTCTGTGAAACCTTGGTTTCAATGTTTCAGCGATTCAATGAATCATTCATTCATCGAGTGTTTCAGTGAATCGTTGGTTTCAGTGATTCAGTAATTCAATTAATTGTTCATTCATCGAATTTTTCGGTGAATCCTTGGTTCCAGTGTTTCTGAGATTCAGTGAATTGTTCATTCATCGAGTTTTTCAGTGAATCCTTGTTTTCAGTAATTCAGGGTTTCACTGAATTGTTCATTCATCGAGTGTTTCAATAAATCGTTGGTTTCAGTGATTCAGTGATTCAATGAATTGTTCATTCATCGAGTGTTTCCGTGAAACCTTGGTTTCACTGTTTCAGCGATTTAATGCATCATTCATTTATCAAGTGTTTCAGTGAATCCTTGGTTTCAGTGATTCAATTAATCGTTCATTTATCGAGTGCTTCAGTGAATCCTTGGTTTCAGTAATTCAGTGATTCATTGATTTTTTCATTCATTGAGTATTTCAGTGAATCCTTGGATTCTGTGATCCAGTGATTCAATGAATTGTTCATTCATCGAGTGTTTCAGTGAATCCTTGGTTCCAGTGTTTCAGAGATTCAGTGAATTGTTCATTCATCGAGTTTTTCAGTGAGTACTTGTTTTCAGTAATTCAGGGGTTTCAATGAATTGTTCATTCATCGAGTGTTTCAGTGAATCCCTGCTTTCAGTGATTCAGTGATTCAATGGATCGTTCATTCATTGAGTGCTCCAGTGAGTGCTTGGTTTCAGTGTTTCAGTGATTCAATGAATCATTTATTCATCGAGTGTTTCAGTGACTCCTTGGTTTCAGTGATTCAATGAATTGTTCATTCATCGAGTGTTTCAGTGAATTCTTGGTTTCAAAGATTCAGTGATTCTAGGAATCGTTCATTCATCGAGTGTTTCAGTGAATCCTTGGTTCCAGTAATTCAGAGCTTCAATGAAACCCTCATTCATCGAGTTTTTCAGTGAATGCTTGCTTTCAGCGATTCAATGAGTTGTTCATTCATCGAGTCTTTCAGTGAATCCTTGGTTTCAGTGATTCAGAGATTCAATGAATTGTTCATTCATCGAGTTTTTCAGTGAATCCTTGGTTCCAGTAATTCAGGGTTTCAAGGAATTGTTCATTCATCGAGTGTTTCAATGAATCGTTGGTTTCAATGTTTCAGCGATTCAATGAATCATTCATTCATCAAATGTTTCATTGAATCCTTGGTTTCAGTGATTCAATTAATCGTTCATTCATCGAGTGCTTCAGTGAATCCTTGGTTTCAGTAATTCAGTGTTTCAATTAATCTTTCATTCATTGAGTATTTCAGTGAATCCTTGGATTCTGTGATCCAGTGATTCAATGAATTGTTCATTCATCGATTGTTTCAATGAATCGTTGGTTTCAGTGATTCAGTGAATCAATGAATTGTTCATTCATCGAGTGTTTCAGTGAATCCTTGGTTTCAGTGATGCAATGAATCGATCATTCATCGAGTGTTTCAGTGAATCCTTGCTTTCAGTGATTCAGTGATTCAAAGAATTCTTCATTCATCGCGTGCTTCCGTGAAACCTTGGTTTCAATGTTTCAGCGATTCAATGAATCATTCATTCATCGAGTGTTTCAGTGAATCGTTGGTTTCAGTGATTCAGTGATTCAATTAATGGTTCATTCATCGAGTTTTTCGGTGAAGCCTTGGTTCCAGTGTTTCTGAGATTCAGTGAATTGTTCATTCATCGAGTTTTTCAGTGAATCCTTGTTTTCAGTAATTCAGGGTTTCACTGAATTGTTCATTCATCGAGTGTTTCAATAAATCGTTGGTTTCAGTGATTCAGTGATTCAATGAATTGTTCATTCATCGAGTGTTTCCGTGAAACCTTGGTTTCACTGTTTCAGCGATTTAATGCATCATTCATTTATCAAGTGTTTCAGTGAATCCTTGGTTTCAGTGATTCAATTAATCGTTCATTTATCGAGTGCTTCAGTGAATTCTTGGTTTCAGTAATTCAGTGATTCATTGAATTTTTCATTCATTGAGTATTTCAGTGAATCCTTGGATTCTGTGATCCAGTGATTCAATGAACTGTTCATTCATCGAGTGTTTCAGTGAATCCTTGGATTCTGTGATCCAGTGATTCAATGAACTGTTCATTCATCGAGTGTTTCAGTGAATCCTTGGTTCCAGTGTTTCAGAGATTCAGTGAATTGTTCATTCATCGAGTTTTTCAGTGAGTACTTGTTTTCAGTAATTCAGGGGTTTCAATGAATTGTTCATTCATCGAGTGTTTCAATGAATCGTTGGTTTCAGTGAATCCTTGGTTTCAGTGATTCAGTGATTCAACTAATCGTTCATTCAACGAGTGTTTCAGTGAATTCTTGGTTTCAGTGATTCCAAAGATCGTTCATTCATCGAGTGTTTCAGTGAATCCTTGGTTTCAGTGATTCAGAGTTCCAATGAAACCTTCATTCATCGAGTTTTTCAGTGAATCCTTGCTTTCAGTGATGCAATGAATGGTTCATTCATCAAGTGTTTCAGTGAATCCTTGGTTTCAGTGACTCAGTGATTCAATAATTGTTCCTTCATCGAGTGCTTCCGTGAAACCTTGGTTTCAATGTTTCAGCGATTCAATGAATCATTCATTCATCGAGTGTTTCAGTGAATCCTTGCTTTCAGTGATTCAATGAATTGTTCATTCATCGAGTGCTTCCGTGAAACCTTGGTTTCAATGTTTCAGCGATTCAATGAATCATTCATTCATCGAGTGTTTCAGTGACTCCTTGGTTTCAGTGATTCAGTGATTCAATGAATCGTTCATTCATCGAGTTTTTCAGTGAATCCTTGGTTTCAATATTTCAGCGATTCAATGAATCATTCATTCATCGAATGTTTCAGTGAATCCTTGGTTTCAGTACTTCAGTGATTCAATGAATCTTTCATTCATTGAGTATTTCGGTGAATCCTTGGTTCCAGTGTTTCAGTGATTCAATGATTTGTTCATTCATCGAGTTTTTCAGTGAATCCTTGTTTTCAGTAATTCAGGGTTTCAATGAATTTTTCGTTCATCGAGTGTTTGCGTGAAACCTTGGTTTCAATGTTTCAGCCATTCAATTAATCATTCATTCATCAAGTGTTTCAGTGAATCCTTGGTTTCAGTGATTCAATGAATTGTTCATTCATCGAGTGTTTCAGTTAATCCTTGGTTTCAGTGATTCAGTGATTCAAGGAATCGTTAATTCATCCAGTGTTTCAGTGAATCCTTGGTTTCAATGTTACAGCGATTCAATGAATCATGCATAAGAACATAAGAACATAAGAAATAGGAGCAGGAGTAGACCAATCGGCCCCTCGAGCCTGCTCCGCCATTCAATGAGATCATGGCTGATCTGATCCAACCTCAACTCTAAAGAACACAAGAAGTAGGAGCAGGACCAGGCCACTCGGCCCCTGGGCCCACTTCGCCACCCACAGGGCCTTGACCGATCCGAACTCAAACTCATGTCCAATTTCCAGCCCGCTCCCCATAACCCCTGATTCCCTTTACTTCTAGGAAACGGTCTATTTCTGTTTTAAATTTATTTAATGAAGTAGCTTCCACAGCTTCCTGGGGTAGCAAATTCCACAGACTCACTACCCTCTGAGTGAAAAAGTTTCTCCTCATCTCAGTTTTGATAGAGCAGCCCCTTATTCTAAGATTATGTCCCCTAGTTCTAGTTTCACCCATCATTGGGAACATCCTCACCGCGTCCACCCGATTAAGCCCCTTCACAATCTTATATGTTTCAATAAGATCGCCTCTCATTCTTCTGAACTCCAATGAGTAGAGTCCCAATCTACTCAACCTCTCCTCGTATGTCCACCCCCTCATCCCCGGAATTAACCGATTGAACCTTCTTTGTACTGCCTCGAGAGCAAGTATGTCTTTTCTTAAGTATGGACACCAAAACTGTATGCAGTAGTCCAGGTGCGGTCTCACCAATACCCTATAAAACTGCAGCAATACCTCCCTGTTTTTATATTCTATCCCCCTAGCAATAAAAGCCAACATTCCATTGGCTTTCTTGATCACCTGCTGCACCTGCATACTAACTTTTTGATTTTCTTGCACCAAGACCCCCAGATACCTTTGTACTGCAGTACTTTCCAGTTTCTCGCCATTAAGATAATAACTTGCTCTCTGATTTTTCCTGCCAAAGTGCATAACCTCACATTTTCCAATATTGTATTGCATCTGCCAAATGTCTGCCCACTCACCCAGCCTGTCTATATCCCCTTGTAGGTTTTTTATGTCCTCCTCACTCTCTACTTTCCCTGCCATCTTTGTATCATCTGCAAACTTTGATATGTTACACTCGGTCCCCTCCTCCAAATCGTTAATATAGATTGTAAAGAGTTGGGGACCCATCACCGACCCCTGCGGAACACCACTGGCTACTGGTTGCCAATCCGAGAATGAACCATTTATCCCAACTCTCTGCTTCCTGTTAGATAATCAATCCTCCACCCATGCCAGAATATTACCCCCAATCCAATGATTTTTTATCTTGAGTAATAATCTTTTATGTGGCACCTTGTCGAATGCCTTCTGGAAGTCTAAATACACTACATCCACTGGTTCCCCTTTATCCACCCTGTACGTTATGTCCTCAAAGAACTCGAGCAAATTTGTCAGACATGACTTCCCCTTCATAAAGCCATGCTGACTTTGTCCTATTAAATTATGTTTATCTAAATGTTCCGTTACTGTCTCCTTAATAATAGACTCCAAAATTTTACCCACCACAGATGTTAGGCTAACTGGTCTATAATTTCCAGCCTTCTGCCTACAACCCTTTTTAAATAAGGGTGTTACATTAGCAGTTTTCCAATCTGCTGGGACCTTTGCTGAGTTCAGGGAGTTTTGGAAAATTATTACCAAAGCATCCACAATTCCTACTGCCACTTCCCTCAAGACCCTAGGATGTAAGCCATCAGGTCCAGGGGATTTATCCGCCTTGAGTCCCATTATTTTACTGAGTACCAATTCCTTAGTGATTTTAATTGTATTTAGCTCCTCCCCCACTAGAGCCCCCTGTTTGTCCAGTGTTGGGATATTCTTAGTGTCCTCTACCATAAAGACTGAAACAAAATATTTGTTCAGCATTTTTGCCATCTCCATGTTTCCCACCATTAATTTCCCGGTCTCATCCTCTAAGGGACCTACGTTTGCGTTAACCACCCTTTTTCTTTTTATGTAACTATAGAAACTCTTGCTATCTGTTTTTATATTTTTTGCTAATTTATTTTCATAGTCTATTTTCCCTTTCTTAATCAATCCTTTAGTTACTTTTTGTTGTCTTTTGAAGACTTCCCAATCTTCTATCCTCCCACTAACTTTGGCTACCTTATATGTTCTTGTTTTTAGTTGGATACTTTCTTTAATTTCTTTACTTAGCCATGGATGGCTGTCATTTCTTTTACACCCTTTTTTCCTCAGTGGAATATATTTATTTTGAAAGTTGTAAAATAACTCCTTGAATGAACACCACTGCTCATGTACCGTCTTACCCTTTAATCTATTTTCCCAGTCCACTTTAATCAATTCTGCTCTCATACCAGCAGAGTCTCCTTTATTCAAGCTCAGTATGCTTGTTTGAGAACCAACCTTCTCACCCTCTAGTTGGATATGGAATTCAACCATGTTATGGTCACTCATTCCAAGGGGATCCTTAACTAGGACATTATTAATTAATCCTGACTCATTACACAGTACCAGGTCCAAGGTTGCTTGGCCCCTTGTAGGTTCAGTTACATACTGCTCAATAAATCCATCCCTAAGACACTCAATAAACTCTTCCTCAAGGCTGCCCTGCCCAATTTGATTTGTCCAGTTAATATGATAGTTAAAATCCCCCATAATTATAGCTGTTCCCTTATTACATGCCCCAACTATTTCCTGATTAATACTTCTTCCAACAGTGTTGCAACTATTAGGAGGCCTATATACTACGCCCACCAGTGTTTTTTTCCCCTTATTATTCCTTATCTCTACCCAAACTGTTTCATTTTCCTGATCTTTTGACCCAATATCATTTCTCTGTATTACAGTGATTCCTTCTTTTATTAACATAGCCACCCCCCCTCCCCATTCATTAAGTGTTTCTGTGAATCCTTGGTTTCAGTGATTCAATTAATCGTTCATTCATCGAGTGCTTCAGTGAATCCTTGGTTTCAGTAATTCAGTGATTCAATGAATCTTTCATTCATTGAGTATTTCAGTGAATCCTTGGATTCTGTGATTCAGTGATTCAATGAATTGTTCATTCATCGAGTGTTTCAGTGAATCCTTGGATTCAGTGATTCAGTGATTCAAAAGATCGTTCATTCATCGAGTGTTTCAGTGAAACCTTGGTTTCAGTGATTCAGTGATTCAATGAATCGTTCATTCATAGAGAGAAGGGGAGGGGCAGGGGATAGAGAGAAGGGGAGGGGATAGAGGCAGGGAGGGGATAGAGAGAAGGGGAGGGGGAGGGGATTGAGAGAATGGGAGGTGGAGGGGATTGAGAGAAGGGGAGGGGGGATATAGAGAAGGGGAGGGTGGAGAGGATAGAGAGAGGGGAAGGGGGAGGGGATAGAGAGAAGGGGAGGGGGGAGGGGATAGAGAGAAGGGGGGAGGGGGGTTGGGGAGGGGATAGAGAGAAGGGGAGGGGGAGGGGATAGAGAGAAGAGGGAGGGGAGTGGTGGGGAGGTATAGAGAGAAGGGGGGAGGGGATAGAGAGAAGGGGAGGGGATAGAGAGAAGGGGGAGGGGGAGGGGATAGAGAGAAGGGGAGGGGATAGAGAGAAGGGGAGGGGATAGAGAGAAGGGGAGGGGGGGATAGAGAGAAGGGGAGGGGATAGAGAGAAGGGGAGGGGATAGAGAGAAGGGGAGGGGAGGGGACAGAGAGAAGGGGAGGGGATAGAGAGAAGGGGAGGGGGAGAGGATAGAGAGAAGGGGAGGTGGGAGGGGATAGAGAGAAGGGGAGGGGGGAGGGGATAGAGAGAAGGAGAGGGGGAGGGGCTAGAGAGGGGGGAGGGGATAGAGAGAAGCGGAGGGGGAGGAGATTGAGAGGAGGGGGGAGGGGATAGAGAGAAGGGGAGGGGGAGGGGATAGAGAGGGGGGAGGGGTTAGGGAGAAGGGGAGTGGGAAGTGGATAGAGAGAAGGGGAGCGGGGATGGGATAGAGAGAAGGGGAGGGGGATGTGATAGAGAGGGGGAGGGGATAGAGAGAAGGGGAGGGGGAGGGGATAGAGAGGGGGAGGGGGAGGGGATAGAGAGCAGGGGAGGGGATGGGGAGGGGATAGAGAGAAGGGGAGGGGATAGAGAGGAGGGGGAGGGGATAGAGAGGAGGGGGAGGGGATAGAGAGAGGGGGAGGGGATACTAGAAGGGGGGAGGGGATAGAGAGAAGGGGAGGTGGGAGGGGATAGAGAGAAGGGGAGGGGGGAGGGGATAGAGAGAAGGAGAGGAGGAGGGGCTAGAGAGGGGGGAGGGGATAGAGAGAAGCGGAGGGGGAGGAGATTGAGAGGAGGGGGGAGGGGATAGAGAGAAGGGGAGGGGGAGGGGATAGAGAGGGGGGAGGGGTTAGGGAGAAGGGGAGTGGAAAGTGGATAGAGAGAAGGGGAGCGGGGATGGGATAGAGAGAAGGGGAGGGGGATGTGATAGAGAGGGGGAGGGGATAGAG